>JAMJFZ010002545.1:245000-562500 GCA_026225945.1 Cricetomys ansorgei
GCGGTGGTGGTGCTGCCGCCTGACACAGCCACAGCCCCACATGGCCACCCTCAGGGCCAGGAGGACAACTGCATGGCTGGAGGCTAGGTGTGAAAGCAAGCTTCAAGAAATAACTGAAGGCCCTGACAGCTAATGGCACTTCTGTCAGCTCTGCTGCGCATCTTTCTGAATAAGCCTGTCTCCTCGTATACTCTTTTAACCTTCCATCTCGGGAAATCCTAGCTAGTTTTTAAGCAGCTAGACACTATCTTGTGTCTGGAACTCGGAGGTCACATTAAATACTCATGGGAGGCAGTGTCAGTCCACCCACATCCAGACTGGTTCGTGTGAGTAACTCCCAGCTTGCAGCTGTGTGTTTTCTCCCACCCTAGTCCTCCTTGGAGGTTGTTCTAGGACGATGTCCCTGTGAGACAATATCTCCTGAGCTTCGTTTTGTCCTGTTGCCCTCAAGCATGTCTTTCTGAAACATAGTTCAGTAAAGCTTAAGTGAGGGGAGCTATTGGAGAGGACTACATGAAATTAGACTCTGCGTTAGGGTGCTTTATTGCTTTGGCGTGTAGCGATGGGCTCTGGCCCCTTCGGGCTGGTGTGGCTGTGGCCGGGAGCGTAGGCTGGCGGCAAGGTATCATCGGTGATGTTCCTCTGCATTGAGCTCTTGGCAAGGGTGCCTCAGGTAATAAAGACGGGTCCCTCAAGATTTACATATTAAATATGAGGAACCAAGGCTGTTTATTTCCATAAGCAGGGTAAACAAGGCCCTTACACGTCTCTGGGTCCTGTTTAAAGGTTTCAGAGTGTCTTCCTTGTCTTTATAGGTGACCAGAGGGACATGTCATTCTGTCTGATGAGTCATCTTGGCTGGTTGGTTCCATTCCATTCTAGTCCTTTCTCACACGTTATTAAAACGTGCTCACTTCCCTCATCCACTTAACAGATAGGGAGAGATTCTACCCAGTAAAAGAGATATTGTAATTCAAATTCTAATTAAATTTAGTCCTTAACAGTTGCTTCACTCACTTAGACTGCATGGTATTGCTGCTTCAGAAAGACATGGCTGGGGACAGTGGAGAACAGCCCCAGGCTTTGAATTCTCAGTGGTCACCACTTTCTTGGGAACTCATTTATGAAAAGAGGTATCCTTCAATAACAGTAAAATCTTCATGAGTCTTTGACTTGCCAAGTCTATTTTGGGTTTTCTACTAGGAATGCCAAACATTAGACCAGGGTGTGGCCTTCAACCTCATACTTACAATTTCTAAGGCCCCACTGTGCATCAGAAGTGTGGTCATTTCTCTGAGACTGGAGAGGGCTAACTCTTCATGGCCTCAACAGCCATTTGAAAAGCAGTAACCCACGCTGCTTAAACAAGGCCAAGAATGTAAATTGCCCTGTGAGGAACTGCAGGTAATTATATGGAAGAAGTCCCAAGGCGACAGTGTGCTGGAATGCTCTAGCCAAAGACACTTGGCATCTTCATTACTAGAAAGCGTTTGAAAATTATCACCCAAGCAGCGTAGTTCAATCACTGTGACCATTGGAAGAACACGAGGGGCCTCGGGTCATCCCCCCTGCCCTTTGGAGATTTTTAATAAGATCTTTTTGTGTTGTCCAAACACTCAGAAAGACCTTGAGTTAAATATTCCAAGAACAAAACCGGAATGAACCATCCTTCTTTGTAGAACTGTGAAGCAACCCACACGCAATGCTTCTGTTCTTTATTAAACCAGAAATTTTAAAGAAAACATTTGCTGAAACTGCCTGACCCAGAACTGTGCTCATTTGAAATCTTTGGACCAGAACATCAGCATCTTCCACATTAAGCCTGAGATGAGCTGGTATTTAAATTATTTTAAAGCCCTCCTGTAGCCATTTATAGAGTCACATTTTGTATGAGGTTTTTTAGTTGGGTACAATCTTACAGAATGACTGAAGATGAAATCTGTGTTGCACATACCAGGCATAGATGACCAGTTCTGAATCCATGTTAAACTAGTCACCTAACCTCATAGGGCCTAAAGTCGAAGGCCATGTTATGCTGAGCTGATCTACGGAAATAGAAACAGAAGCCACCCGGAAGCTCAGTGCACCCCTCCTCGCTGTGTGTAAAGTACTGAATTAGAGACACTAACCACTTTGGCTGCTGGGAGAGCCTGCCTCACCCTCAGCCTCAGCTATGGGGTTTGTGTGACAGAAATCCCGTGTGAACCACAGCTTTTGGACCGTTCCCAAACTCTCTCATGATGCACAGAGAAGCACATCACAGAATGAAGCTAATTGACAGTGGGACATTGATGTAAACCCATTCATCACTGCCAGGGAGGGACCTGGGGCAGCCCTAGTTCCTGAGTCCTGGACCGTAATTTGTATTTTGGATTCCAGGAACATTGTAATTTTCTAACAAAATATTCTCGAGATACTTTCGAACTTGCTTATGTTGGCCACCTCCCTATTATGCTCTAACTTCTTTGGTGTTCTCACATGCATCTCTACTCATCTTAGTAAGAGGGCCTGAAGAAGAATACTCATCCCGCTGAAGGGCAGGAGAAAAGGCCAAAAATTTAAGCAGCATCAAACCTCAGCAGCAAGGTCTCATAGAGAATGACAAGTCATAGGTTCAAAAACAATCTTTCTGTTGTTGTTGCTGCTGCTGCTGCTGCTGCTGCTAGGACAAAATACCCGAGGCTGGGTATTTTATAAAGGGGAAAAAAAGTATATTTAGTTCACCATTCTTGTGGTCCAAGAGCATGGTGCTAGCATGTGCTATGCTTTCTGTGAGAGCCTCAAGTTAGGGGGCAGGCCCTACTTGACAGCAACATGTAAGAATGGAAGTAAGCATTTACAGAGGAGGCTAAATCACCAGGGATAATCTTACCAAAGCAACCTGCTCTGAAGGTAACTAATTCCATCCCTCAAGTTCCTACTCACGTCTATGAGATCTGATCCAACCTTGAGAGGAGTAACACTTGAAAGGCTAGAGACCCCACGCCCTAGTTACTTCTTAGATGTCCTCCTACCTCTCAATACCTTTGCATTCAAGCGCAAAGGACAGGGGAACAGACCTGAGCCTGTGAGCAGCACGGGGCCTGGAGTCTTCTGCTTTGCAGCGTCGCCTACAGCATGGGTCAGGCCTGATGCACGCTTCTCAGACTCGGTCGTGCACTGGTAAGATGCAAATTCTGGCTCACCAGGTCAGGAGGGGGACCCAAGTGCCATATTTCCAACCAGCTCCCAAGTGACAGCAAACACATGACCTTGGACCACTGAGGCAGCAAAGATGTAAGCAGCTGCCCAGGCCGAATCCTGCAGCCGCAATAAAATAAATAACAGAAACAAAGGAGCAGTAATATTTCAGAAAGACAACGAAATAATTGCAAACAGTAACAGAAGAGCCCTCATCTTCAGATAATACAGAACTACAGGGTCTCCCAGGCTAAAGAGATAACTCAATGAGTAAATGCTGCACAAGCACAAGGACCTGAGTTCAAATCCCCAGAGCCATTAAAGCCAGACTTGGTAGAGTGCATCTGTGATCCTGCTGCTCCTACAGCAAGGTGAGGGGCAGGGCAGAAGCAGACAGAGCACTTGAAGCTTGTGGGCCAATGAGCCTGACAAACACAGCGAAGAACCAGAGACCCCTTCTCAAATAAGGTGGAAGGTGAGGAGCTTGTCCTCTGACTTCTACACACATGTGGCATGCATGTGCCCCCATACACATATCACACACAGACATCTATTGCATACATACATATGCATACACATGCATATTACGTACTTATCACACATGCATATCACACATAGAAACATACATACATTGCATACACATACATATCACACACAGAAACACATTCACCAAACACACAGGCATATCATACACACATATACACACCTGTCTCACACATATATATCACACACATATACATATCACATGTACACATACATGCATACCTATCATACACGTGCACATCACACACATACACGTATATATGTATACATATGTGCACACATACAATGCCCATATACATACATAAATATATACATATCACACACATGCACATCACACATATACACACATACCATATACATACATATCACACACATATATCATTACACACACACATCATACATATAAACACACATACATACCACCCGCATGAATGTTTTAAAACAAGCAATGGTGGGCCATCAAGGTGATGGGATTCCCGGAGTGACAGCACTAAGCTCTACACACAGAGTCTGTGATTTATGGCGTTTAGAGCTGGGGGGAGGAGAAGCTGAGTGACGGTTGTGAAAGTGCTATTGGTGCGTCTCAGAGCCCAGCCTTCCAGACTTCAGTCTTCCATCGGCTATGCAGGCAGAGCACAGCTCTGTGCTCTAGAGCATACTGCCCAAACTCATGATCCCCGTGCTCTAAGCACACAGCTGCTGTGTGAAAATCATCTATCGCATGCTCACACTGTCAGTGGAGGCCAGAGGATCCCCCAGAACTAAAGTTACAGATGCTTTTCCAGCAGCAGTGCGTGCTGGGAATGCAGCCTGGGTCCTCCTCCCAACCCCTGAGCCACCTCTCCATCCCCTCTAGCTACAGCCTTGAAAGGAGAGTGAGCATGGTAACAGTCAGTGGTGGTCCAAGCCAGCAGCGTCAGATGTGGATTACTGAAGGCTTTTCTGCTTTGAATAATTGTGAAGGAAGTGGAAATGCGTTTGGCTCATATCCAGCCTAACTTGTTCCAAGGACATGGAATACATTAATGTAGTTTTTAGCCTGAGAATCCTGCTTTGTATTGAAAAGGTGATACTGGAGTTGACAATCCTGTAGCCCGGCAAATATAATGAATCTCACAGCCTAGTTAGGGTTCAATGAGCCTAAGGTCCGCGGAAAAGCCAGGTGCTAGAAAGAGCACAGGGCTGGGTTTACCGTGTCACGTGAAGCACGTCTTTCTAACACGTGTGCTCCTGACTGCCTTTCTTTGCTAGTGTGTCAGCTAAGCATCAGCTTTTGCCTTTCCTCTGCTTCTGCACCTGCGGAAACTTCTGACTCAAGATGGCCGATGCCCCCGTTCCGCCCTCTCCCTGCACCTGTGCCCAGCGGTTAGCTTAGAAAAACGGGCAAGGCGGAGAAACTACTTTAAGAGTATTTAATGCTCTCGATGGTAGATGGGCGCCGTACACAAAGTACTCAGCGAGAGTGGAAGAACTCCCTATTCTGTCAGAGCGGACTGCTGGTGCTCACTCCCTTCAAGAAAGCGCGGGAAAGAAGAGGAAACGAACATGAGAGCACAGACACCTGCAAACACGGCCCCAGCCAGGTCTTGCCGCGTGAGAATGACGCGTTACCCCTTTGGTTTCTAAGATCACACCAATCAGAATTGAGGAACATGCTACAGGACATCTGAGCAGAACGCCTCAAGATCATTGAAAGGTAAGGAAGTTGGAGAAAGTCATGCAGCCCGAAGGGGCCCAGGAGCTACGATGACAAGTGTCACATGAGAACTTGAAGCAGGGGAAGCATGTTGGACCAAAAGAAGGAGAGCCCAGACTTTAGTTACTCATGCTGCGCCAGGCTGGCTCAGTAATTGAGACAAAGGTGTGGTGTTGAGGTAGAATGTTAGGAACAGAGAGGTCTGGCTGTGCTACAGGAAAACTCTTCACAAGTGTTCTGTTCAACTGAATGTCTGAAATTAAAAACATCTTTTACAATGAATGTGTCACAACTGAACTCTGGAGAACAGAAGTAAAAGCAATTCTATTTCTGTATTTTATGAGACCTTGAAAACCACTCTCTATATTTTAAAAGGAGAATAGCATTCTCTATATTTGAAAGAGAGAGAAAATAGAAGCCTTCCGAGTAAAAATTCCCAATTCAATTCAGGACCACCACACTGTTATGCAATCGGCTCCACCTCAGGCTAATTGGAATGTCCTTCTCAATAGAGATGAATAACTCAGGGGCAGAGAGTTCTGAATTCTGCTATTACTGAGACTTCAGACTAACTCCCAGCTTTACTTTTGATCACATCAAATTTAAAATATGCCAGGCAACACCCTCCCTCATATAATATAAAGACTTCATTTTAAAAATGAATGGCTAGCCAGAATTATGAGCTGTCTAAGGAAAACTTCAACATGGAAGAAAGAGATAAAAAAAAATTGCAAAGGGAAAAATACAGCACAAAAGAATAAATAAGTCAAGGGTGACTGAATGTTGAAATGAAAGCATCATGCTCAGAGACTCTTGAGAGAATATTGTACCATGGAGACACACAGAAAGCCAGTCTTGCGAATTCACACCCTGCAAACCCAGCACCCAGGAGCTGAGGCAGGAGTGCTGATGCACGTTCAGGGTCAGGCTGGGCTTTCTTATCTCCAAATAAGTAAAACAAACAGTACTAATGTCAACAAGATAGAATGTCGTGAGGAAGAAATGAAAAAGCAAGAGCACTTAGATATGAAAAGTAAAGTCCCTGAAATGAAAAACAAGTGAGAGTTACTTTTACAATTAGAACTGTCTCCAGAAAGAAAGACAAAAAGGAGATAGAACATATAAAAACGATAAATAAAAGCTATCAGATATTAGTCTAGGAGACCAGACTAATAAGAGAACAGAAGAAGGGTAGAGGGAACAGTTTTTGAAAAATGTAAGAGAACTTCCAAGACCAGAAAGATGAGAGTGCTCACACAGAGTCTACCAGATACCCAGCTCAGAAAAATACGAACACTCACAGCAGATGGTGTAGCTTCTGAATATTGAATTTAAAGGTAAGAACCCAAAGAGGTCTGCAAAGGGGCTAGAGAAAGCCATGCACAGAGACACAGTCATAATGGCATCGGGTTATCTCGCAGAAAGACAACAGGCACACAGAACTGGTCCAAGTGCTGAGAATAAGTGTCTTCAAGCGCTCATCCCCAAATGGGACATGACATCAACCCCTGCCCAAGGCTCAGACACCATCACTGAGGAGGGGAGAGCTGGAGGAGGTAGGGAAGTGCTGTGAAACACTGACGTGGCGTGGCCTTGGCACCCACGGACTCACAGCAGCTCTAATTACCTTCCTAGGATCTGCACAAGATGCAGTTTAGAATCCCAAGATGGAAACTGGAAAGGATCCCACTCCTAGCTGAGGAGCTGTTGGCCATTGATGGCTGCTGAAGAAGGACCTCTAGTGGGTTAACCATACTCCACTGGATGGTCCCACACTGAAGCCCATATGGACAGCACTAATTAGACTCATAAGACATATAAGTCTACGTATATGTCATATACATATATATGTGTGTGTGTATATGTATGTATGTGTATATATATATATATATACACACACACACACATATGACAAGAAATTAAGAGGGGATGCATTGGGAGATCTGGGGAGGTTGAAGGGGATGAATGGTACGCATTGATTAAAATACATTATGTACATGTGTAGAATTTTCAAAGAATAAATAAAAACCATCTTTGAGGACAATGCCAAAGTTTTCAAAACTATGGACAAAAGTAAGTTTCACCTACAATTTTATACCCAACAAAACTATGAGCCAAGTGTGGAGGTGAAGTAATGAAACATTTAAAAAAAGACTTGGACATTCTTAACTCATACTACTTAACTCAGAAAAACTAATTAAGGATATCTCCAGGACAAAAATAATCACCAATCGACTGACACAGTTGAACCACACTGAGACCTCTAATAGGCTCCATAGCACAGCAAGAAACAAACATAATAGTAAGAGTATATAATTACAGGAAAAAAGGAAAATTGGATTCCAGAACCCAATATTAAGTTCAGATAATGTAGGTTGGCAATTCCTGCCCCATTCCTATAGAGGACTACAAGAGAAAAGGCCTACAGCCTTCAGGTCACTAGACCAAGAAGAGTCACCTCCCCACTCTCTCCTCCTCCCCCCACCCCTGACCTTTCTCCTCCTTATGTTTTTTTCTTTTCTTTTTTTTCTTTTTTCTTTTTTTTTTTTTTTAAGACAGGGTCTCTTGTGACCTAAGTTGGCCTCAAAGTTGCTTGGTAGCCACGCCCTGAGCTCCCAATCCTCCTGTGTCTTCTTAGAGCAAAGATTATAAACATGTGTCTGGCTCAGGGTTATTTACTTCTCTGGGTCCTGGAGTCACTGAATTTTGAACTTCTGTGAGAGACGAAGGAGTTTTAAGATGGGCTGGAGATAGGGGTAGTCGAGTGTTGGGGCCATTTGCAGGGTTATGTACCCTTACTTTCATGGGCCCCTGTGGTGGTTCAAATGAGAATGGCCCCCATAAGGTAATATATTTGGATGCTCGATCCCCAATTGGTGGAACTATTTGGGAAGGATTAAGAAGTGAGGCCTTGTTGAAGGAGGAGTGTCACTGGGTGGGTTTTGCCATTTCAAAAAAGACTGACGTAATTCCTAGTTACGTGTGTGGATCATGTAGATATTTGTGGGATGATGAATGAATGAATGCTATACTTTGGATGTGTAGCCTTTGGCCTTTGGCCTTTGGCCTTTGGCCTTTCTCCCAAAGACTCATGTATTAAAGGCTCAGTCCCCAGCCTGCAGCCTTGCTGGGAGACAGTGAAACCAAGTCTATAAAACCTGATACATTTTTTAAAAGATGTCACCTTGATACCCACAACTTGTTCTTTCACCTCCTTCCATTCCCTCTCATCTTCGGCCTATTCTATCCACTGACTCTCCCCAGTTTCCAAACCATGCTCGACAAAGACAGAACATTAAGAGCCCTCTCTCTCCAGGCTCCTTAACAGGACTCTTCCTTCCATTCACTGCTGTTCTGAGAGCACCATGTTCCCAGGTGTTTCCTCTGAAGATCCCCGTGGTCTCTTACGTGGCCCGCCATCCTGCCTGTAGAACGTGGCAGCTGATTCCATCTCTCCTAGATCTGCTCCTGGGAACTTGTCAGCTCCTTTTCCCACTTAGTTAGAAACCTTGTCTTCGGCACTGCTTAGAAAACAGGCGTTCAAGTAGCTATGTGGTTAGGTTCTCTCCTCTGGAAACCACTTCTCCTCACAACCTCTACCCACAAGGAGGTCTGGAAATCTCAGTTGTATCAAGGGACCAGACCATTGGCCACAGTTGGTAGAATCAGGGCTAGAGATCAGGCCCAGCCAGTACTTAAGAAGTTTCTCTCCTGAGATTCACGCCATAATAGGGCTAAGCCGCAGGCAGAGCAAGCTCAAATGGTAAGTAAACTGTGAACGTGGTAACAAAGTAAAGCACCTGGGATTAAGAGTTAGGAGCGATATTTCTAAAATAGTGTCGGGCTGCATCCCAGCTCCTCATCCTGGGTCACCTTGGGAATAGCACATTAACTTTTTTCTCATACTTTATTTGGGCAAACTTAATTGTATTTCTGTTTCAGGCTCTTAACAAGTACTTTCTGATAATGAGACTTGTAGTTAGCTCTTTGGAGGTTACGTAATGGTCTCCATCTTGGTGATTCAAAGATGTATTTTACGGTAAAAACCTGATAGGGGAGGTTTTACCTACTATCTAACTGCTAGATAGGCCTGGTGCAAGGGTCTTTCATCTCCACTACGTAGGGGAGCTGAGGCAGAGGATTGCAAGCTCAAAGCCAGTTTGAGTAACTTACTAAGACCTCCCAAAATAAAATTAAAGAAATTAAGATGGCTGGGGATCTAACTCGGTGGTACAGGGCTCTCTCAGCTTGAGGATGTAAGGCCTCAAGCCCCAGAAAGGAGACAGGGAGAGGGGACGAACTAGTAATAAAAAAGATTCCGTGGAAATCCCAGGCCTCTTCTAAGATCTCAAGATGGATGTCACAAGTCACTTTTTTCACGCGTTAAATGGGGACACTACTGACGTTTTTCAGACAGTGCTGCAATTGACAACATGTTAATGATAATTAATAATCATAAGTAACCATAGCAAGTGCTTTTATGCTTGTCATGATCCAGGCCATCTTGAACACTTTATTCCCAACTTGGATTATTCTTACCACAGCCCAAGGTGGATGCAGCTGTCACCCATCCCCCCGCCACTCCCCTACCCCCGCAGATGGACAGACTGGGGCTGGGAAAGTAAGTCCTCCATGGCTACCCTGCCAGCAGGTTAGAGACCTTGACTGACAATCCCAGCAGTCTCTGGAATCTCTGCTCCGAACACTGGAACACACTCTCTCACACCCTGCCATCACACCCAAGACAATTCACACTCAGAGTAAATGTTTGAATCGATTTGAGCATGGAGCCAAGACTACTGCTTTCGAGAAACAGACTGCAAGAGTCTTTCTGAAAGTAATAAACTAGCTAAAAACTGAAACCTGTATTAATGGCCATGGAGAAGGTCTTACAAGAATGAGGATAAAATGTGTGTGCGTGTGTGCATGTGCGTGCGTGTCATGTATAGCAAACATAAAACAAATATGAGGGGAAAAACATATATACATTGGTATACATACTATATATTTAGTGCTATATCTGGAATATATTTATTCCATTCCTGAAGTGGAACTATATATTACATACATTGATTACACACACACACACACACACACACACACTCCAGCGATCCTCACCTAGAGATGGAAACTATGAAAATGCACACGCGTTGTGCTCAGAGGCAGTCAGTGGTATTTTTGACTTTGAGGCCAGTGAATGGACAATCAGTCGGAGCACGGGTTAAGCTGACACAAAATGTTAAGATGCCGTCACAGAAGAGACCATTTCTGCTTTATAGAAAATCCAGATTTATTTTGGACAGAACTGGAGGAAGGCTCTGCTTTGCCTGACACCCTCTAGTCACGTGCACTGCTCTGCTGTGCTGAAGGGACTGTTACTCTCACCATCACCACCTCCAGGAGTAGGAATGCAGAAAGCAAGCAGAAATGTATAGCCGGTTCTGCTAAGTCAACCTGGTCTTGGTGGACTTGATTCTGTTCGCAGTCTGCCGGTACAGTTGCGTGACCACACCTAGTGCTGGGAGGCTGGGGGGGCGGGGGGAGAGGCGGGGTGGGAAATGTAGTTCCCGGCTACATGGCTGGGCCCCACACCAAGCCAAAAGGAGTTGAGGGGACAGCACAGGGTTTTATTTTCTGATCTCCTAATGGTAAAAATAAGATTCATTTCTCCTCTTCGGTTCTGTAAAGAATAGAATAAGATTGAGATGAAAGTCAATCGCAAGACAGACCGGACAAATGAAAATGGCAGAGCGAGGCACAGGCTTGGGGTTTCCCTCTCCCTTGGAGACTCTATGTGGAGGTTGTCTTTGACTACATCTCACAGATTGGGGTTCTTATCTGTCTGTGGCTGCTTCCTTTCTGCCTCCAGAATTCTCAGCCCAGCTACCCAGAGCTCTCCAGCCATCTGGAAAGAGGGAGACGTAGCAAACAGATCCAGAAAGAAGCTTTAGAACTTGACATGGGTTCTGATCAGTTTGGAAGGAAGTATCCATCTGTTTTCTTTCATCTCAGAGCAGATCACTCTGGTCCCATGGGCGTTTCTTATCACACGCTCCTTCATTCATTTTCTAATTTAATTTTATTTCTGTCTTCAGAGAATGCTGCTTTTTTCCTGATTTCTTTTCCATGGTTTCACACAATCTTTCCCTCAGTGTCTCCTTCCTTCATCCATTCTTTCTATCCACTGACTCATTCATTATCCCCTTCCCCGCAGCTATGGTTACCGTGATTAATTTTATTAATATTCCTTTGCATTTTCCTATTTCCTTGCCCATAAAATGAACATCTCTAATTAAGCATGGGAGATTTTCTCATGCTCACCACTTTGTTCCATAGCTCATTTGTTACCTTCCCTAAGCCTTGCCCATTCCTCATCTCGTCTGCACGTTCCCCTGCATGCTGCGGGTTGCCTGGCTCCTGTTTTCTGGTCCCTGCTACCGATTCCTTTGTGCTCCTTGCTGTACTCCCATTTTATCTTCTCTGTACCCATAGCATGGAGCATGAATTCATTCTACAACTACATCTTCCATTCTATTATCCATCCTGAGAGTATGATTTTCCAGTAATGCCACAAGCTATTTTTTCTAAAAGAATTGAGTCAAAATTTACTTATCCAAAGAAATATTGTGTTTCAAGAGAAATACCCTAGATAAGTCTAAGCACTCATTCCCAGACACTGGTCAAAATATTTGGACAGTATCATACAAAAATGTCTCCAGACATGGTCAGTGTGTGTGTGTGTGTGTGTGTGTGTGTGTGTGTGCTGGAGTTTATCTTAGAGTAAAGTAGAGTATTTCCAAGGGTTGAGAATGGACAGTGGCTGAGGGACCATTGTGCCAATTTACTGTTTAAGCAGACCTTACGTTATTTCTGAAGTCAACAGAACAGATAGCTTTTCCTGAGAGGCAGCTTCCTGTCCAGATGATTGACAGGCCCATTTGGATGGACTTCTCCAGGAGGGAACAATGGTATGTTCTTATTTGTTCTTATTCTTAACCAGAAAGTCTGCAGCTAGATAGCAGTCTTTTGAGGGTTAGAACAATAGCTGTGAATAATTTCCCAGGCAGTTAAGAATATTATGTCTCCACTCGTGGTCTTAGATGTAACTCAGATCCTGTTTATTTTACCAGAAACCAGAACCCTATAGTTTCCATTTTTGGTTCTACACAACGTTGAATATGGGGGGGATCCATTTCCAATGACCTTCAAGGCTATTAGGCAATTAATATTTAGCTACTTACCTAATTCCTTCCCATAAGAGCTGAGGCCTTAAGATGATTCACAGGGGTGGTGACCAAGTGGCTCTGGCTACTGGTACCTGAGATAGAGAGTAGAAGGATGTAAAGTCCCCACTATTGCTGACTTTCAGACCCCGAGAACAAATTAAGGGAACCAAGAGATAGGGAGTTAGATTGCTCTGTGACTGTCTAAGAATGAATGGACTGTAAGTGAGAGAAGAGAGAATCAAGGCAGCAGTTAGACACAGAAAGACCAAGACTAATAGGATTGCTACCAAAAGTATAATAGGTCTAAACAATTTCACCACAAAAATCTCAAGATCCAGTTCCAAAGCTTTTTTGATAAATATCCTATGGATCATGGATTTGACCCAAAACCTGGGTGAGAGCTTTGAGGGTTGCACAGCAGTGTTCAGTAACATGCAATTTAAAAGATCTGCTGAGCTGTGGTAACCCTAGAGTTGGAGTCTTGAACAAAGGGACATTTAATTTACCAAAAGTCTTCTGTTCTTGTTCCTAAGAAAGGAGAACTTGGTCATTATGCCTCTTTAAGGATGTACATAGAGGCTTAGCCATAAGGCCATACTCAGGAATTCAAAGCCAACAGTAACCCATTAGCCTTCAAAAGGATTAAGGTGTTTTCTAGTGCTGGGAATTGGAAGGGCCTAGATGGCTTGGATAGAATCAAAATAAAGACATATGTGACCTAGAGTTAAGATGAATCCAGACATAATACCTTTCAGGATAATAATTTGGCCTTGGGCTTGACTCAGTGGCCTCTGTCAGCTAGGAAGCACAAAGTTCATGGTAGGTGGTTAGGAGCTTTCTATATGGAAGCATAACGGAGAAGGAGATGACCTGTGTGTTCTAAGATTTTTCTATTATGCACAGTTAAGCAATCCAGGTTACTATATAGAGCCTATATGAAACAGAGCTGCTGTCTCTAAAGAGCTGGGGAACAAAGGCTCAGGTGAGTTGTCTGTTCTCAACTTGTATATCCGTCCATTCAAAAGAGACTCAGGTGATATACTGATACGTACATCTAGGATCTAGGATGTCAGAAAAATGGGACATGGGGTGTAGGGTTTACCGGGGGAGGGGCAGGGGAGGTAATACAGAAGGAGAGGGAAGAGGAGGGACAACTAACAAAAATGATGTTTGAAAAATCCACAAGAAAACATTATTTTATGTTTATTTAAAATGTATACATTATATATATTGTATATGATAAACTCTAGGGTGGATACACCTACCCCCACAGTTCATCCCTAAACTGGTAAAATTCCTAGCTATATTCTAAATACCTATCCTTATACTCACAGATAGATGTAGCCCTCATCACTCATCAAAGAGGCTTCTTTTTGCAGCTGACAAAGGCCATTACATTCACAAAACGGAGAGAACAATAGACCGTGGGGTACCCAACCCTAATTGATATATCTACAACTAACGCCCTACACATGAGGCCAAGAGAACACTGTGGAGGAGGAGGCAGAATGTAAGAGCCGGGGGGCCAGAATGTCCGCTGCAAGGCGGTGTCTTCCAGATATGACTCGAAAGTTGCACCCATGAAATCCCAAGACCTGCATAAGGACACCACCAGTCAACATGACGTGCAAATATAAATGGAGGGAATCTCACAAGGCCCATCTGTAGATGAAGAGCTACAGGCAACAGATCACCGCAGAAAAGGGAGAATCAGTCTTCTCCAGGGGTGAGCCCTCTAATAGGTTATCCAATCCCAAATGGTCAGCCCTAGACACATATGCAAACGAGCAACACTAAATGGACCCAGCGGGATGTATATATATTTATGCGTGTGTGTGTGTGTGTAGAGTAGAGAGAGAGAGAGAGAGAGAGAGAGAGGCACAAAACAATGATAGAGAAGAGATCAATAATTTGAAAGGCAGTGGGGGACACACAACAAGTAGTGGGTGTAAATGATATAACTACACTATGAAATTTAAAAAGATTAACTAACTAAGCCAAACAGCATGATAATGTATATTTGTCTTATTCTCCACACAATAAATAGATAAATAAACAAATAAATAAATAATTTAAATAGAAAATAAATAATTTTTAAAGGTGGAAAAGAAAGTATCTAGGACACGGAACCTGAGGTATTGAGGAAGTTGGATCGATAAGGTATAGGGTTAGGGACTTCCGTATCTATAAGAAGTGCACATCCATTTACAGCATGAAGGCCCTGTGGCATCCGGCAGCCTCCACAACTCTTTTTAATGACTCGCACTAGTTACAGTGTGGCTAACATAGAGTTAAAGACCCATAATGGAGAAGAAATTTACTGATTAGGGGTTGAAGTCCTGCTTAGGCTATCGACCAGAGAAAATATTATTTATGGTTAGGAAAAGCATGAGAACCCTTTAATCTGATCCCGGCTTCCCAGTGACCTTTACAGACCATATTCACAAAAAAGTTTGGAACCTTGGTGGTCCCACTAAATCCACTAGAGTTTGACATATCTAATCATGATTTTAAAATGGCTGTCGGATGCCTCTGGAAAGACATATCTAGTCTCAGATGTGGGCAGTACACCACCATAAAAGAATACACCACCATCAAAATGATACACGTGGAAGAAAGCCAAAGTAGGCAATCAAAGCTTATTCGAGCACTGACCTCACAACTGGAATAAAGCGGCAGCGTCCTAGGATGACGTGGGCAGAGGAGCCAGAGCTCCTCTGCTTACACTGAAGCCACACGTGGATGCACCCCCTTCCTCCTCCTGATGCCGGTTACACCCATCAGCCTCCTTGCTTTGATTCAGATCTACCTTTCTGTTGCTTTGAGTTTTCCACATAAGTTAATTGGTTTTGCTTTATATTTTACAGAGAATGAAAAAAGTTATCTGTGTATTTAAAAATACATGAAAACATTCAAGTAGTAGTAGAAGAAAAAAGATTAAAAGAGACATTGAGCCTAGAGGTGGTGGCGCGCGCCTTTAATCCCAGCACTCCGGAAGCAGCGGCAGGCGGATCTCTGTGAGTTCGAGGCCAGCCTGGTCTATAGAGTGAGTTCCATGACAGCCAGAGTTACAGCAGAGAAACCCTGTCTCAAAAAATACAGAGGGGGGGGAGGGAGAGGGAGAGGGAGAGGGAGAGGGAGAGGGAGAGGGAGAGGGAGAGGGAGAGGGAGAGGGAGAGGCCTGAGCCACTTTCTTAGTGCCCTGACCACATATGAAACAAACTCTTTCCAAGTCAGTTATGAAGAATTGAAAACTATGGAAGTTTTTCCCAGCTTGTAGACCATGGCAATAAATTCTGGGGTTCAAGAGGCTAGAAAAAAATTAAACAATTTGCATTTCTGGGGGACTTTACAGAGCTTGTATTGTGATAATGTACATTGTAGTTGTCCAACAGAGATACACTCCACAGCCCTGTATGTGGAAAACATACATTAATTGGCAGATTTTCAGCATGAGCAGCTGGGGTGAGTCCTGTGGGACCCCTTTGCGTATCTGAGGGACATCACCCAGAACAGTCCCTGAGAGGAGAGGAAGGCGGGCAGTGCTCTTCAAGGTCATTCCACATCGGATGAAGGTCACCTCTGGGGACCTGACTCTCCATCTCTTCAGGCCCCCAAGGCTCTCAAGGGTCCCCCACAGCTCCTCTGCAACTTCATATGAACATTACGAACATATGAACAATAGCATTCTGCTATTCTCCTGCAGCCTCAATGTCCTCACCCCTGTCCCCATCTGGTAACATCTGTTCATTCACCTATGGGAGGGCAAATTAACCAAGGGGCAGAGCACTCTCTCAACTGTTACTGGTGAAGAGTGCCATGCAAGTAAAAACTTCAGAAGACTTTTTAACTTTCTACATTGCATATTTATTCTTTCTGTCTTGTATTCATTGCTTAGCTATGTCTTCCTCTCAGGCTCTCTACGTGCAGTGTCTTCTACATGGCTAATTCCACATCAGACTCAGAAGGCCTCAGGTGATTTCATATTCACCCTTTAACTGCTCCTTATATTGTTGGGTTTATTTCTGTTGTGTGACTTTTTTTTTTTTTTTTCGATTTTTTTCTAGACAGGGTTTCTCTGTTGTGACTCTGGCTGTCCTGGAATTCACTCTGTAGACCAGGCTAGCCTCGAACTCACAGAGATCCTCCTGTCTATGCCTCCTGAGTGCTGGGACTAAAGTCCTGTGCCAACACCACCCAGGTGTGTGACTCTTAAATATTGCCTTGTCTTTGCTTTCTACCCATTGAGAAGCTTTATTTCCTGGTTTCTTGGTTTATTCTTTGCATTTGAATCAATGCTCCCTCTTATCATTATGAATGTGCTTATGTGTCCTTCTGCTTTCAAGTAGCACGTGGGAGCAGGGAAGCAGCTTCCAGGGCCACCTGCCCTGCCCAGGGCCCCTTTCTGGCAGTCAGATCTCATTTCCCCTCACCTCTCAGATCCGTACCTCCTGTAGCCCTGGGAAAACAGAAAGCCAGTTATGAGCAAGAGTCCCAAGGACAGCTGTTGATCCCGAAAATGGTTTTAATTTGTCTCTGTCTCATTAGCTTAATGCTGATGCTGGCGGCCCTCGGCTGCTGACCAAGCTTGCTTTTCAACTCACACCGCAGCTTATTAGGTCCACGGCTGAAGCTGACAGCTCAAGCCATTTCCCTCTGCGACCCTGGCCCTTTGTGGTCACTCCCCAAGGACGGTCATTCATCTTTGGGTCTGCGGTAATTAAAGCTAGAGGGGGGACCTGTTCTCACGGGCTAGCTTTCCTCAGTAAATCAGCATGCCAGGTGAGAATCACATAAATAAATGCTTACCAGGCAGAGACACCTTGTGAGTGCATCTGCTTTGAAGGCCAAGGCTGAGAGAATTGTCTACCTGACCCGTGCTTCCAGAAGGGGAAGCCGGAGGCTGGCTTGTCATAAATTGCCATCAAAATTAACCCCAGAAGGCGATCCATATCTAAGAAAAGACACAAAACTTGAAGAAGTGTTTGCCTTTTGGCAAATGATTTACTTTGCCACATTTGAAAAACAGTGGCTTAGGTATGAGATTGACCAAGTTAAGGGTCCATTAGGGCAGAGCACAGGTAGGTAAATCTCCAAGACAAATAACGGTGTTACCCCCTCCCCCCCCACCACTGAAACTGCTTCTCAGCATGGCACGGTGGGATGTGGGCGGGACCACATTTGCATTTACTGTTTAATGGCCTCCATGGCACAAGACAAGCAGGGAATCTAGAAGGATTGTTGGAAGTTGGAAGACACAGGTAGTTTCTACTTGAACTCCATGGACCCCCTATTCTAAGTACAGAATCTTACCATTTCTGAGCCACTGTCTCTGAGTTTTGTGTAGTGACCTAGTTCCTGGACAGAGGTTTGATAGGGGTACACTATTCCTGTTCAAACCTAATTAAAAAGAAACAAACCTAAACCTCATACTCCACGCTCCACAGCCTTTAGAAGTCACCTTTCTCCCTCCATCCCTCTCCCCACGATCTGATCCTTCCTATTCCCATTCCCATCTTCCCCCAGCTGGCCGGAAATGCCTGTTCTCTTTTCCCTTCCCAGGGAGATCCATGTGTCCCCACTAGGGCTCTTCTGGTTGCATATCCTCTTTGGATTTGTGGGTTATAGTATAATTGTCATTGACTTAATAGTTAACACCCACCTATCAGTGAGTACATACCGTGTGTGTCTTTCTGGGTCTGGGTTGCCTCGCTCGGGGTGATTTTTTTTTTTCTAGTTGCATCTATTTGCATGAAAATTTCATGATGTCATTTTTAAAAAATAGCTTAGTAATACTCCATTGTGTAAACTGGGGAATATTTAGGAGTGATCTGGAGATCTAGTGCAGTGGTAACTTCCTGGAATCTATAAGGGTGACCCTAGTGAGGACACCTAGTAATGGGACATAGGGAGTCTGAACAGGCCATCTCCTGAAACCAGGCAAGGCTTCCAGCAGTGGGACGGGGCAAGCAACCCAGCCAGCCACAAAACCCTCTACCTATAACCTATCCCACCTGCGGGATCTGCTGAGACAATTGAGGAGTTGAAGCCTACCTTAAGGGAGGGAGCCCATGCCTGACACTGCAGGACTGGCCAGGAACCAGAGACTGATATTCTGCTATGTTTATAGATCAGTGCCTAGCCAAGGCATCATCAGAGAGGCTTCCTGCAGCAGCTGATGGGAACAGAGGCAGAGACCCACAGGCCAAACCTCAGGCAAAGCTGGGGAACTCCAAGAAAGTGGGGGAGGAGAGATTGCAGGGACCAGAGGGGTTGAGGACACCAGGAGAACATGCCCCGTGGAGTCAACTGACCAGGACTGTTAGTGGCTCACAGAGACTGAAGCGGCAGACATGGACCTTGCGGGGTCTGTGCTAGGTCCCCACATGAATCTTACGGTTGTCTGGCTTGCTGTTCTTGTAGAACTCCTAAAAGTTGGAGTAAGAGGGGGTTGGGGGGTCTCTGATGTTTTTACCTGCCCTCGGGACCCTTTTCCTCCTGCTGGGTTGCCCCATCCAGCCTTGATGTAGGGGCTCATGACAGGCCTTGTTCCATCCTATTCAATCCTGTTCAATCCAGTAACCTTGGGAGGCCTGCTCATTTCTGAGGGGAAGTGGGGGGGGGTCAAGGGAGAGGAAAACTGGGGGGAGCTGGGAGGAGAGAAAAGAAGGGAGGTTGAGGTCTGGATGTATTGTACGAGAGAAGAAAAAATACATTTAAAAAAAAAGAAGAAGAAGTCACTTTTCATCAGCAGGAAACCACCCTGCTTCCTCCTAGCCATTAGGTTGCCTCTGCTGTGCATCCTGAGAAGCAGCTCATTCATTCAGGTAGTCATCAGGTGCCCACTGTGTATAAGGAGCTGGTCTGCAAGGAGCACCATGACCACGTAAGCTCTCTCACCTGTAAGTTCTCTTACAGGAACTATACAGCAGGAGACCTGAGCACTGGAAGAACATTACTAGAGGTTGAAGTGTAGGACTGGGAACCTAGCAGACAGCATTAGGGGTCAGAGGACCCTGGGTACAAATGTCCAAAGGAGCTCCTGAAGCCTTCCTCTGCTACCACTCAGTGACCAGCAGCTAGCACATGATCAGTGTGTGCAAGCAGAGGCATGCATGTGCTTCAGCTGCAGGTGCCGGGCTGAACACCGAGCACGCATCACACATTCATGTTTATGGGTAAGTAAACCACTGTGGTAATTTATGCCTTAAAGGACAAAAAAAGACTGAGTTCAGTAAGTGGAGAAGGGGGTAGGCTTAGTGACCGTTTCCCTTCATTCAAATAATTTACATATTTGAGCAGCTAATATCACACAGGTCAAAGAAATCAAGACGCTACAGCAAGACAGATACTGAGAAGTCTCACGTCCGCCATCCTCTACACCTGCTCCCCTTCCCACGGTGAGCCGTTCTGGCCCCCTGTAAATTACCATTTTTATTAATGTCATTCCAGTGTGTCCTTCTGCAAAGGAAATTGTGTATAAATACAGATACATTCTTACCTTTACCTTTGTCCTTACAAATAGTGGCCTACCGAATAAATGGATTTGCATTTTTGATTTTTAATTTGCCATTATATAATAGAGCTATTTCCCTGCCCAGTGCTATGAGAAGGCAGTCATTCTCTTCCTGGCCTGTGTGTTACACCAAGGACCAGAGGGGCCTTATGTGAAAGCCCATCCTAGCACCTGTGTTTAAGCATACCTTTCCAGTCTCTGGTCTCAGCTGCTACATCCCAAAAGATGGAAATGTGTTTCTATATACACTTCATAAATCTCACCTTTAGGGCAGTCCTATTTCAGAAGTAAGCTGAGACATTTTCCCTCCCTCCCTCCCTCCCTTCCTTCCTTTCTTCCTTCCTTGTACTGGGAATTGAACACAGGACCTTGTTCAAGCTGGGCAAGGATCCTACCACTGAGCTGTACCTCTAGCCATTTTTTATATGTTTATTTATTTATTGTTTGTTTGTTTGAGACAGAATTTCTCACTGGAACTCACTCTGTAGATGAGGCTGGACTCAACCTCACAGAGATCCGCCTGCCTCTGCCTTCCGAGTGCTGGGATTAAAGGCGTGTGCCCACCACTGCCCGGCTATTTTTTTGTATTTTTAAATTTGAGAATACATCTTAGTACATGTCCCAGCCTGGTCTTGAACTCACTTGGTAGTCTTACAGACTTTGAACTTGCAATCCTCCTGCTTCTATCTGGAGCTCACTAATGTTTTGATAGGGGTCCTTCCCTGGGCTGAAGACATGGCAGGGATTTCTGCAAAGGAGACCGACCCCATGGCGATGGGAGGGACCCAGGTTCTGTTGCAGAGTCACTGGCACCTCTTTCACTGTCAGACATTCAGCCCACAGGTGAGCTCTACCTGGGGGTCCCAGAGTAACAGAGGGGTATTTTCTGGTCCACTTTACCCTGGCTGTTACAGAGTGCAAGGACTACACCAGCACACTCTTAACCCTGTCTTCTACCTAAACTAAAAACACTCATAAGATGAACCACATGACTTTCCATGTATTAACATATTCAATATTCTCTAGAGAAATTCCTTCTAGTCAGACCTTTTAGTATGCGGTATCTATGATGTGAAACCGAGATAAATAAAGCTAACATTTTACAGTGGTAGTTATTGCTAACTTGTGTTTTGCTTAAGTGTTTTAGACAGCTCTACTGCTTTGTGTGACTGCTATTTTCCTGTATCTTTTACCTGGGATTTCTCCTTTCAGTATTTATGAGGTTGCTGCTGCTGCTGCTGGGGCTGCTGCTGCTGCTGCTGCTGCTGGGGCTGCTGCTGCTGGGGCTGCTGCTGCTGGGGCTGCTGCTGCTGGGGCTGCTGCTGCTGGGGCTGCTGCTGCTGTGCTTGCTGCTGCTGTTGCTGCTGGGGCTGCTGCTGCTGGGGCTGCTGCTGCTGGGGCTGCTGCTGCTGTTGCTGCTGCTGTTGCTGCTGGGGCTGCTGCTGCTGGGGCTGCTGCTGCTGTTACTGTTGCCCCCTCCCCTATCACCTCCACAGTAAAGGAGCTCAGGTATTCCCACAGAAGGATATGGGTCCAGTGTGTGGAAAGGAACTGATGATGCTGGCTGTTTACTTTAGTTGTCTTAACAATGACTGTGGGTTGCTGTACAACTGATTGACCTACAGCCTCCAGATCAATAAGACATGGGCAAAATGAACACAAGCTCCATTCTGTCGTGCTGCTCACTCACCCCATCAGAAGTGCACATCTGCTCTAGATGACACCTGGGGAAAGTGTTCATCTGCCTGGGAGAATATAATGAAACACCTACCCCAACTGGTAGAGGATAGAGCCCCTGCCTGGTCAACCTCACCAGAGAAGGATTAGAGCATCCGAGAGGCAGTGCAGCTTCCAATGCTGACATTGGAGACCTTCTGAGGAGATCAATTGCTCATTTAGATATGAAAAAGAAATGTCCTGAGAAAGCAAAACAAAGACAGAGCCACATGGCTCAGCAGCCTAAAGGGGAGAAAAAGAAGCCTATTAGGTCACCCAGGAGAACCTAAGCATCCTGGGGGGAGGCCAGAGGAAGAAATCAAGGGCCAGCAGGGTCCCTGGAAGCTGGAATGCTCAGAGAATCCAAAGTCTCGCTCTAGGTTGTTTCTCTGCATGCTGTCACCTTGTCTCCAAAGCTTTAGCAAGCAACATCTGCTATAAACACCCTGATGTCAGAGGTACTGTGTGAAGGACGGTAAATGGGCTTTATCATATAGACAGGAACTTAACTCTGTTTCCCTTTGACATTCCCATTCAGCATATTCAGGTGAGCCTCCGAGATGGTAGGTGGGAGGTGAGAGGGGAAAGTCACACCATCAAAGTCCTACTGTGGTCCTCTTACATCCTGCCCTTGGAGACACTGATCTCTGATTGTCATCCCACATGACTGATACAATTCTGCCTCATTCCCAGCCCTTGCAGGTCCAGCTCATCCTAGGCTCCTCCTTCATCTTCCCAGGCTCTTAGGACACAAGGGTGGCTTCTGGCTGCCTCTACAGGAGAAAACACTGGGTAACCTTTCACCATCCCTGGGTCACCGTGCCAACCATAGCATGGCTCAGACTCAGTTCTCAGTAGAAGCACCTGAGACAGAGGCTGCCGTGCAGTCTTTTGTGGAAGCAGGGGTGTCCCAGAGGTGGTGAATGGCAACGGAGTCACATGCCCAAGAAACTCAGACTTTGGGACCAGCCTCGTAGTGCAGATCTTCTTTATTGTGAAAGAAGCAGGGCTTTTATGGACAAAGCAGGGCGTTGCATAGGGAGAGGTCCAGTCGCTTTGATCCGTGCTTACTAGACACTTCAATCAGCCTAAAGCTTGCTATAGCAGGGAGGAGTGGGCAATGCCAGGAAAAAGCTAACCATCTTCAGGCTTGCTTGTTTAAGCTCTTAGCCTATCAATCTCACCTATGTTGCTGAACAAGGCGGGGGGGGGGGGGCACTGCCCTGACATTCTTCCCATCTTGGAGCTCAACTGGTGTGCCAGGATCCATCATTTTAAAGGCCACGCGATGCGCTGCAGGCTGAGATACTCGCCCTGGCGCAGGTGCTGATGCTGGTCTTTTCTCTCCCGCTATCGGGATCCCTTTGCCGCCAACACTGTCTTCTTATCCTGTGGACCCTGACTTCTAAGTGCTCTTCTCTTCCCCTCCGAGACAGAGACCCCGTATGTCAGACTCATTCCAGACGCATTCCACATTCTCCCGTCTCTGATGTCACAACTTCGCCTCTCTTTTCTGAGAGAAAGGCCAATGTGACAATGTCATTGCTTCCACTCAGAATGCCTCATCAAGATTGAACTGAGCACCATCTATCAGAGACGGCTCAGGAAACCTCAACCCCAGTGTCCACGGACACCCCTGTCCTCCAAAGTATGTTACACGACAATAGGATGTGTGGGAAGCTTTTGCAGTTCTTCGACTGCAGATGAAGGCAGGAGTTTTGGTTTTGATTTATTTATTGAGGATGAATCTGGCTCCTGCTGAAGTGCTTCCTTTCTGAAGCCTTCAGTGACTATAAAAGTGCCTTCTGCATATTATTCAAATGACCAGATGTGTTGCTCCAGCCTGTAACCCTAGTTCCTCTGGAGGCTAAAATGGAGGATCACAAGGTTAAGGCCCATCTAGGCTACGGAGTGAGTTCAAAACCAGCCCGACATCTTCGTCAACTCACAAACAAAGTAAAAAGACTGCTGGGACACAGTTCAGCAGTTTAAGGTGAGCCTCAACCATGGGCTCACTTTCCAATATGGAGGACACAGAGGGGAGGGTCATCAAATGAGACTCTCATGACCAGGAAATGACATGCAAATTCATCTAGGTGCCTTTTCTGAAGTAACCATCTAGGATCTAGGATCTAGGTTTATCTATCTATCTATCTATTTATTTATTTATTTATTTATTTATTTATCTATCTATCTATTTATTTATTTTGGTTTTTTGAGGGAGGGTTTCTCTGTTGTAACTCCAGCTGCCTTGGAACTCACTCTGTAGACCAGGCTGTCCTTGAACTCACAGAGATCCGCCTGCCTCTGCCTCCTGAGTGCTGGGATTAAAGGTGTACGCCACCATGCACAGGCAATTTTTATTTTTAAATCAGATTCTCCCAAGATGTTGTGACTCAAATAAGGTCAAGAACTACAGCTCTAAGCCAAGGTCATGAATCTGTTTCCCTCAGCTGTTTGCTTCCCCTGGATCACTGGCACACAGAAAACAACTAAAGATCTGCTCAGAAGAAACTGGTCTTCCTGTTCACAGAATTAAAATCTTAAAACATGCAAGTTTGGTTCAGGCTCACTGTGATGCCAGCACCTTACTGTTCGAAAGGGAAGCTGGGTGTGATACTATCACCTCTTGGTCACAAGAACAAACACATGTCCCTTCCACTCTGTTCCAAGTGTCACTTCCTGGGGTTGGACACCACATCTCTTCACAGAGCATGGCTGCCTCTGCCTCTGTGCAGCGTAAAGCTTCCTACCTGCCTTATATAGTTTGTGCCACAACTCCCTGGGGAAATAAAGGCATAGGCTCAGCCCACTTTACAGATGTAGAGTGACTAGACCTCTGTCCTGCAGGTACTTTGATCTTGAACTCCAGGTGAGGGAGATAAGGAATCACTGTTCTCTAAGCTAAACAAGACAGCTACAGCAGCCCTAACTATGAGCTGATGCCCACTTCCTTCGCAAGATCTCAGGCTGAAGAAATAAACACTTTCTTGCTTGGTACATACTATGTGAGAAGAACAGGAATACATAGAAAAAATGTGCGGAATGTGTCCTTCTCCATCTGACACTGCTCCCTTCTCAGTCTAACGTTAGAGTTATCCTTCCAGAACATTTTGCCTATAAACAGAGTTATTTTGTATATGTGTGTTTGTGTGTGTGGTATATGCGATCGTGTGTGTGTGTGTGTGTGTGTGTGTGTGTGTGTGTGTGTGTGTGTGACTGTGTTTGTGACTGTGGTGGGGGGTATATGCCTGTGTCTGTGTGTGCCTGTCTGTATATGTGCCTCTGTGTGTGTGTGTGTGTGTGTGTGTGTGTGTGTGTGTGTGTGCGTGTGTGTGTGTACATGTATATGTGTGCATGCGGATGGAGACCAGAGGTCAATGTTGGGTGTCTTCATTGCTCTCTGCCTTACTCTTTGAGACAAAATCTCTTACTGAACCTGGAGCTCACCCATTTGACTTGTCTTGCCAGCCAGTGAGCTCCATGAATCCATTTGTCTCTGCCTCTCTAGCCCTGAAATTGAAGGCATGAGCTGCACCTGTCTCTTCACATGGGAGCTGGGGATCCGAACTCAGATCCTCATGCTTACATTAGCAAGCACTTGTCCACTCTCGATGCCTCATACTTCCTCTTTGAGTTTTCACTGCATGCTGCCGCTGTCTGGATACCTGGCTAATGCTTATGATTCTGCTGGGTGTTCGTTCAAGAGTTCTTCCTCTCTGGCTACCTATGGAAGAAGGGCCGTGCAGGGATGTCTTTGTATGTGTGTACATGCATGCACGAAGGTCTGTATTTTTAATAAGCATTCCTGGAAAGGAAGAAAAATTCAAACAAAGGGACTTCCCTTGAGCAAAGTGTATAGAGTGGCAAAGCTGTGAGAGCTTGCGACTTCTCTGCATTCTGACCAAAGGCAGGTGCTGGGTGGAAAGGAATAAATGTAAGTTACCCTAGTGTTTCCTCCCCAGCCCTGAAGGGTAGCCATGTTGCCTCACGAACACAAGCAGGAGCTGTTTAGCATGAAGCTTCTCCTAGCACCAGCCCAGACCTACTAAAATGTCATCTTCTTCCATCAGCTCAGACAGGTTCTGCTCTCTCCTTTTATGGACTGGGAAATTCCTGCCTTTTAAAAACAAAGCGAAATGAAAAAGACAGCCGTCTCTCCAGATGGCCCCGTCGCAGAACATATAAGGGACCTGGGAAGAAAGAGTTATCCTTGGACTTCACTAGTCTTCTTCGGTTATTACACAAGCTAAGTTCTAGAATGGTAAGTCTGCAGACAGATGGGGAGCTCAGAATGGGAGAGGGGGAGTCACCAGGCCTGGGTACCCAGGGCTGATATTTGATGGGTTATCTAGTCTGGTCTTCTTCCTGCCTCACTCACCGTGATCCTCAGAACTCTCTTCTCTCTGAATGCCAAAAGAGACACCCCAGTCCAGCAGCCAGGGATAGTAGGACTTTGTTTATTTTACTACCTATGGAAAATGAAAGAATAGAAGAGAGAGGGAGCCATAGAGCAGGAGGCTGAGACCCAGTGGAGAACTTCAGAGGTAGAAACCCAAAAGAAACAAAAGAAGTAAAAAGAAAATACAAACCAGATATACAGTAGAGGGACATGAAGAGTGACCTTTGCTTGCCGTGATTGGTCCTGATGATACAAAATTTTATACAGCAACCTGGCAAGGGCAATTTACCCAGATATTTCAGTAAATACAATTCTGGATGTTTTTGTGGGAGTGGTTCTAGTTTAGCTTTTGGCAGGGGGAGGATGAGGCTAAGATTTATATCAGCGAATTCTGAGTAAAGTAGATTTGCTTTCATAATGTGTGTGGACCTCATTTAATCAGCAGAAGGCCTTAATAGAGAAGAGGAGAACTCCTCTGAACAAGGAGAAAATATTGGAGCAAGTTACCTATGGACTGCTTTTCCTGAAAGGTTTGGAGATCCCCTCCCCTTTCCCTCCCTCTTTCCCTTCCTCCCTCACTCCTTCCCTTCTTCTCTCTCTCCTTCTCCCTCTCCCTTGCTCTCTCCTCCCCCTCCTCTTTCTTTCTCTCCATCTTTCTCTCCTCCCCATGTTAATCTTTCCTTTTCTCTTTGTCTTACTTTCTGAAGTATACCCTGTCAGTCTGGGTGGGACCGGATAGGACAGATTCTGGTCCTGTTGATTCTGTCTCTCTGGAGAACCTTGACTAATAAGCCTCCAGAGATCTGTTCATGGGTGTCCATGTCTCTGCTCGGTTTGTCAGGTCTGGTAACCTTAGCTGTTCTAACAGGATGGATTAGGAGTTTAAGGCCTGATTAGGCTGCAGAGTGACTTCAGTGCCAGTCCAGCAATTTAATGACACCCTTTCTCAAAATAACAAGCGAAAAGAGAGCTGGAGATATAACTCAATCTTGGAGCCTTTGCCCAGCATATGTGAAGCTCTGGGGTCAATCCCTAGTAGCAGGGGCTATTCCTCCTCCTCTTGAATATGTGCTGGGCCTATGATTGCTCTGGCCAGTGGCTTGTGGTGGCTGTGACATCCCAAAAGTCCAGTCTTTTTGAGGAACTTCTGCCTCCTTCCTCTTGGAGGCCAGTTGCCATGCTTTGAGAAAGCCTGGCCTCATGAAGACTAAGAAGATGAGGTGTTTAAAACTCTGGTCACAAGCTCCATCTGTGGTTGTAGCACCTTCTTGTATTTTCCAACATCAAGTTAGCCTCAGAAGCTCAAGGTGACTTCACCTGGCACAGAACTGCCCCGTTGAGCTCTGTCAATCCCGAGGCATCGTGAACATGAAAAAAAATTGATTAAAGCACTAAGAGGCCTGTTTGATACACAGTAATGGACAACCCGCCTTAAAACTTGGCTCTCCCTTCCCAGGTCTTCAGGCAATTACTGCTGAGCACACTGGGCCCCACTGGAGAGAAGGCACATGGCCTCATGTTCGGCACTTGAACCAGCCAGCCGAAAACTACTGTTCTTGCTCTGTTCTCAGGCACCCAGTAATTTGCTCATTAGCAAAGGAGAAAAGTGGCTTTGCAGCTTTTAACTAGTAAAACAAAGTGATCTTGTTGTTGGCATGGGGGCTGGAACTTCGGAGGGAGTCTTTTGAATTAACTCCACTGTTATTTTCTTGGTAGAAGCCTAGCCTTAATGGCTTCCTTTCAACATGGATATTACACTGCAGTGCCCAAGGTCATTATCCGTCCAAACTCAGTGGATCTGGGCCAAGGTGCTCATAAACTGCACTTTATGACCCACCACAGGAATGGGCTCTCTCTTCCCCGGGAGGAGGTTCACTCCAGTTCGATTAGGAGGCTGAAGTTAATGCCAGGCAAGGATGACCTTTACAATGTAGACTTAACTTAAAAGAACCTAAGAAATGCATAGAATCTCACAGCAACAGGGCTCAAGGCTTCTACTCTACACACGGGTGTGGGAAAAAAATAATAATGAAATAATGAAGTCTGCTTCCTATAAATAATCTGGCATCCTCTGGACCCACTTGATTGGCAAGTTGTCAATCAGGCCAAAAAGAAAACTGAGTGTGACACAACGTAGGGCCTCAGCTTCCCCTTCTTCCTGCTCTTCCCGGAGAGGGCAGCCACACGTGGTAGAAGGGCCTGGGTGCACATGGGAAGCTTCAGACTACTTGCTCTGTTGCAAGTGAAACCTCCTATCTAGTCCTTGGATGTCAACTAAGGTATACGTCTTGTTCCAGACATTTTTCCTTACTGTAAACTTTCCAAGCCGTTCGCAGGACCGTCCACCTCTATGTACGCTACGGTGAAGCTCACAGGGCCGTGCAACCCCACACAGCCTCCACACAAGGATGTCCAGCTCAATCTCTCCGCTGCAGTGTTACACCCTGTCATATCAGCAGTGTCTGAGCCCTGGCTGTCTAGATGACTTGACTCCTCTTCTTTACTACCAGAACCACTAGGGCCATCAGATGAGCAAGCCACTTGCCCTGGGGTAGAGAAGCATGCGTCTGTGGTGTCCTTCCCTCTCCTCCTGTCTTCCCTGCTCCCACCAAGGCGCTTTACCAGGACCACAAAGAAACTGTTCCATGATAAGCTGCTATGGAATAGTGATCAGCAAATGATTATTTTTAGAAAGAGCCATATTGTAACTATTTTAGACTTCGAAATCTATGTGATCTCCATAGCAGCTACAGTCATGTGAAAACAGTCATAGATAGCACATAACTAATAATCCCAACTGTTTCCATAAAGCTGTAGTGATGGGTGAAGGGTGAGTTTTGATCTGAACACCACAATTCCTGCCGTGGGAAAGAAACAAGAATATGAGTTGTAACATCATAGCGTTTGTTTTTGTTGCTAATAGCCAACAGAAGATGATGAATGAGATGGTGTGTCCACTCCTACCTCAGCTCTCAAGACATTGAGATTTCTCCCCTTGTCTTTTGGAATACTCGGTCTTGAACCCGGAACTGCCACGCGAGGAGTCTGAGGACCCTGGAGAGATTATGGAGAGAGGCTCTGAGACCATGTGGAGAGGAGAGAGGCGAGGCAGGGCCATTACCACTGGGGACCAGTAATGGGAATACCACAGTCATTGTTTGTCTCAGGAAGGCCAGCTACCCACTGAAGTCAACTGACTTCCCTCAGCTGGAGCCAGATTGCCAGAAGAATTACCCAGCTCGGGCCTGCCCCAGCCCAGTGCTGTCCCACGGTATTAGTTTATGAATCATCAGACCAGATTATGGATGATCATTTTCAGAATTAATTCAAAATTAGTTTTCTTTCTACTAAAAAGATCCAGTAAAGTCCCAGAATTGGTCTGCTTCTTTCTTTCGTGGGCAGTGAGTGAGATGCAGGTTCAACCAGTAGACCTTCATAAGTTTCAACCAGCCCATGCTCTGGGAACGCCTCTGAATTCTCATGGAAACAGCATGCGAGTCAGCAAAGACCGTGAGAGCTGTGTCTAGGAAGCATTGCGTTCCAGCAGCGCGTAGGGCTTGGATGTGGCTATACAGTCCCCAGGGCAGCACACAGGACAAGATGCAGCTGTGCAAACACAGCAACCAGAAAGGATTACCAGTCACACGGGCTCTCTCAAGTCTCTCTTCCCTTTCAAGAAGGGAAGGCTCTTGCCAGTCAGTACCTGGACTTCCATTTTTTCAGAACCTGGGCAATGGACAGATTTTCCCAAGAAAAACAATTGGGGGGAAGAGATCAGGCTACACTCTAAAGGGCATCCATGGGGCTTTGGGAGCAGGTAGAGGCTGGAGAGGAAAGATGGGCTTTGTGGATGGGAGAGGAAGGCAGAGATGAAGGAGAAAACAGCAGAGTGTCAGCCATTGGCATGAGGAGGGGTCACTGAGCCAGGTACGTGTCTAGGAAGGGTTCCATAGTAAGGAATGGAGACTGGGGAATAGACTAGAGTCCCAGCTGCTGCCTGTGTGCAAGAATATTGTCCCACCTCCACTCCTATGATCTTTTCAGAAAGATTAAATAACATGGCAATTGTCTGATTGGCGAGTGTGAGCAACTCTGTGTGTGTGTGTGTGTGTGTGTGTGTGTGTGTGTGTGTGTTGTTGTTGTTGTTGTTGTTGTTGTTGGAAACAGAAGCATCTTTCTCAAGAATATCCTGGAATAAACCAGAAATCAACCTACCCCACAAGGTTCCTCATATTACCAGCCTTTAGTATTTATTTTGTTTTGCAAGATGCAATCTGGGAAAGGTACATTGACCTAAAATGATCTCAATCAAAATGGATCAGCAGTCAGCTGGTGGCATCTGTAAGAGCAGAGCAGAGATCTGAGGGTGGCTTCCTCTTTGTCATGGGCGACACTGGCTGGGAACTTCCTCCAAAGACCTTCCAGAAGCAAAGCAGAGGGGGCTCATGCTGCGGAGGTCAAATGTCAACACCAACAAGACGGACAAAAACAGAGACAAGTGGCTTAATTCTACCCAAATGGATGCTCAGTCCTTGCGAGAACATTTCCAGTTATGATTTCATACACAATATCACACCATTCTGGATGACCAGGTGTGGAGGTGTACGCTTGTAACCCCAGCGCTTTAGAGTCTGCAGCACGGCTTTCATGAGCTCCAGGCCAGTCTGAGTTACTTAGGAAGAAAGCAAGCAAGGTTCTTCCTCGAGAACACAAAGGAATGAGCAGTAGAAAACGTTCAATAGCTCTGATGGAAATCAGGACACGCCATGGGGTGGGGGTGTGAATCAAAAACAATATAGTCAAGTTTTCCGTGATTTTTATGTGAGAAAATAGAGAGCTTCTTCACGTTTAGTTTACATGTCAGCTAGTATGGATTTGTTTTCTGTCATTTCCGTCATTAGTGTACAAATGCTGAACCCCAGTGCTCTCTAGCCATATTCTGCCTTCACAATTGTGGTATTTAAATCCCACTATGTAACTAAAATAATAATAATAACCTTTTTGTCTAAATTTCATGTTTCAAGAGGAAATGGAAATGGGCTTCAAAATCTTTCTTAACCCTAAACACGTATTTTGGCTTTCCTGATGTGTGTGTGCAGACCCACAGAAAATCCTGGGGTGGCATTTCAGTGTTGACAATCATGTGATCGCCGGCTTCTTCAGATTGGCACATGATTTTGCAACGTTGTTTTAACTTTTTCCAGAAGAAAGAGTAAGTATCTTGACTCTTTGTGTTGCTCTGGGACAAGAGAAGCTGTGGTTAAGGATGGCTAGTAGCACGGGCAGTGGAGTGGAGGCCAGGCTACCTGACCCCAAGGCTTGCTTGGCTTGGTTTGCACAGGCCCTTCCCCCACCCTCAGTTGTATTCAGTCCTCTTTAGATGTAGCTCCCTGTGGTCCTGACTGCTCATCTAGATTCTCCCTCCTTACTTTGCATTGCCTCCCTCACCCTCTAGGACAGTTTTCCCATTAGCTGAGTAGGTCACTGGATAACCTACAAGATAGGCCAGGGAGGTAGCTTGGGGATAAAACACTCGCTCAGCATGCACAGGGTCTCATGTTCAGTCTACGGTACCTCCCATCTCCACCAAAATAAATGAATACCAACAAAACCCCTACGAAACAATTTGACTACAGGTCAACTGCCTGACCATTTCCAACTTTTCTACCAGGTGGTCACGGAGAGCGAGGAGCACTGGGTCCCTCCTCCCTGGGATTTTGTGAATATCGTATTTTTACTTTGCTCAGACTTGTGTAGATCACAGCAGCAGGCCTGCAGCGCCTCCGTTCTCCCAGTGGCCTTGGATTCCTCCCTCCAGCAAGTCTTCAGTGTTAACAGGCTCTGGAGCTGAAGACTCACAGTGAGCACCCCTGCTGTTTTCCCTGTTGGACGACCTGTTTCCGCAGTGTAAAAAGCCCAGATTCTGGAGTTCCGAATATTTCTCGACTGCCTCGGGAGACTCTATAGCGCGTGCATCTCTCAGCATTTGCTGTGTTTCTTTTCTCAGTTTTATGTACTAAAGGTTACAAAGCAAAGACTTACTGTATTCTGAAAGGATCAAGTCAATCTCATTAGCACTCACTTGAAATGAGATTCCTGCTTGTTAGAATTCCTTAGTAAGTTCCCCTCAAAAAAAAAAAAAGAGAGAGATCTGCGTAGCAATAATGTGTGTTTAAAAATAAAAGCCAGCTGCTCATCACATTCACAGCTTCCTCCCGCACCCTGCTTTTCTTTACAAGGCACACAGGAAGTCAAATTTTCAGTTTTGTTTTGCTTTTTTAAAAATCTTCTACTGCAAAGCTATTTTATGTGCCCAGAAGGGGTAATCTTCATGCCCTGCCTCCCTAAACTTTTATTTAGGTATTTATCCATTTAACACTTGTCCATTTCTACACTTCCTTAAGCCAATGGGAATGAACAACATCTACAACTTAAAGGATCTGTGTGCTGTTGCACTAGCTGGGAAAACCACTGTGTTAATTACTTTTCTTGTTGCTGGGATCAAACACAGGACAAGCACAGAAAAGATGGCCTTGGCTCACAATGCAGATAGCATCCAACTTGGTGCAGAAGGCACCACTTGGGGACCAGGGACTGTTTGTGATGGCAGGTTGCTCAGGGGTCCCCATACATCAGGAAGCAGAGAGAGGGCATGCCCTCTGCTCTCAGTTTTCTTTTTTGGTTCAGTTTGGGATCCCAGGCCCTGGAGTGGCTCCACATGTTTGTTGTCCCCTGTCGCACAAGTTTATTTTTACTTATATATGAAATAATTGTTTTATGCACTGTTGGCTGAGGGGCTATCTAGGGCTTTTTGTATTGTTTGCAGATGTTGGATTTCTGTGGGAGTTATTGAGTTGCTAATGATCTGCATGTGCTATCAGTAGAATACCTGAGAGTTCTGAAAGAGTAAAACACCTGAGCTCAGACGCTGGGGGTTCCACTATCCAGTACACCAGTATGTGCTGGCCAGGATAGTGGTTCCCTCTACTGAGGTCTCGCAGGGATTGCGTTTATGAGAAAGCCTCCTTGTCTTCCTTATTTAGCCACCCCAGCAGCAGCAGCGGCGCCTGCAACATGGGGCCCAAAGTCACGCTCATCCAATGTGGAGAAATGGAAGAACAAGCACTCCAGACCTCACAGAGTCCAGTGAAATACGCTCAGAGAAGTTCCTAGAGGACAGAGATTATATATATGCAAAAATAATAAGTCGAAGTCTCCTGAAGGAGGAGGAGGAGAGAGAAAGAAATACACCTCTATAAAAAAAAAAAAGGCTGTGAAATTACAAATAAATGAGGGAAAAAAGCTCCTAGGTGAGAGCCACAGAATGGAGGCCCTTAGAGATAAAGAATTCAGCTGGGAGCAGGAAAAAGCAAGGTTCTTACCGATTTTCCTGATCTTGGAGCCGACCCTCCCTCCCACTGGTGGAAGCATAACTGTTTCACAAAATGAGTTTTCTGATAGCTGCATGGTATGTGTATGAAGTTCAAGATGCTGTGTTTGAGATCTGTGGAAGTGGTTGCATGTTTCCCTTAGTGGTGATGAAAAAGAATGCCAAACTGCCTTAATGTTTCATCTGGAAATTATTCCCACCGGCCCAGGACTCCCTGCTATTGTGGAAGCCACTTAGTTAAACTGACCTGTTTTGTTTTGTTTTCAAACCTGACTAAGAGAAAGACAAGCTGTCCAGATACTGGTGATGGTGATGAGAGCTCCACCCACGAGGGGACCCTTCCTGCAAAGTTACCTGTTATTTTTCCTGCAAATCACACTCTATCTTAAAATCTGGAAAGTGTTTCCTCAGGGTCAACACTCAGAAGCTGTCCTCCAGAACTGGCCAAGGTTGTATCTCGGGCTTGTAGCCAAACTTGGTACTGTAAGAGTCACCCAGCTGGTGCTGGTTTTGAAGGCACGAAGGGATGATGAAGAGCAACTGAGGCTTGGCACAATAGAGGCCAGGAGAGGCCATTGGTAAAAGTGCAGCCTCAGTAGTACTTGAAGGCCCAGATTGAAAGGTTCATGTAAAGAAGTTGAGGCTAGGCACCAGGAAGGGAGCCTATCAGAGGCTACTGGTGAAAGTGCAGCCCAGTTGCAGCAAGGGACCCCGGCAGTTTTTGAGATGCCAGTACCATGGGAGGACCACCAAGAATAGCAGCAGCCAGACCCTGGAGGACAAACTGTGTTTGCTGCAGAGGTCAGAGCTAGAGAAGTGACCTAAGCCCTTTGGAGGACTCCAGAAGATTGTGAGAGAATTCCAGATAAGTGAACATTGATAATATTTTTCTGCTGTCCAAAAACATTGTGAAAACCTTTATAGATGTTTGATTTCACTTGGTCCTGTGTAGTAACCCTTGTGATCATTCCTCTTACAGATAGTTTTGCTGGTATAGTATTAAATTGTGTTGTAAAGATAATGCAATTTTCTATAGAGAAATTATTGCATTCATTTATTTTTAGTTATATATAAAATAGTTGTTTTATGCACTGTTAGGTGAGAGCTCTCTAGGTCTTAGCGTTTTGCATTGTTCACAGGTGTTGGATTTCTGTGGGGGGATGTTTAGTTGCTAAGGATCTGCATGTGCTATCAGTAGAAATCCTGAGGAGTTCTGAAAGAATAAAAACACCTGAGCTCAGATGCTCAGGTTCCACTGTCCAGGTTGGCACTTGCCATGGTGGTGGCTCCCTCTGCTGAGGTCTGGCAGCATTTACACCTATGAAAATACCTCCTTGCACCACCACAGCAGCCTTACTACTACATTCCCCCTTCAGTTAATTCTCTCTGGAAACTTCGTCACGGAACACTCAGAGGTGTGTCTAAACCAGGCCAAGTGGGCAAAAGACGAGCCATTGCAAACATATCTTAGGATAGTATTCTGTTCTCCTGTCTGCATATATTAGATGTAAGCTGATTGCAGGGGGATAAAAAAGACCCTATTCTCTACCCCACTGTCTATCCAGGCCTTTGGGAAAGTGGCTTTTCTGCACTTCCCACTAGAAAATGGATTATTCTTTGCTGCTTTTGAATAAGGGCTGGTCTTGTGGGTCTCTTGGGCCAACAAGGCAAGCATGGTGGTATGCCAGTTCGAAGCCTGCTCCTTGGGTGGCCTGGTGTGTTTCCAGTCCCTCTTTAAAGTTTGCCATCACCATGTGACTAACACAGGGCTAAAACTCTAGTGGAGGAAAAACCAAGGAGAGCTAAGCCAGCTCGCCCAATTGGAGCCATGGTGGATCAGGCAGTCCCTCAGTCATCTTGCTGGCTGCCCATAGATACAGGAAAGACAGTGTCCCAAGCCAGCCAAATCGAGCCCACATCAGCAGAACTGCCCAGCCAACCCACAGCTTTGTGGAAAATAATGACGAATTGTTTTTTAAAGCACTATATTTTGGGGAGGCTTGTTATGCAACAATAGCTATTTGATGAGATATGTTATTAAATATTCATTTTACATATGCATGTGTTTTACAGGGTGCGTGGGCATAGATGCTACTGCTTTGTACCTTGGGATAAAGGGTTGGATTTAATGTGCTCAAATCCTAGCCTTTTCACTCAAGAAATGTGTGGCAAAATAATCTCTCTACCTTTTGTTGTTGTTGTTGTTTTGATGGAAAGTAAGGAAAACTAGCGGATTGTAGAAAGTTTGGAAGGATAAGAGGTGTGTGTGTGTGTGTGTGTGTGTGTGTGTGTGTGTGTGTGTGCCTGGTAAAATGATTGGTGCTTGAACAATGACAGACACTGTTCATATGTTTGTGTACCCATGTAGCTTTAAGCTTATGTGACACATAACTGACAAATTTCAAATCTATCTGAAATAGAGAGATTGGAGCCAATAAAAGGCTAACTACGGAAAGGGTCTGTGTATCTGGCCCTCTTGAGGATACCATCTCAAACCCCAGCCTTCTAAGCAGCTTCCTTTCCCCAGCAATACCTCGGGTGTTCCTTGAAGACTCAGAAATTATCTGGCCTGGCCTCCGTTTTCTAACACCTAGCCTCCACTTCTGCTTACCTGCTACACGTCAGTGCTGCTGCACCGGCCTTAATCTCTCTCCAGAGACGTTGAGACCACTGACTGACACATATCACTGTGGCCCAGGCTTCTCTGGTCCTTAGCACTGTCTGGCTACTCTCCTTATTATACTTTTAGCAGATTTCTATCATGAAAACCCTTTTTATGTCTCTCAATGCATGACTAGACTGCATTTCCTAGTCTTCTTATGCCTGCTGGAGCAGTGTGAATAGTTCTCAACAGCACAACTTTGACCCAGAAGTGATGCAGACCTTCTGGAATTAAATATTCAAAACACGCTCTTATGTTTAGCTCTTTGGAAAGCATAGAGTTTAAGACAATCACAACCTGGAGGATGACAAGATGGAAAGACCCCTGATCCCTGGGTCGCTACCTGCAGCAGGGCCACACCCAGAAACCCCTGACCAGGCACACCTGGGGGGGGTTCCTTTTATTGTCTCTGAAGGTTAGTGTGTGTGTGTGTGTGTGTGTGTGTGTGTGTACAGTTTATTTGTTCTCTTTCTGTGTACATGAGTGTTTGCTTGTTTCATGTGTGTGCCTGGTGCACCTAGAAACCAGAAGAGATTGTCAGGTCTCCTGAAAGTAGAGTTCCAGGTTGTTGTCCACCACCATGTGGGTGCCGAGAACCAAACCTGGATCCTCTGCGAGAGCGGCAAACACTTTTAACCACTGAGCCAGCTCTCCAGTTCTAAAGACCGTGAGTGTAGCACTGCAGTACAAATCCTGACTAACGCAGCCTCTGCGGACCCATTTTCTTCATCGTGATACTCTCCCGGCAGAGCAGTTGTGATTCGCCTCGTTGCTTCTCACAGATTCTTTGTGAGTTCTTAGGTTCCCTGGGAGCTGAGTTGGGGGGAAAGAAACAAACAGAAGCTAACTCAATAAATACTTATTAAATACCTAGCATCTTCAAGTTGGTGGGCTGAACACTGAGCCTATGTAGAAGAAATAAACAATAACAGGGCCCCACTCAGGATGACACGGCTCGGAGCTGTCTCCTCTCTGCTTCACATAACACACACACACACACACACACACACACACACACACACACGTACAACCACTCCCAGCTACAAGAAGTAGCCCCAACATGATCTTAATCTTGCTGTTTTACCCTCTGAGAGATCCACTGGAGACTTGTAAAAAGTCTTTTTAACAAATGCTTTAAGACCCTCCCTCTGTGTACCAGCATGCCAAGGTTTCAGGAATGAACACACACACACAAAGTGCCCTGCTATGGATGGAATCTTTGACGCTTACAGCTTGTCATACGTTCTTCCTGTCTCCGCAGTTGTGCCAAAGCACAAGATTGGACTCCACAGGCTTCATCCCAACACAGAACACTGGCCACAGTGTACCTGACAGACATGAAGTAGGTACTTTACAGAGAAATGAAATCGTTGTTGAAACGGTACATAGCTTATTTCCCACTTAAAAAGACAGGCTATTTCGATGAAAAGAGGGCTTTATGTCTTTCTCCAAAGTTGCTTTGGAGAAACAAAAGCCCAGGCAGTGATACTTAATCATAACCAATTTGCATTTTTCCAATTTAGCCTCATAGTCCTGTAAACATCTTGCCTTCCAAAGATTTCTGGGTTTTCATCAGCCACTAAACATGCTGCTAGATAATTAAAAAGCCACATTTGAGCATTTCTATGCGTTGAGACCGTGGGGCAGAACCTCAGGTTCTATTTGCCTGCTAGACACCGCACTGCCAAAGGAGCATTTGAAATCAGAAGTGTCTGCTGGGCCAGGAAGAGGGAACACCAAGAGCTGGGTGCCAGCGCCGAGTCCCAGAACATCTTTCAATCACTTCCCTACCCACAGGTGACTGCTCAGAGAGGAAGCTGGCCATGGAGTCCTCATCTGTTTCTGGGCTGCAATTCTGCCAGAGTAAGATCGGCTCGCTTTGATGTCGGAACTGTTGGATGCCGATAATTGATTCACAGCCTGTGTCAGTTAATCATTGTGTTTGCTCTTTCCTTGGCTTTCATCAGGCTCCCGCGGACCTTCCGAGGAGCATGCGCACTGGAGCACACACATGCTCTTCATGCTGTCAGATCCCATATGCTTTTTTTTTTTTCTTGGCAGATTTTATGTGGGATTTAAATAACAACCACCACACAGCGTTCTTTGCTTAAGAGTAACTAGATTTGACCTCGGTTTACAGACTAAAGGTGTAGATAAGGATAAATCTGCATGAACAATACCACACCATGCAATAAAATCCTATTTTCGAATAATGCCAGTTAATTAGCTTTCTTGCATGTGAATAATTTAAAAGTCCCTCACTGAAGAAGGAACCCTTTTTTCAGATTATCATGCAACCGGCATACAATAGTCCACCAGTGAATTAAAACGATGAATTTTCTTTTATATGTCAACTTAAATAAAACCACTTTTTTTTTTAAAAAAAAAAGTATTTTTAGAAGCTTGAAAAGAGAATGGAAAAACTGACTATAATCGTCTGCCTCTCAAGTCTTGCAACCTTAAATCTACCCCCTGAGAAAGCCGCTAACAAAGAGCGGTGAACAGGAGTCTTCCGGCGTCAGTGCGGTTGAAATGACTGCTTTATCTGGGCCTGACTTTCCTCTCCGGAACATTTCTCTGGCAGGAATGCCTGACACGTAGTTATTTTTCTTAAGTACTGAATTACATTGCTGGTGGAGAGTTAGACTTTGAATGTATCCCACGTGGGACGTTTCAAACAGTAGACAGAATGCCTTTGCTGCTGCAAAATTGTAAGCTATGAGGAAGAAAACTGTGCTTCTCCGTTTGTTTCTACTCAACCGTAATATTTCGTATTAGTGCCAACTTGATCGATTCAGCTGAGGTAAATATATTGTTCATCTGATCTCCCTGTTTCGTTGCCTCTACCTCTTGCTGAAATTCTTCCTTTGTTTAAAGAAAACTCAGAAGGATGTGCCCTTTGGATTAAAATTTTCATAAAGATACAGGAAAGAAAAGGGAGAGCAAATGATCCACGAGCAGGAAGGGAATGAAAGGATGCTTAGATATAGACTTTGACCTAAGCCTCTGCTCACTGGGGTCAGGCCCTAAGGGGACAGGTAGGCTTACTGAGGTCTGTTGTCATGGTTACTAAGGCACCTCCCTGGAAACAGCTCCAGGTCATTGCTGGGACTCAGCAATATCTAGGTGCTTCTGGAGTTCAGGCGAGAGGGTATGAGGGAAGCTAGGAGGAGAAGTATGTTGCAGGGCCCATTTAGAGAGACTTGTCCTAAGAAAACAAGGCCCTATGCACTCCAGCCCTTACTTAGCTACTGGAATTAGCTACTGTTAGGACAGGGGAATATCTACTGTTTGACTCAACCCCAGCTACATCTTCAGACCTGTGTCTGAGTTTCAGAAGAAGAAAGCTAAGACATGAGTATTTCTGTAATAGACCAAAAGTGTTAGACACAGGTGGCAAGGCTTTAGGGTACTCTAGCCAGAAGGCTGGGTTTTGGTCTCTCCGACATTAGCAGATCTGAGTGACTTCAGTATGGGTCCCTGGAGCATTCCAGAACAGTGATATGTCCCATGGCTCTAGCACAGTGTAGAAGGAGAGGGCACAAGGGCCATAGCAAAGAGCACGGCTGCTCATGCGGAAGAAGGGGGAGTTGGTGAGGGCCAGAAATATCATGTGATCAGTAGGACCTCGGGACTCATGAAAGACACCTTCCAGGAACCCCAATTATAATGGGCGATAGGGGCTGGCATCTCAAGAGATTGGAGGTACTGTGTGAGAAAGAAGGGGCACCAAGTCCATCAAACATTAACTACCAATGTGACACTGTCCCCTTCATCTTGAGAGACAGCTGCAACCTAGAGACTCTTGCCATGGAGATAGAAGAACCCAGAAGGGGATATCCTTATAAAGTTAAGTAAGCCAAAGAAAATGTCACTTTAAAGATCCTGAAAAATCATATGAAGAGTTGAAAAGTCCTGTGAATGAAGGCTCTCTGCTGCTGCTTTCCAGGGCTTTCCTTATCCGATGCCAATTCGCTTGCAGACAGGACATCACTAATCTCATTTTGCACATGATTAAACTGAAGCTCAAGATATTTAAAAATAGCATTTATCAAATCACAAAGCAGGCATGGCAAGTGCTTGACCCGTACTAACTGCATTCATACTTTCTCTTTCCCGGAGCTTGGTCCCACCCATGGTTTCAGACCTAAAACTATAAAAACAAACAAAAAGAGAAAAACATAAAGGTGTCCCCGCAAATCAGTCGCAGGAATCGTGGTGCTGTTACTTGTCATTGTTATGTGAGTGTTTTGTTTTTTTTTTTCTTAAAGAAAAAGTATGTAAAAGCATTTTGGAAGGTGGAAGGGATCTATTCCATGACCTGTCACATTCGACAGATGATGGTCTGTTCTGGGTGCCTCGTTTTTAGGGGCCACTTGCCCACCTGTTCCCATAGTCACCTGTGATGGGAAGAATGTTAAACACTGATGGATTTGTTCCCCAGGAGGCCTGTAGAGAACTAATACAAAACTTGGAGTTTAAAACAGCAGAAAAGTCTTCTCACGGAATTAAAGGCTAGAAATGTGACATCAAAGTTCCAGCAGCGACACGGTCCCTGCAATGTCAGGAAGATTCCCTCCTTGTATCCTCTGCCCTCTAACTGCTGCCTGCATCCTTGGCTCATGGCAGCACAACTCCAGATTTTTCTATACCGTTCTATAGCCTTTATCACTACCTCTCTGAGCCTAAATGCCCCTCTTTCTATAAGGAAACACTATCAGGTTTTGTCCTGCCTTCAATCTAGTATGACTTCAGCTTAGCTCCAACAGAATGGCAAAGAACCAGTTTCCAAACAGAGCCATTCACTGCCTTTGCAAATCCATGGCTTTAGGGGTAGCACAATTCAATCCAGTGCAGCATTGCAAGACCCTCACCTTCTAGTGTCCGTGCCCCCAGTGCAAAGCACACCACAGGGGGCAGGTGGAGTGTCACTTGTGCTCCCCTCAGGTCACGGCAGGCTGAAGAGAGCTGTACCCGATGCCATTGAGCAAGGACATTGCCCTGTTTGAGAGGTCCACATGGCTAGGACCTGAGAATGAACTCAGGCAGAGTGACCTCAGCTGAAAGCCAAAGGCAAAATAGAAAGCCATTTTATAACCTCAAGGAACTGTGTACTCTCAACAACCTAGATGAGCTCAAGAATGGATTTTCCTTCAAAGCCTCCACATGAGAGAACCCAGACAGGTGAGACCTGCACGGAGTGATTTTATAAAAAAAAACAAACAAAAACCCACGAGCCATTAGAACAAACCCCTCAGCATGTCTGTGAGGGACTTTCTGGATTATGTGAACTGAGGTAAGAAGACCCTAGCTATATGGAACAGAGACAGTGAGCTGAGCGAGCATCCATCCCCCTCTCTCCGCTTCCTTGCGGCTGATGCAGCGTGACCAGCTGCCCCCAGCTCCTGCCTCCATGCCTCACCCACCATGATGAACCATACTCTCAAACTGCATCTCCAAACAAACCCATTTTCCTTAAGTTGCTTTGGGGTTTGGTATTTGTCACAGAAGTGGGGAAAGGAACTAATACAATTTGTCCCTCGGGGATGGAAACTGAACCCATCATGGTGACTGTTCCTGCAAGCTCATCTTCGAACAGTCAATGACAGAGGCATAAGTCCTGGAAGAGACACGAGGCTGGAAAACTTTTCATGCAATCGCAGATGTTCCTTCCTGCTTAGAGCCAATGTCAGCGACTTTATTACAGCTCTGCCATTATTTCCCAGTAACGTACCTTTTCTCCTCCTTAATGAACCGGAGTTGGTTGTTGTTCTTTGTGACCAAAAGAACCCCAATTAACACGAAAGAATGTTCTGAAAGTTTATAGACTGTACCTAAAGGGTGGTGTGAACATAAAAAAATATATATATGAAAGCTGTGATCTTTAAAGAAAGGTTTCGGCTAAGAAAAATTGCACGGCTAACGTGGTGGGGTGCTAACTGAAGTGTTTTATTAATTGAGCTAGTTACCAGGCAATCTGCTTTACATATAGACGCCTCCTTAATCTTTTCAAAGACCTCATCAGATAGCTAGCCACTACTATTCATCTCATTTCTCGTTGACAGATTGAAGTGGCCAAGCTGGAACCTTAACCTAGGTCTGTCTGATGCTAGAGCTCTCTTTCCTAGTCACTAAGCAATACTGTTTCTAACAAAATAATTAGCGCCCCGTGTTAGCCCCAAGCCATAGCACTTAATTTCAGCCTCTCTATGACATGAAAGATTAAAACTTCACTTCATAAATGATGAAATAAAATCCGATGAAATTTCAAAAGTTATCTTCTGATTGTATCAAGTGAAAGCCATTTGCGCCAGAGTAGAATTTATCTGCTTCTGCCTGGTTTCTGGGAACTCCTGAGTGCCCCTTCTCACCAGCAGGGGTCCTGTGGACTCCTCCACTCGTGGTGCAGACTACCCTGGTCAGTAGAGATGAGCTCTGGCTGCTTGTTGGACCCACCTGTTAACAATCAGCCCGTGGCATGGTATTCAGATTCTCGAGAGTTCTCACAGCAATCTGGGGATGCTCTTCCGCTGTCAGAGCTGGAGCACCACTCAGACACCATGGAAGCGCCGCTCAGAAGCCATGCAGACCTTGGACAACAGAGACGCTTCTAAATTAGTGGCCGCAGCCCATTCAGCAGGAGACACCAGGGCACAAAACTGGACTTCTGCCCTTAACTCCAGAGCCGGGCTTCATCTTGAGCATCCACATTGACTCAGCCCTGTCATTTAGTCTATGTTCTTGTCTTAGTGACCTGTGTCACCTTCCAACTCCCATTGGTTTGGGGCTTTTCCTCTTTTCCATTCTCCCTGCAGTTTACAAAAAAGTTGGAGTATGGAATCCATGCAGGCTGTTCCTGAAGCCGCCCTCTGTTCCCGCATCACCCCGGTGGGCTATGCTTTGCTCAAGACCCCATAGCACCATTAACTCTCCATGCTGGTCGCCCATTGCGCTTAGTGGAATCCTCTTATGACCAAGCATCACTTACTGAAAGTAAGCAGTCACTCAATTCTAGTTATCAATTCCCATCCCCAGAAGAATGTAGTTGTGTTCAAACATTGTTTTTAGAAGTAGATGTGCTTTTCAGTGTTCAATAAGTGCCAATCAATAAGAGAAGACCTACTTTTTTACATGTTAAATATATGTTCATTCATTTCATGAATACTTTACCTGCCAGGCACGCTTCTAGGTATGTGTAACACAGGATGGACTAGAGTCTGGCTGCTCACAAGTCTCTCTTTCATGGCAAGGAAGGAAGGCAGACATTAACCTGACAAAACACCACAAGGCAAGGGTAGCACTGTAGCAGTACGCTGCTGCTGGGGCAGCTCACCAAGGAAGACAGGGAGGCATTTTTCATAGGTGTAAACTCTGACAGACCTCAGCAGAGGGAACCACCACCATGGCCAATGCCATACTCAACAGTGGAACCCCGAGCAAAGGACTGAGCTCAGATGTTTTTATTGATTCAGAACTCCTCATGTGTTATACTGATGGCATATGCAGAGTGCTACCGATCAACATCCCCCACATAAATCCAACACCTGCAGTCAATATGAAATGCCAAGACCTGTGCAGATCCTCACCCAACAGTACACAAAACAATATTTTAAACACAACTAAAAATAAACTTCCACAACATAGTACCATGAGACAGAGGGAGCAGGGTAAAGGGATATTGATTTAATGAAGGTGATTAATGAAGAGATCGTATGTGAAGTTATGAATGAGAAAAATATCCAGAGGAAAAATGTCCAGACAGAGGGAGGAGGAGAAGAACACACAAACCATGAAAGCTACAAGCTTGGTGCCACCGGGGCCAGTAAGAAGATTCTGCAAGTGCCTCAGTGAAGAGAATGCAGTCCAAGAAGTACTTCACTTCAACGTTGGGTCTTTTGAGTCAGCGTGTGAGCTTGCCAACTGTTGCTATGCTGAGTGGTTTGCTGTGGACGCTCAGTCATGTCCCATTATGTCACAAGATACTGGGTCTTCTTTAACCTTCCGTTGCTGGCCAGTTCAGACCCCCTTCCAGTGTGGAAAGGGAAGGAGGACGCTGCCAGGTGAGGGTAGAAGGCCATGTTCTCATGCATCTGCTTCTGTTTGCCAAAGAAGGCTGTCATTGCTGCCAGACTAAGGGGAGCCCTGGCTCTTCATGTGGACTCCGCTGCCAGCTCTAGTGCGGTAGCCTCTTTACTGCTGGCAGTGGTGACGGTCCTGCTGTTCCACGCGGCCTCCTATGACATCTTTCTTGAGGGAGGGAGGAAAGCTCCTTGTTGCTGCAGGGGACAGGGTGGAAGTCTACCTCCCCAATGGTCCCCACTGTCCCAGAATGGGTAGAGAGCAGCTTATGACCAGCTGGCAGGAAGGAAAGTCCCTCCTACTTGTCTCCTCTGACTGTTTCCTTCTCTCACCCTGGTGGGAGCATTGACTCACCTCCACTGTCTTCATTACTGCCACTCAAGGGCAGAAGTCCAGACTCTCAAACAGCCTTTGGGAATAGCGGCTGGAGTGGGGGGTGGGGGGGTGGGGGTAGGGGGGTGCAGGGGTGGGGGGTGGACATGACACACAACAGTGTTTGCTCTGACATTTGACTAGAGGAGAGTGGCCATTGTTTGGAAGCTTGTTGTCTTTCCAGGCTGTCTCCTTTCTGGTCTTTTGATTGGAAAGAGCAGACTGCACTGAGACTTTTTGCGTGGGTCCGTTGGCATATCCAGAGCGCTAACGTCACCACTTCCGAGACCAGGACAGACAACCAAAAAGCACCCTCGGAAACTCAGCACCATGTTGTTCTCTGCGCCCAGGCTCCACAGCAGATGTGCATTTGTCTCTACCCTTCCAAGTCTTAGGGTTCTATATACAAAATCCAGAGTTTTCAGTTCTACTCAGAGGAGTTGGGATGGCATCTGTACATCCCCATCTTCCCCAAAGCAGAAGCCTTTGAAGGGCAGCTCCCAGACCCACTCTTCATCACACTGTAACATCCCAATGTGTTCCGAGCAATTTGTTACTTTTAATTGTAAAAGAGTCAGGGGTTGAGAGCGCTTTGCTCTTTGACAGATTAGACAGTTAGAATGGGCTCATCCTTATCCAATCTACTAGTTAGATCTTTCAGGATAATCAACCAGCTTAACAAACACCATTTCTTCAGCTCGCAGTGGGTTGGAAACTTGGGCTGGGCTCTGCTGGTGCTCATGTGGTGTGGCTCAGTTCTTTCTCTCATGCCAAGGACTCTCTTTGGATGGCAGAGCTGGCTTGGAGCTGGTGTGTACAGCTTCTCATCCCAGAGCAGATCATCCAGGCTTAGTCACATGGGGGAGTTAAGAGTCCAGGAGAGAGAGATTGAGAGAGAAAGAACAGAAGTATGCATGACTGTAGTTATTAGGCTGCTGTGTAGTCTCACCAAGAGAAACGAGGAGACATTTCATATGTGGAAGCTCTGCTCCGATCTCAGCAGAGGGAACCATCCTGGCCAGGAACATACTGGACAGCCAGTGGAACCCTGAACATCTGAGCTCAGGTGTTTTTATTCTTCCAGAACTCTTCAGGTGTTTTACTGATAGCACATGCAGATCATAAGCAATCAAACATCCCCCACAGAAATCTAACACCTGCCAACAATACAAAATGCCAAGGCCTATGCATCCCTTTTCTAACAGTGCCCAAAAACAATTATTTTAAACACAACTAAAAATAAACTTTCACAACCCATGATGCTCAAAGTCTGAGGCTGACACACTGTCACTGACCCCTCAATTCTAATAGCCAAAGTGAGGCAAAGAGTAGGACTTGATTCAGACTAGGGAGAAATAGGCTCCATGAATTGAAGGCAGAGCAGCCAAGAAGCAAACGTAGTGGAGCTGGGGACCGGGATGCATGGAGGATGGGCGGCCAGTGTCTTCATCTCCCCATCTGTGTTCCAGAGTCCTCGTTTGTGCTTCCAACATGCTTTCTTGACTATGGAAAAAGACAGCCCAGCTACTGCTTATAACTACTCTTTAAAGACTCTCCCATGTGTGAGATCGTGAGTGGTAGAGGAAATAGCTGAAAGCTAGTCAGGGTGCTCAATCTGACAAACTGAGCTGATCAAGTCTCTTATAGAATTAAGACTCTTCAGTGGTTTCCCAAGGTACAGAAGACTTCCATATCCCTCTGCATGCCCCTTTCCTAGGGGCTCCTCAGCCTCCTACCTCCTGCTCTACACACTAATATTTGGATCTTCTCACAGTTTCCCTGAAGCCTCTGTGTGCTCTAACTTTGTCTTTTTCCTGCTCACGGTAACTTTCTCCACTGTCTCCCAACGTTCCTTCCTATCCTTTTCCCAGGTTTGCCCTATCAGGACCCCCAGCCATCTTCTCTGTCTATCCCTTCCTTGAAGACTGGATTTATTGACTCCCTCTCTGTGCTCAAAATGTGCCTTGAGTTTTACGCTATGTATCAGTCATCTTTCCATCACTGTACTAAAATACCTGAGCCAATCACCTTAAAAAGACGAAAGGTTTATTATGGCTCCTCACAGTTTCGGCCTGTGGTTGGTAAGCTCTGTTGCTTTGGGACCTGTGGTAAGACAGCACATCCAGCTCTGCTTTTCTAAGTCTTCTTTTGGAGTCCCTCCAGCCTCTCTGAGCTGAGTGAGCTCCAGGTTTTGCTTCCACCTTTGGCAGAGAGTATGCCTTTCCCTCTATCCAAGAGGAGCCAGAACTCTCATCGTTATTTAATGACACTACCGCTCCTGCCCGAGAAGATATTGTAGGTGGTGTCTGACTAAATTTACATTGTGGTTTGGGAGAAAGTTGAGAAATAAACGCTGAACACTGCAGATAAGGAGCTAATCCTTAAGGGGGAGGGGCTGGCCTTTGTAAACCATCGTGTTCTTCACTAAACACAGGAACACTTACTCGGGGTAATCATCAGCATTTGTTACTTGTAAATCTGGGTTCCAGAGACCTTTGCAATAGTATAAAAACAGTGCTCCTCAGCTGTGGATCCAAGATCGAACATCCCAGAAGCCCCCACCCCCAAGCCCCCACATGCACATACCACAGACATTCCCAACGCAGTAGATACTGACTGGACCTGGCTCTCTGTATCTCAGGGTTATGAGTGATGATGTGTTCGAGAGCTGAGGTGCCTGCCTGCTGCCCCAGAGGCAGGCGCTTGCATATGCCCATCAAAGGCAAAGAACAAAACTGGAAACGTTTTACCCTAAATTTGACTAAATGTGCTTTCAGTGGCTGCCATGCCCACCAATTCAGAATCCCCTAACTGGGGCTTGGCACGAGGAGGCAGTTCATACACTATGTACAGCTCAGTAAGGCTGGTTTGGTGCCACATGGGGAAACTTGCTATAAACAGGATCTTGTCCCTGATCCCTGCTTTAGCCTCCTGCCTATGCAACCTGATTCAAGGATTTGGGACTGTCAACCTTTCTGACTTCAAGGTCCAGATCACAGCTCATTTATCTCCACCAACATGACTCTTAAGAAAAGTTTGGAGAGACAAAACAAGATTCTTCCAGCTGAATGAGCTCCTGGGTAGCTGGTGGCCTTATTGCCTGGCTCTCTGAAGGACTGGTGTTCTGTCCAGCTATTGTGGGGATAGCAGCTGTCCCTGGTAACTGATGCATGCAGGCGACAGACCTCTGCCCACTCCTGAATGCAACAGCTAACCTGCACACTAATCTGGGGGATTTACCTACCTGCAGATTAATCTGGGAGCTTTTCCTCATTTGACTGGGGGCACAGATTTTCTGTCTGACATCATTGTTGGGCTAAGTATGTCCTTACTCCAAAGTGCTCGTCTGTCAGGGCTGAATCCATCACTGCTGGCTTAACACCTTCCACAGGCCCTCAGGTCCACACAGCCTGCTTGGTAATAACAAGGAATTCTTCTTAACAGAGTCTTCAGAGTGGTGGTGGAAAGTGACCCTGCCTTCTTTCACATCACTGATGAAAAGAACCCCAAAGAGTGAAAATTAAGTATTTTCAATTAAGTATCTATTAATTAATCCTGTAGATGTTGAGTTTTCAATGGTAGTCCAGAGTCTGACTTTTCTAAAAGACATAATGCCCTCCAGGTTTGACTGGAAGTTCTCAGACACATGGTGGTGGCATATGCCTTTCATCTCAGCACTTGGGAGGCAGAGGCAGACAGAGTTCTTTGAGTTTGAGGCCAGCCTGGTCTATAGAGTGAGTTCTAGGACAGCCAGAGACACAGCAGAGAAACCCTGTATCAAAAAAGAAAAAAAAAACTCATTCTCTTTGCCTCAATAATGCCATCCTCGGTACTTCATAAAGTGCTTTTCCTTTTGCAAGAATGAAAGGATGGGGGGAAGGAGGGAGAGGGAAGGAGATGTTACACATAGATGTGCTACAAGGTAGAGATTAGCTGATCAATTTTGCTGAGCATTTGATGAACTATTATAAGACTATTATTACGGGCAATGTAGGATGACATGAAAATTCTAATGTTTATATTAAAAATTACAGCAGTACATTTGCATTAGGCATTACGAGTTCACAGGCACTAGCAAAAACCATGAAGAGTAAAACTGACATTTAGTGCCCACGGAATCCTGAGGACTTTATTTTCATTTTTGAAATTTGTATCAATGCTGTTACAATATCCTTTCTGCAATAAAAAAAAAAAAATCATCTCTCCTAGCAACAGTTTAAATGCTTCCTGATAAGTAGGATCTAACACTGAAGTGTCCTCTAAAGGATATAAACTCATTCTACTTTGTGAAGGCTTGCAGCTTCTTGAAGATTTAGTACATATCTATTTAATATTTATAACATGAGTAGGATGTGTATATCAGTATTCCTTGCCTGATAAATGGAGGCTCCGAGGTGCTTGGGCACGAATGGTTTGACCAAGGCTGGATCATTCGTCAATGACAAGCGGGAGCGGAGGGAAGAGCTCTGTAAATTTCTGCATCCTGAACCTATCCTGCTCACTAACTACACTGTAGTTTTCAAAATGCCCACTGGAGCATTTGCTTCACATTCCCCCTGATATCAAGGAGCACTGACTTTTTTCATTTTTAATTTTTCTCTTAATTTTAGCGACACATTGATTACACATACCTTCCAGAGCCAAATTCGGCCTTTCAAACACTGATTGCTTTACAAAACGCTAGGGTTTGTAGGGCAGACCACGGGCCAGTCTCTCTGACTGCAACCTCACCTTTGTCAAGTTTGTTATGCACACGCTGATGAGATGGCTTCTGCAGAACCTCTGTCCCGTCACTCCCCGACCCAAGATTCAGCAACAGCTGCAGTTAATAGTTCAGACTCAAGATGGTGGCCTTCAGAGCCATCTGTTGTGGTACAGTTCAGGTCTAGTTCATCTCAGCTTTCACTTCCACGGACCAGGAGGCGGCCCCTTCCAGGCCACCAGGCACCCGAGCTTTCTGTGTGATAACTACATACGAAATTTTTAGGTTTTTCATTTTCATTTTCAAGCTTCCATAAAATGAGATGAACATATTTATTTTAACTTGGGTTTTTTTTCAGCTGGCCCCTGACAACTGAGTGCGACATCTAACCTCAGTGTTGGGATCCTGTGGGTAAGGTCCCACTACAGCCAGAGAGAAAGAACAGAATGTTTTGGTGTTATAGCTCCGTGTGCTGCATGCCAGCCAGACGCCTCTGTATCTGCACAGCACAGATTTCCTGCTAGCTGGACTGAAGTCAGAATTGGTGGAGAGGTGTGTCAGCACACAGCATGTGAATGTCAACCTCCCAAAGGCTAACCATAGTAACACCCTAACACGCTAACCACCCAAAGGTAACATCTGTTGATGCTAGCATCAGCTGGAATCATGAAGAGCATCATCTATTAAAATAACATCACTGTGTAAACTGAATGCTGCTATTTGTGGTTTTATTTGTAGGTTTGGTTTATAAGTGCTATACTGCCTTTGGTGATTGTTCCATTCACTGTGGCTGGATAACAAATTCCTCCGAAATTCTGTGTCCTAACAACATTTTACTGTCAAACCTCAGGGTTCTTGTGGATGACTCTATTCAATAAGGCAGCTCTCTCACTGGGGCTGGGACTGAAGCTCTTGAGAGGCTTCTAGAATGTCTGATGAAAGCTGGGAAGACAAAACAACTAGGATTGGAGCAGCCATGGCTCCTTAGGTGTGTTTCTCCAAATCTGAGCACAGTCTCCTCACATGATCCCATGCTGGCTTTAGACAGTGTCCTGATCTTACACAAGGTAGACTGTCAGGATGACCAATCTTGGTTGTCAGTTGTACAACACCTGGAATCAACCAACATGTAAGCAGCTGGGCACGGGTGTGAGGGATTTTCTTGATCGGATCTTTTGACATGGGAAGACCCACCCTAAATCTGGGCCACACCTTCTGGAGGCAGCCCACATAAAAGGACATAGAAGAAGGAAAATTTAGCTCTTGGACTGTTTGCCCCCACTCTAAGTTCCTCTGTCCTGAAGCTTATGCATTCCTTAACCTGTATTAGAACCCACTTCTTCAGGATTCCAACACGGACTGAAAACCAGAAGCCCTCTAGGAATCCTCTGGAATTCCAGCACCAGATTGGGACTGCTGAGACATCCAGCCTCTGAACTGAAAAACATGGAATTCTTGACTTTTCCATCATGAGACAGGCAGTGTTGGACTAGCCAGGCCACAGTCTGTAAGCCACTCTAGTAAATACACCCTTTAAATAAATAAATAAATATATATTTTAAATATATATATATAATTGTATATAATTATATTTAAGATATTTATATTATATATAATAATACATTATTATATTTATATTATATAATATATAATATACATATATAATAGTATATCATATAGTCTATAATATTGTAGTAATATATAGTAATTATAGTAATATTATATAATAATATTATAGACTATATGATATACTATTATATAATATATATATTATATATATATATAATTATACATACATACATACATACAAAGATGCATATTCATTCTATCAGTCCTGTTCCTTTAGAGAATCCTGACTGGCATAGGAGGAGTTTTAAAAAGGAAAAAAGGAAGGGAAGGAGAGATAAGAAGGAAGATCTAGGCAGCTAGATAAACCCATCTATCCATCAGCTATAGGTAAGTAGATAGCTTACTGCTCTGGTTGATGGTGTGAACCTGGGAGAATGGATGTAGCATATGGAATCGGACTAAAGCCTTATGCAAGCCACATGTAGTGGACAAGCCGCACATGGAAAAAAACATGCTTTTCCATAGAAGCAGCTAATCAAATAGCAATAGCCAGTTATAATAAATACTCCTACCCACTACACCTGGGAGGGGCAAGAAAGCACAACTCAAGCACAATTCCATGTTTTTGAAGAAACCAAGAGGACAAGATCCTTGTCCTGTTTCCTTGGCGTTTTCTCACAAGCACTCAGAATTTCCCTCGCACAGCTCTCTTCTTGGACTGTGTTCTAACAGGTAGGCATGTCGGTAGAGTGTGGGTGATGATGGATAATTACTGGATGAGTAGACGGACCATAGAGTGACAAGCAGGCTCGGTATCCCATTTTATAATCTAGTATCAGGAGTTCTCCAGGCTCACTTCTATCATGTTCTACTCATTAGAAGCTCCAACACCAGCCTACATTCAAGGAATGGAGGTTGGACTTTATATTAGAGAGGATTGTAACAAAGAATTGTCAGATGTGCAAAAACACGTTTCTCCCCTTCCAGTCTGCTTATGAAAATTCTGGCATTTTTTGCAGCCCTTTGAAGGTATCCCAGACTGCTCATGACATCAGTAACTTCTCCTTTAATCTGTACTGTAGAGGTATTGTATTCTGCCTCACACTGCTTTGTTACTGAGGCTGGTCACAAAATACAAGGATTCTCTGTGTGGAACATGTGTTCTAACTAAATTAAGATATTTGTAGCAATTCTGTAAGTGGCATCGTATTAACTTCATTTACAGATGGAATTCAAAAGAGCTGAGAGAATTTCCCGAGGTCATTTTTGCTGGGCTAAAGCCTGTCTGAACCCAAAGCCCCTTCCCTTACGCATATGATACTGTATGCTATCTCCTGCGGTACAGTTGTATTTGTAGAGTATAATTGGAGAGCATAAAAGGTGAGAAACGGAATGAAAGGTGGAAGGAAGGACAAAGGAAATATATGAGGACTGTAATGTCAGAGGGCCAACCACTGTGGCAGCTTCAAGGAGTGCCAGCACACAGACTCCCCCCTCCCACTGTCTACATCCCCATCCATCGCTCCACCTTTGAAGTAGCAATCAGAGAGTGCACCCTGCATCAGTAGTGACATTTAAGAGGCAAGGCTCTTTGCAAATAAATGTAAATGCTAAATGTGTCCAGTAAGCAAGCACCCGAGATGAAAGATACGAGTGAAGCTGGCTCTCAGCTAGAGGTCTTCACACTGGCTCCTCCTTAAGTTCAGGCAGACCACAAACCCAGGAGTCACTCAAGCGCACAGGTGATATGGCCAACCACTCACCACACGTGGCACAATCCATTCAGCACCCGCATTTGAACATCTCTCAGAAAGTTCTCTGCAGATGGGGCTGCCCTATCCGCAGCAGGCGGATTTCCATAGCGCCCAAGACTATTTCTGGCAATTTGCAGCCACTTACTCAAGAACCGACAAACACGTTTCACAGATTTATCACTGTTAGGATTACTTTTATTAGCGGATTTATTAGAGGCACCACAGATTTGTTTTTCATTAACGTAATGAGCAGGATTTAATGGTTGAACAGGACTTGAAAAATGCCTGCCAGTTAGGTGAGGTGCGGCAACTTCCCCTTGGAATCTCAGGCCACACATTAGGAGGATTGCTCCGTGGTGGAAGCATATCCAAGAGTCTAGTGATGTCTTCAGTTGTAACTATGCCACACAAATGGTGCTGACCTGCTCGAAGCCTGAGAGCTGACCAGTGTGTGATGCCACAGAGCAGAATCGGAAAGCTATAAGGTAAGACGAGAGACAACACAGCCGCAGGAAATCTCTCTTTGCTAGTAGCTAGGTGCGTAAGTCACATAACTTACAGAATGTACCTCCTCTAAACACGAGTCTCTGCACTTACAGATTAAAACTTGTTTCAATTTATTTTTATTCCCAGGGGGAATTTGTGGCACCTCACCAAACTGTCAGGCATTTTTCAAGTCTTGTTCAACCATTACATCCTGCTTAATATGTTAATGAAAATATCTATTAAGTGGAAATATTCATAAAAGCACAAGCTGATGATAAGCACAAAATATTCAATAAACAACTGTCATTGTCTGAGAATTAATGAAACGTCCTCTCTGTATGAGCTCTTTGTTAGGATGACATTTAATATTTGTGATTTGTGAACCTTTGAGAACCTGATGATGAACTATAATCTACTTTGGGAAAAGTGCTCGTGGGTACATGATTGACAGTTTACAGTTTCAAAGCATAAAAGACTCCCTAAATTTAAAAAATATCTGCCCTCATCTATCTATTTTCCCTGCTTTGATTTTGAGATTACACGGTTCTCTATATTTTATAACAACTTAATTAGTTTTCTTTAATGATAGCCTCTGAAAATAAGAAAGATAACTATAAAGCCATTACTGTTTATGTTCAAGACTTGAAAAAAATTTAAGATCGCATTAACCAGTTAATCTGAACATTATAGGCTGCTTTAAACATATTATCTCTTTTCCAGAAGAGGGATTCTACATTGGCAATAGAAATCTCAGATGGCATTTTTACTGTATTAAAAATGGCAGCTCCATCACCAGAGACCTGTTCTGAGTGTAGCTGACACAGAATACATCTTCTCCAACAAACTCAACACAATGGGCTCCCTGCACTCTCCATCTTTGATTGTAGCCTCGAACAGCAATGCATTTATTTACTGACCCACTCAGCAGCTCTAAGCCCTGACAGGCTATAAAGGAACAAGTCAAATGTTCCTCCTTCAGGAGCAGAAAGGTTAGAATAAGAGGGGAGTAAAGGAAGGGTTCTGGGCTGTATGGAAACCCATGCATGGGGAGTGGTGTAAACTGTTTCCCAAGCCCTCGCCCAGCCTCACATGCAGGGCTTGGCTCTAGGGCTTGCTGTGGCACTCCAGATGAGCTGGAGTTTTGATGCAGCTGTGTGTTTTACCTTGGCTTCTTAATCACACCTCTATACCGTTCCTAAAGAGCCTGTCCAATAGCGGCTGCCCCTACAGCTTGCATCCCAGAAGGCAGAGGCAAATACAATAAACCTAGGACAGAGCCAAGGCCAATCCGAAGTCCTCTCATCACTGATCAACTAGTAAGAGCATCCTATTATTCATGTTTGGAGCTGTTACTGTGGCAATTCCAGACCAACACTGATGGACTTGAGACTGTGTTCATTTCTCCCTGTTAAGGAAACAGAATAGTTGGAAGGGACTTTGAAAACTGGTGGGTTCCAGTTGGTTGGCCAGTGCTTTGGCCACCTCGGGCTGCCATAACACTATGGGTTATTATGGGGTGCTGGACAACAGTATCCTGTTTCTTACAGTTGGGGAAGCTGGGTACCAGTTGATTTGGCTGCTGGTGAGGGATCTTTTCCGAGGTTCATAGCTATGACTTCACATAGTGACAAATGAGGTTCTTCTCCTATCTCTTCTTATCCGAAAATTAATCCCATCAGCCAGGGCTGAATCCTTATGACTTATCACCTTCCAAAGGCCCTATCACCAAATTCTATCACAGGGAAGTTTAGATTTCAATATATGAATCAGTGGTGTGGAGAGGGGAAAATGAGTGAGTCCATAACTGTAGGGTTTGAAGCAAGGTACAAAGATCAAGATATTTAGATTGCTAATGAAGTGTCCAATCTGCTGGCTAAGGGGTTTGCGCCATGCTCTGTAGAAAGAAGCTTGTAAGAAAAAAAAAAGGTGGAGGGAATAATTTGCACTTCATAAGTTATTTAAGGGCTGGGAATATAGCTCAGTTTGTAGAGTGCTTACCTAGCATGCACTAGCACATACTGCACTGAGGTTCCTCACAGATACTAAACAGGTTTGAACTGGAAGTCCTGCTGTGGAGTGGACAGGAACTCCTAGGCGCAGGGAACAAGAACTGACAGGCCCCGAGGGCTGCTAAGGCTGAAGCCGTTGAGAAACTAAAGAAGGTAGTGTGCAAAGTAGCCAAGAAAAAGCCAAGAGAGGCCAGGGTCACAGAAAGAGGCCGGGACCAGGGCACTGAATGTTCTGTATTCTGAAACCTGATGTAAAGATAGGATCCCTCTAAATGCAGATGGGAAGAGCCCCCAAGAGAACAATGACTCCTCATCAGCCACAGAGCGTGGGCTGTTATCGCCACACCAGGAAAGCAGTCCACTGGCAATTCTGCACTAACAACACAGCCAACATAGAGCAAAAGGAAGAGAGGGTGGTCACTGGCAGGAGCCAAGAGCCTTGCTCTGCTGTGCATGTATTTACATTAGAAGTTGAGGTAAGCTAGATGTGCTTAAGAGGAAAACATTACGCATCTGTCATCATGACACCCCCAGCCCCTCAAAAAAAACATGCAAGGCTGGAGAGGGGGAGTAAACCCTACTCTGGAAAAATCCAGACCCATTCCTGAAGTCAGCCTCCAGCCACCACCATAAGTCATCAGTCGTCTTCTCCCCATTAACATTTGCCCATCAGATGTGCAGGCCAACATCCTGAGGCGTTAGGGCGGGGGGATGCACAACACTGCTGAGCGTGCACTTATGCTCGGCAATTAAACGTCCCCTCAATTTCTTCCTTGCTTCCTCTCTGAATGATTTCTCTGATGCTGATAAGAACTTAGAAATCTTGGGAAGATGTTGAAGTCTGGTCTATAGCTGAGCCCTGACTCCCAGGCCTTCACCACTGGCAACAAGATGTCATTGTTAAATTTAGTCAAATTTATGTTCATTTGCTTGATTATAGAGACAAACTCTGCAGCTCAGGTAGTCTCGGAACTCACAGTGAGTGCAACCAGGGTAACTTCAAGCTCATGGCAATCCTCCTGTATCAGCCTTCCAAGTGTTGGGATTATAGGAATGAGGAATAAAACACAATTTGAAAATCAGGCTTTTCAGGGTGCTCTATGAGGAGTCTGAGGCCGTTAAGTAAAGACCACAGATCAGACTGTCATTAATTCTCAGTGTGTCGGGGCGTCTAACTTTGCAGAACCAACATTCATCAGTTCTGCTGTTTAATAAATATGCAACACTGGGGCTGGGAACGTAGCTCAGCCGATAGAGAGCTTGCCTAGCACCCATGACACCCTGGGTTCAGTCTTTACCACTGCACAAACCAGGAGTGGTGGTGCATGCCGGTCATGTCAGCACTGGGGAAGTAGAGACAGGGATACCAGAAGCTCAGTGCCATCCTCAGCTGCAAGGATGAGTTCAAAGCCACTCTGGGAAACATGAGACCCTGTCTGTTGTAGTTTATTTTTAGCTGTGTTTAAAATATTGTTTTGTGCATTGTTGGGTGAGGGTCTGTCTAGGTCTTGGTGTTTTGTATTGTCTGCAGGTGTTGGATTTCAGTGGGGGATGTTTGATTGCCAATTATCTACATGTGCTACCATCAGAATACCTAAGGAGTTCTGAAAGAATAGAAACACCTGAGCTCAGACGCTCAGGGTTGCACTGTCCAATGTGGCAGTGGCCAGGATGGTGGTTCCCTCTGCTGAGGTATGGCAGGGCTTCCACACGTGAAAATGCCTCCAAGTCTTCTTGCTGAGTCACCACAGCAGCTTACTACTACACCTGCCTATAAATAAATAATTAACAGTGTTCAAGGTCGTTCAATTCATTTGCCTATCCATTTCTATTTTTTGTTGTTGCTTTTGTTTGTTTTTCTATGTCGAGACAGGGTTTCTTCACTGTAACTCTGGCTGTCCTCACTCTATAGACCAGGCTGGCCTCAAACTTACAGAGATCCACCTGCCTCTGCCTCCTGAGTGCTGGGATAAAATGTGAGTGCCACCACCACTCGGCCATTGGTATTTCCTTATTGCTTGCTTCTTCCAGGAGCTATGCTAACAGTTGGAGATGCAGAACTGAACAAGAGCAACAAGTCTGCGCTTCTGGAATGCTTCTTTTTAGTAAGATCTAGAGGCCTTAATTTCGTAACCCAGTAGTGAAATCTCCACCTGTGATAGTGAAGTTGGGGGAGTAAATAAAAAGATGAGAACGTGCATGTGTGTATATGTGTACATGTACAGAAGGGTGTTGTGGAGTGTGTGTGTGTGTGTGTGTGTGTGTGTGTGTGTGAATTTGGATAAGGTAATGGGATATTGCTGGTCCGGGGGTTGGGCTTTGAGATCCAGTGGGATAGAAAATAACTAGTAGACACTTTTTAGATCATATGTACATGGACTTTATTATATTCCAGGTACTATTTTAATTTGTCTATGAGAACCCATTAGTCCTTATGACAACTTTATCAAGGAAGAGACTATAACTTGGATATTTCAGAGACAAGGAAACAGACACAGATGCACTAACTGTGGTGCCCATGGTCTTACAGCCTTTAGGTAGAATTGCTATGAATCTACCCAAGTTCAAATTAGTTTGCTTCCTCCCTATTTCACTAAGGAAATAGAAGCAACCTGTAATCTATCTTCTTGCATGTTGCTACACATGTGCAGTCTTGTGCTCCTCTCAGTATTAATGAGCTTTTGCTACCTAACAAATTATCCCAGATTTAGTGGATCAGAACAATACGTATTTGTTATCTTAGTTTCTGTGTGTCAAAATTAAGCTGTGACATGAGTGGTAGGTCTGGTCCAGTCTCCTGAGGGCACAGTGAAGGTGTCATCTTGAGCTTTGGTCACTGAGGCTTCAGTGGTTGTGGGGCGTCAGCTTCTGAGATGGTGCACACATATGGCTGCTGGTTGCGAGGCCCCGGTGCCTAACCACGCGGAGAACTCCAGCCTCGGCTGGAGGCTGCGTGAGGGTCCCCAAACATGGTGGTAGTTCTACTCAGGTCGAGTGATCCAAAGGAAAAGGAAGGAAGCCACCATCCCTTTTCTCCATATTTAATAGAAGCAGTTCAGTAAGTCTAGCCCGCGCTAGCTTAGCAAACCCTCTACCTACGCTCAAGGGCATCACTCTGAACAGCTCTGCTTCTTTTCTTCTACACCATCTGTTTTCCTGTACCTACCTGATCATCTCCAGCATTATATAAACATGTTCTTACTTTTTCACCTTTAAAAAAAATCCCCAGATGCACTCTAATCTTTCTCACTTTTGCAACAAATTCCTCACACCGATGCTTCCGTAAACGTCCTTCCAACCTCTCTAAACCCACTTTAAAGGGTTTACTGCCCCCAAAGCTCAGGGAAGCTCACAACCAATGGCCTCAGTCTTGCTAAATCCAATGGTTTATTTTGATCCTTGTCTTACTTGAAAATTAATTGCAATGCCCTTCCCCCCTACTCCTGAGTACCTGGCTTTCAGCTCGACTCAGTCCTGCTTTCTTCTTTGTTGGCTGCTGCTGCTCTGTATCTGCCTCTGGGTCTCCTCTCCCAAATTCTTGATGCTGCGATGTATAAGTTCTAGAGCCTGGCTTCTCTTGTTCCCTTACCCACAGGCTCTCTCTTGGTGATTTCACATAATCATGGCTTTTGGTACCATCAGTAAGCCATGACTGTGCAGACCTGCCACCTGAACTCTTCATCCACTCGTTCAACTGCTTCTTCAGTATCATCTCCTCTGAGGTGTGTCATGGATGTCTCCAAGTCATCTTTAGCACTGATGTCTATTTCAAAATGTAAATCCTCTTTACATTCAGCTTTCCTCGTCTGAACTAATAGCAAATCCATCTTTCCAGTTATTCAAGCAATCAAGCTTGATGCCTTTTTGTCTTGTATTCCATAACCAATCCATTAGCAAATCCTAATTCCTAAGTTGATTCTTCTGCTGAAAATGTACCTAGAATGTAACTTCTTTATACTGTCTCCACTATGCCCAGGTCCTCCACATCCTCCCTCAGATGTCACCTTCTTGTTGAAGGCTATCCTGATGCTTACATCTGATCAAACTCACCCTGCTTTACCCCTTACCATAAAGTACATGTAATTGTACACCTACTGTGGCAGCTCACCAGTGAAGACAAAGAGGCATCTTCCTTGGTGCAATCCCTGCCAGTCCTCAGTAGAGGGAGCCACCATCATTCCCCGTGTCACACTCAACAGTAGAACCCCGACCATCTGAGCTCAGGTGTTTTTGTTGATTCAGAACGCCTCAGGTGCAGATCATAAGCAATCAAACGGAATCCAACACCTGCAGACAATACAAAAGGCCAAGGCCTGCCTATGCATCCCTTTTTCCAGCAGTGCACAAAAATAATTTTTTAAACACAACTGAAAATAAACTTCCACAACAGTACATACCATTTACATTCTAACATATTATATAATGTGCTATGTAATTGTTATGGTGGCTATGTTTCTTTCCTTCACAGAAGCAAGGACAATTGTTCTGTTCACCAGTGTACCCTAACTTTGCTTGCCTTTCCCCACTTGATGTCTCTTAGGTGTGTGCACCCAGAAGCATTCATAGCGCACGTTATGGTTTGGGTATAAAGTGCCCCAAAGGCTCATGTGTTGAATAATTGGTCTCCAGCCAGTTGTGCTCTTGAGAGGCAGCTGAATAGCAAAGATGCCTATCTCATTGGTACAGCACTCCATTGATGAATTCATAGCTGGATGGGCCATTAGGCAATGAGGCCTAGTTGAAAGAAATATGTCACTGGAGCTAAGTCTTGAAGGATATGTCTCACTCCTGATTCTTTCCTGGCTTTCTCTGCTTCCTGGCTGCAATGAAGTGAACAACACCATGTCCTTCTTCCATGATTTTGCAGCCTCACCATAGACTTGAAAGCAGTGGTGCCAGTTGACCACATGCTCACTTAACAATAGTAGCCTTCCTAGGCACTGGTTTACAGTACCAGGCATGAAATCGCTCCTGTGGAGCAGGCCTCACATCCAATTAGAAAGCACTTGGTTGCTCCTGTAACTTCCGTGTCACTATTGCATCAGTGGGTGCATCTCAATATCAGGACAGTTGCAGAGCATGCAGGGTCTAGTGCTGGGCAAAACGCTTGCTGTCTTCTCCCATCGGCCTACACAGCACCTTCTGGCTCTCCATAATCTAGCCAGCAGGAAGAGAGTTTAGTGGTCAGTTTGAGGCTGATTTCCTTCTGTCCTGCATCCAAAGCCAATGATATCTTCAACAACAGAGTCTTCCCATCTAGTCATAGTGGGCGACCGAGAGCAACGACAACACCCTGTGTTACTTTAGTGCCTCAGTCTATAGCGCTATGTTTTTGTGACGAACTGAGACATGCTTAAAAATGATATCTAGGCTTCTACATGAGCACTCGGTGGACAGTGACTAGATTAAGTGCTTCAAATTCAAGGGGAAAGAAATCAGAAGAAGAAGAAAATATTATGAAAATTACCGATGTGGACATTACTGAGTATGCGTGTAAAAATCTATGCCAAAAGTGTAAAAGTGGATGGGGAGATATGGCTTTTCCTGGCTTTGCTTAACATTTGGGAAAAAACCATAAATGTTCTTTAAACTTAAGAGCTCATCCATCCTCCAAGTGTGAATTTCAACTAGATAGCTGGGCACGGAAGTTGGTGACAAGGGGAGAGGATTGGCTGGATGTACACACCGGAGAGTCACAGGCTTAAGGGTGGCATGAAAGCCACCATCCTATGTGAGATCACCAGGAGCAGAGACAGCATCCAACACTGAGCGGCAGATAAAGGAAGGCTGAAGGAGGAGGGAGGACCCAGGATGCCGAGAAGCATTAGGAGATGGAAATGTTCTGTCCATTGAAATGGGAAAGCAGAACAGTTTAAGAGGAGAGTTATTGGGCCTTTCAGAAGCCTAGTACTTTCACCTGTAAGATGAGGTGGACGGGACTCCTGGGGTGTTTATGAGGAGGAAATGTGTAACATCCATAAATGTTGGCATCGTGATTCATGATGGGCACACAATCAATGTTGATTGCCCTCCTTTTGGCTGTGTTACCAGGCCCCTGGGGAAAGAGAACCTTCCAGACAACCTTCTTATATTCTTGCAGTCTGTGTTGACTCAATATGGTAAATAGCTACTTGTCTGAGAAAATATTTATGCAGGATGAATAGGACAAATATTGATTTTTGTTTTATCCTGGTATCCACGTAACTCAAGGACAAGGGAAGATCCGCATATGAATTTTAAAAACAGTAAATGTGCTGCTCATAGTCTCAAGCCTGTCTTAGTAATGAATGAGTTAACACTTGTCCCATGAATAAATGAATGAAAGCATCAAGTGAAAGGAAATGACGTCATGTCTATTTCAGGACAGCATTAAAATGTGTGTGTGTGTGTGTGTGTGTGTGTGTGTGTGTGTGTGTGTGTTAACTATCATCAGGCAGTTGGCACAGTTGGTTCCAGAATGGGGTTATGAATTTGGTATCACAGAACCATTTCTTGCCACACACTGAATATTTCCCAGCTAGCAATGCACCACTGGCAAACCTATCACCACCGTAGGAAACCTGAGAGTGGATATGGAGTGCACAGGCTCTGTACAAACTAAAGCCACCTTAAAAAACTGCCTTCTGCAAGGAGGCTTGAAGATGTGTCCACATGCCTTCCCAAGTAAGGGAAATTCTATACTTTGCACAAAGGAATGAAAGCCCAATCCATGACTGGGAAACATCTTCCCACAAGAGTCAAGGGGATGAAAATTTTACCTAAACCTCAAAGACTTATGATTTGGAGCTAGAGTGATACTGATATTGTTTTATTTGTCCTGATTCTGAGCTCTTGGAGACAAACATTGCTTTCTTATCTGCCAGTGACTCTTTAGTTTTTTTGTTTTTTCCTCTCCTTCCCCCACCCCTGCAGCTTGTTTAACCCCATAGTGATGGTCACGTGTATTTAACTATGACCTGAACCATGCAGAACTATTCTGGCGGGTGTTGGGTAAATGAGAACGGTTTGCAACATTCAATTTATTACTCCTCGCTTTCTTTCATCAGTGAATGGCTTCCTCACAGACTCCAGGTGACGTGCCTGAATAATAAAAGGGGTCGATTTAAACTTGTTTTTAAACAGCAAGAAATGTATACTGGGTTAGAGACTCTATGTTACATCTGCCTTCAGCCATTTCTTAAAAGTCACTCTACTATGCAGTATCCCTGGAAAGTCATCAATTTACCCAACAGTGGGAGCAGGGACTCCTACAAGGAAGCCTTTACTTGCCCACTGACACATACTGGAACCACTGTTCTGTGGTTCAACAGCCTTCCATCTGTCATACCCTTTAAATGTTGGCTGGTGAGGATAATGTCTAGCAGGTCATACCCCCAGAGTTTCACCTAGCAGGACACAGAGAATCCAATGAAGAAAACTGGAAAATAAAGGCCATGTTGCTAGCCTTTGGGTTCAAGAAACCCTGGTCAGAAATGTAATGCTTGTTAAATGGGAAGGGAGGTAAGAGTCTATCATCTAGTTGTCTACTAAAAACTGAATGATTTCCCTGGCAGGCTTCACAGGAAGGGAGAATCGTGGCACCAAGTTGAATTTCATGTGGACTCTTTAGAAAGGGGACTGAAAAAAAATCTTCCTCGGGAGCAAGACTGTCTAGAAGGTTCTTCCTTCCAGCCCATGCGCAGCAGTGGAACAAGAGTATATAGTGACTTGTTTTACCTTCGGCGCCTTTGGGAGGTGAAGTGAGCCGAGGTGGGAACCATGAGGAGCCCGACCTGCAAAACCCAAGCTAAGCACTGGACAAGGAAGGAAGAGACTGTCAGGAACCTTGTTGATGCTGCTGTATTCAGACCACACTGGAGCTTAAACTAGGAGGAGACATTGGACATCTGGCCTGTGGATCAAGGACAGCTTGGTAGTGTGGAGCTGCAGGAGGAGGGGAGGCTGAGATTATGATTATGGAATCATAGCTGAGTTTTGTTAGATACTAGCTGTATTTTACACATTTTACCAGGTATGTCCACAAGGGATTCTTCTAATTTCTAATATCTAATAGATAATGGAGATTATCTATAGTTGTCACTTCTGGCTGACAGGAGAAGAAACTGGGGCTAAAATAGGTGAAGATTCTTGCCCACAGTTGCCCCTTGCAGCACAAGTGAGTCTAAATCCAAATTTAAGAGCTATAACTCCAGAATTTGACCTGTTAATCAACAGTACTAGATAAGGTCTCCAGAACTCAGCAGGAGGTTCTTTATGCTGGGGTGTGGTGAGGACAACCCCTCTTCTGTTGTTTTCTCTTCCTGTGGCTGCTCTTCTACAGTCTGGCTGTCCCAGGCTTGGTATAGAGAGCAATGACGAGTTCAACAGCCCAGCAGAGAAGTCACCTACGCAGAGCACAGGCTGCCAGGGAAAGACAGTCAGCCAGTAGGAAAAAGGAAAGAAAGCTTATCTCAGAGATCATGTCAGCTTCTTAGAAACCTGTTGGCTCGACTGGGGAGGTGGTGATCTCCTTTCCAAGAAGCATGAAGACCTGAGTTCAATCCCCAAAATCCATGTAAAAATAACTGGACATGTGGCACATGCTTGTAATCCCAGTATTGGGGGGGCAAAGAAAAGGAGAGCCCCTAGGTCTGGTGAGACAGCTAGTCTACTTAACAAGTTCCATGTCTATGAAAAATGCTATCTCAATAAAAAATAATGGATGGTACCTGAGGAAGGACACCCGAGGTTGTCATCCAGCCTACACATGCACATGTACACACATGCATGTGCACCCACATAAACACATGAACCACCATCAACACAAATGTATTGGCTTTAGCTTCAAGTAAAATTGACTCCTTGCTCTATGGTATTCCCAATTGTTTCATCAAAGAACCAAAATAATGAAACTGGTACAGAATGGCAGCCAAATGCCAGGTCCAAATCTACATCATGGAACAGCATATCCAAGAGTTTTATTTCCACTGACCATATCGTACAGCTGAAAATAATCTAGAATCCTGTAGATCATGTGCTCACTTCAAATGCTTGACAGGCTTATCCAGTGAAAGAGCCCACGGGCTCCACGTGGTTTCCTAGGGTGTCAGTTCTGACAGGAAGAGCTGTCCACCATAAACAGCCAAACCTGTCTCCATTGTCTAAAATCAGACCCCCTCCCCCTAACCAGAGTCCAGCTACAGAAAAGGCAGATCATCAGTCAGAACTTGGCTGCACACTGCAACCCCCCCAGGGAGGCTTTAGGAAATGCCAATATCTCTGTCTCCTCCCAGAAATTCTTAATTGATCTAGAGTGAAATGCAGACCCTGGGGCCTTTACAGTTTCTACAGAATGATTGTCATATGCAGCAAATGTTGAGGACTGTTGAGATAGATCTTCCATTAAGAAAAGGCAAGAAGGTAGTTGGTTCAGATTATTTCCAAAGTCTCTTTCAATCCTAAACTTTGAAATTACTAAAATACTTCTGTGTTTGCTCTTTATGGTGACTATTGATGATTTTATGATCAATTACTAGTGGATGAGGGCTACAATATTTTACAATGTAGCAAGATGGCAAGCTGTATACAACACCAAAAACACATCCATTGCATTGAATTCCTCTTTTCAAAATAATGTTCAAGGCAAAGAGGCGAAGAAAATGCAGGATAAATTTAAAATGTTATTTATCTTAAACCACTCTTCTCCCCTGGCCCTGTGTCTGGGCACAGGAAGAGTCTCCGCAGACAAATCTGAAAAGAGTTCACAAATAAACATTCAGTAGGAAACACAATCTAATGGTTTCAAAGAAAAATAAAAGACTTTTAAACTTAGCAGAATTTTCCTGAAGGTAGGGGGTGTGTGAAAGCATGGGGGTAAAATTGACAGCTGGGAACAAAGGAACGGAGTGGGCCTGTTTAAGACTCTGCTCTGCACCCTTCCATCTTGAATCACTTTTAGCTCTAAGTGTTCTGTTTGGCAGACACCGTCAGAATCCCTTCAAACAGCAGTCTGAACTTCACACAAGGGCCTGAACTCATTCCAGCAGAGGGGCTTCAAACCCTGGTTGCCAGCTGGCTGTTTAAAGATAGAAGTGCAGAGCCTGGCCCAATATAACTGTTTTCAGTTACATTGGAAACTGAGGGGTGCTGCCCAAGTAGAAACAAGTTCTGGGTCTGACTGTAGCCTGCTACAATCCTGCAGGGTGACTTTGAACAAACTATGGCCCCCTTGGTGCTTCAGAAACCTTAGGGATTTGGCAGACACACAGGCACACTGGCTCCTGGGCACAGGGGCAGCGAGGAGCCCAGAAAGGCTTCTTAGGAAGCCTTGTTCTGGCAACAAAGGAAGTTATGCTGTTCTTTGCTAAAGTCCCCAGGACTTTGACCTTGATGCAGCTCTGTGGTTCAGGCTATGAGAGGAACTGTGACAGACAGCAGCCTTTAAAGTGGCCATGTTTGTAGCACTTGTGCACTAGAAGCTCAGGAGGCTTGAGGCTGGGAGATCACTGCCTCTGCAGCAAAGGATGGAGAGCTAAACTATTCCTCTATGGGAACGAGGCATCCAAGTTACAGAGCTAGCAAATCAATTGCAAACTGTTAGTATTGACTTCGTCAATTTTCTTGGAGAGGAGCAGAATGGGTTGGCAAACAAATAATTCTCATGTGTTGCATGGAGCCTAGGGAAGTGAAGGATGCTGGGAAAGGAGAAATGTCACTCATATATGAGAAGAAATCTCTGCGCTTTCAAAACTATTGGAATCAGCCTTGCAGGCAGGTAAACAAGATTGGCAAGAACAGAAGGCGGTTGTTAATGAGCCGTCCTGCAGCCTGGGAAGGCAGCAAATGATGGGGAAACCAGAAGGAGGGGGAAGGAGGGGAAGCAAGCCAGAGTCCCATCAGCAAGGAACAGGAACCACCCCTGGCCCTCCTACAAGGAGCGAAAAGGAAGCACATTTTGCAAGAGGAGGCTACAGTTCCCCAAACTGACTGCTCAGGCTCTTCACACAGAGAACGGGCTGGATAAGGACCAGTTTCCTAAAGAACAGCTTGGCACTTGACTCGTAGTCTCTGCTGCCTGCTCTGACTCTCCTGCTGTCTTAGGCAAGGAAACATGTCAGCCAAGTCTCCATCTCTAGGCCCTGCCTCTCAATGTCTTAGTCTATCCTGCCCTTCCTCCATCTTTCTCTCTCTCTGTGGATTTTGCTATGACACAAATCTCTAAGTCACAGCTGCCACAATGGTTTCCAGCCCCTGCTGGGCTCCTGATGCTGCTGGGCAAGTGAACCAACCAGTCAGTCTTTATTGTCCACTTGACACAAACCAAGTCACCTGGGAAGCAGGAACCTCAACTGAGGAACTGCCTCCGTCAGATTGCCCTGCGGGCATGTCTGTGGGACTTTTTCTTGCTTGCTAACTGTTGTAATCCCTGTGGGTGCTGCGCCCCTGAGCAAGCAGTCCTGAGTTGCATAAGGAAGAGAGCTGAGCTTAGGTGTTCCTCCACGGTCTCTACTTGTGTTCCTCCCCTGACTTCCCTTTGTGATGAACCTGGAAGTATAAGACGAAATAAATCCTCTCCTTCCTAAGTTGCTGCTGGTTGTGGTGTTTATCGCAGCAACAGGGAAGCAAATGAGAACAGCGAGTTTTCCTGCTCTGGTCACTTCTCAGCAGAAGCTCCCTCATTCCACCCTCAACCCAACCTATCTGTTCTCCCTACTCCCCAGATCTAACCTTGCCTCCCACAGCGAGAGACACCAATCCCTTACCTTCCAAGCCTCAGCCTCAAGCTTGTCTACTGTTTCTCTGGTCAGGAAGGAAGAAGCGACCCTCACATGTTTGAAATTGTGCAAATGGCTGTCTCTCCACTACCACCCCTCCCTTTTTCCTCTCCTACAGCCTCGTTCCTCCTGCTGCTCTGGCTCCCCTCTCTCAGCTTCATACACAGCCAGCCCCATGGCTTGCTTCAATGCTTTAGCACCTTTTAGTCTGTCTTCCTTTCCAGGGGACCTTCTTTAAATGTGGTGCACGCCCCTCACCACCCAGCTCCTTGCCTGTCACTCGCTTTGGCCCATGGATGTCTGATTTCCCCTGCTTCACTGAACTGCCCTAGCTACGATCACCTGCAACCAACTTGGAGCTCCAAGTGAATGGCTTCCATCTGTATTCTGTCCGAAGTTACTCCACTAGGAGCCCGTTTTCCCCGGTAGCTGGGAGGCCCTCTGCAGGTCTTCCATCTCCCTTGGGTGCTGCTGCTCCCTGGGTTCACTTTTCTTCACTGTTCTCCAGCTGCTGCCTTTGTCTCCACTGACACCTGCTTGTCATCTTTCCTTCAGAAGACCAAATACAAGTGTATCAACACCCTGCCTGAAATTATCCAGGGCCACCCATCACTTCCAGAACACAAGCCCCTCTTGTGGCTAGAAATGAGGCTCCTTACAGCTGGACAGGATAAGTCTCAATTTCCTGCTGAAATAGGTCACTAAAGCCATCCTAAAAAGCCTGAGCAAGACCTATCAAATGAGAACAAAACAACATAACCACTCACCAGGCATGCGTATAAACAGGAGGGCATCATAATAGCAGTGATTTACACAGGCTTTGATTAATGTCTCCTCATCTTAATATTGTTTCATATTTAAATGATCTTCCCTCTCCAGATAGGCTCTCTCCCATCTCTTTGTTTGTGCACAGCTGTTTCCTCTGACTGGTGTGGCCCTTTCCACCTGGTGAAGCACTCTGCCTTCAAAATCCATCCTAAATCAATGTGTCCCGCCCTTCACAAAACCGTTCTCTGTCTGCCTCTCCCCAGCCTTCCCTTCCTGGCCCAGCAGGTCCACTGGCTCCTTCTCTTACCCACAGCATCTTGAACTAGCTTTGTCCAACTGCACTGTAACGTTTTATGGAGGCAATTGTTTCTCTTCCCGGGCTGTGAGCTACCTGAGGGCAGGGATAATGTCGGACTCTGTCCAGAGCCCCAAAACTGGCCATTCCTGCCACCTGGCAGTTGTAATGAGTGATAGATTTTGTTAGGTTAGGTCATGCGAAATTGCCATTTTTATAGGTCACAAATGATCAAATGCCAACAATTTCACATCATTTGGCCGATTAATATATATTCAATGACTTTCTCGTACTTTTCCAAGTACCTTGCATGCACAGTGTTGTGAGTCCTAGGGGAATCCCTGAAGGATGGGATGAGAGAGCATGGTGGTCACTGCATAGGCAGCTCAGCACACAGGTGACAGAACTGGAGCTGGAACCAGGTCCTCCGACAGTCCTCATCCTGGGGTCCTGAGTGGTGGACTCGTGGAATCCTAGTGCGAAATAAATTCAAAGGGTCACCTGCCTGGCAGCTCAGAGAGCCAGGCACATAAATCATTCGCAAACCGTTTTCTGTCTTTCCTATCATTTGTCCAGTGTTGAAGATGATATGTTCTCTCACAATAATGATTTAGTATTTCCCTCACTCCTCACCAAGGAGTCCATTCCCAACCCATCACTCTGTTGCTTCAATGTGTCGATTTCTGACTTTATGGAGATAAAGCAGCCGAGATGCGCCCAGCTTACAGGAGCCCTCCACAGCTCATCACACTGGCTCGGTCCTCACCTTCGCTGGACTCTGAAGAAGTTCCCTCTTCCAAGCTTTGCTCAGAAGGCCCGTGTGCCTTCTAATCAGAACATCTCAGGGTCACGAGACAGTGTCTCCCAGTTTCGTTAGCCTAGTTAAAAATGGAACACCCTTCAGTATCTGGCCAACCTAATGTCCAATGGGATAACATCAAGGAAGCAGAGTTCCAAAATATTTTCGTATTCCTTTTTAAGCATTAAAATAAAAGCCAGGAGTGACTCCCCGGTAAGATCTGCCTTGTATCTCACCAGGTACCAAGGTGACCTCCCAGCCTTTGCAAGCTCACACTTCTGTTTACATATCCACTATTCCAATTATGTCCTTGCCCACAGACTCAAAACTGCCACCTCATACTTAGAGCATACTTGTGCTGTTACAGCCACACATAGTAATCAAGCTTTCCTGTCTTGCCTAACAATTCAGTTTGGGTTTTATTTACTACTGATGCAATCTTGGTTGAATTCTAACTATTGTATGTTGGTGGGGGGGGCACTCTAATTTCTCCTCCATTGCTTTAAATTCGACTTTTCTGAAGGCTCATCAAACACATTGATCCTCTCACCCCAAACCTGAAGCCCTCAGAGAATCGGTGTCACCTGCATACTGTAATGCTTTCAAGTGTACTACCTTAAATTAATTGAATTTATTTTAAGCTATTAAACAATTTTTTGCTGCAAAGTATCCTGATAAATTTCAGCAGTTCTTTATTGAACACTTGCTACATGTTTAAGTCTATGCTAGGTGCTGAGCCCTCTTTCAAAGCCTGTGGGTCACCTTTTCGTGGAGAAAAGGCAGTTCGTACACCACAGTGGTTGACTAGCAATAGCAAGTGTTATGGTATCGGAAACATAAAAGGATCATTGAAAGGTCAGTGTCGTGAAAGTCATAAGAAGAGAGACGCCACAACTGGACCTGGCCTATGATCTGAGAGGTTAGGAGGGCTTAAAGGGTTTAGAAAGAACGAGAAGGGAGGATGTGGAGTACAGAGACAGCGACAGATACCAGTGCAGCCCACGTCCATATCTGTACGGGCGCCTAAACAATTGTCACATCGGTCTCCGCAGCCCGTTCCTCTGAGTCATTATTAACTACGTTTGTGCCCTCATTGTCTTGCAATCACGATGACAGGAGAAGCCACAGCTCCCACATGTACACACTGATGTACACATGTACCCTGCCTATGGTACGCGCTCGGTAAATGTACATTGAAATTTCCTCTCCAAGTGACCAATGACAGAAGCTTCAGACAGGCAAATGGACAATTTCAGCTTCCTTGGGTGAGAGACACTGAAGTCCAGCTTGAGGGTGATGATAAGACAAAGTAGGACTTGGAGATCTTATCTGGAAAAGTGTTTGAAATGAAGTAAGAGAAGGGTGAGGGCGTGCTGGAGGTGGGCGAGAAGGAGCTGCCCGTCAAATCTTCTACCCGGCACTTTATCTCTTAACCCCAGCCCCCAATCTCACTCCCTCGCATTTCTAGAAAGATCTTCCACATTTTATCATCTCCGTACCCTCTTCAATCCCCAGTCTACACTCCTTTGTAGTCTTACTTTTGGTCTGTACCAACCCAGTCTCTGCAGCATTTAATATCAACCATGTAACCTGTGAAAGACAGATCTTTTATTATATGGTTACTGTAAAAAAATTTAAACAATACTTAAAATGCAAAGAAGCAAGAAGAACCCAAATCTCCTGCTCCAAAGATAATCCCCATTCACACTGGTGAGCCTTCTCCTGCCCATCTCTGTAAACACGCACGAGCAGATGGCTCTTCGTATAGAGATTTACATAAATTAGATCATGTAATACTCATTTTTTTTAAAAGTAACTCGCATTGCTTTCCTGAACGATAAGCATAAATGCCAGTGAGCACAGGGCTAGGTGACTGATGGGGACGCATTCCAACAGCTCTGTATGCCGCCACTTACATAACAAGTTCCTCGGAGGACGGGTAAAGAAGTTTGTTTCTACTTTCTGCTGTCATGAAGGTCATGAAGGTCGATGCATTTATCCTTTTCCATTCTTGTCATGATTCTAATACGGCCATTTCTTAAAATTCTCTTATAAAGTATACAATTGGATGATATCTGTCTCCTGCCTCTAATTTCTCCTAGTTAGCCCGCCTCTCCAGGGGCTTCTTCTCAGACTTTATCATGGGACCGGTTTCCTGGCTTACCCTGAAAACATCCATGTACATCAGGCTTCGTTCTTTGCTTATGCTCCTCTTCTTTCTACAGCTTTTACTCAACTAGTGTCCTTCAGTCTCATCCACGACAACTGTACACTTGGGATCTCTGCTGTGATGTCTCTCCTGGATTCAGATACAGATCCGCTAGCTGCTGCCCGCCACACATCGTGTTTTCTTGACTCCATCCTTAGCCCCACACAAATCCTTGCATGCTCACCCATTTGGCTGCTTCACACCTCTTGCTTATCCCATTCTCTTGCATTACCCTATGCCCAATGTGGTGGTTTGGATGAGACATATTCTTCAGGGGCTTGCATGTTTGAACACGTGACCTCCAGTTGGTGGTGCCAATTGGGAAGGTGATGGGATGGGATCTTTAGGAGGTGGAGACTTGTTGGATGAAGTCTGTCATTGGGGTGGGCTTTGAGGATTCATAGCCTCACCCGCTTACTGTCTCTCTGCTTCTGGTATGTAGATGAAAATGTGACCAGCCAGCTTCCTGTTCCTGCTGCAGCCATCCCTTCTCCGGTTGCCAAGTCTTCCCTGCCATGAAGAACTTTGTCCTTCTGTAAATAAACTGTAAATAAGCCAAAACAAATTCTTTCTTTCCTAAGTTACTTTTCAGTCATGCTATTTTTTTTTAGAACAGCCATAAAAAAGTAATTAATACATTCAATAACTCTCCAGGTCTGCGAAATGTACGACCTGAAAATTGCATACCTGCTTTAAGGATTCCTCGGGAAACTATTGGTGGCTGTGCTTGTAGGGAGTGAGTGAAATCCCTAGTGGATGTGTATTGTTGGCATGGACACACCCATGTCAAGGACCAAAGCCTCATCCCCATGAGAGTGACAAAACCTGTGAAAGACTTAGAGAGAAGGAGGGAAAAAGCCTTCCTTATGTCCAAGTACAAATGTTGTCAATTCTCACAAAGATTTATCCACCACAGCTTTCTTCCCCAGTATGCTTACAGCCTGAAGACTGCTCCCCTAAGAGATGGCTCCTACTCAGAGTAGCTCAATCTGCCTCCTTGTTCAGCTGCATACCATAAGCCTGCTTCCTTGTTGGTATGTATGCAACAACCCTCCCTCTCTGTTCTACTGTTAGCAAAACATGCTGCTGAGCTTCTGGGGATGGTTTTGGGAGGGGCTACGGTTTCTCCTTTCAAGAACCCAGACTGCCTACTCCTTCTCAGATTTTGTGTCCTTGTGTCTCCTGATTCTTCAGCGCCTGCCATTTCTTCACTTCCTCCCCACCCTTAGTTAGGGTTCCAGGACCCAGGCCGCACAAGCACACAGCATGTGCTGCACCAAAGCCAGGGAGTAAACCAAAGAGAGGAAGTCAAGCTAACTGGGGTACAGGGGACCCAAAATAGGAGGGAGGTGAAGGGGATTCCCAGGGTGACAGAAGAGAAGTCCAAGGTAACAGCAGCTCAGCCAGCCCAGGCCAGAACCCAGCCAAGGCAAACGGGATGATAGAAGCCTCTTGGGAAATGTTGCCGAAAGGAACGACAAACTTCTAAAACAGACAGTACGTTTGAGCATGCCGATGGGAGGGATGTTATTACAGTCTGCAGAGGCTTTGGGATGGATCAGTGGCTGCTGCACAGACATAAAAAAGTAGTGATACACACACACACACACACACACACACACACACACACAGAGAGAGAGAGAGAGACAGACAGAGACAGAGAGAGAGAGACATATATTTCTATATATACATACAGAAACACCTACACGGCTCAACCCTGACTAATATTTCCATAATTTGAATGTTGACACTATTGCATTGTGCATGGTTTTAATTGAAAATACAGATATATCTGTACTAAAAACTGGACTAAAAAAAAATTGTTTACACATGTCGTCCATAAAGAAACGGGATCCCTGTGAGAACTGAATTCCCATCTTCCTTACTAAGACTATGGATATATAGTATCTAAAAAAATAGCACTTAAAGAAAATGCTTAGGAGATAATTAGTTAGTAAAGGCTTGCACACAAACTTGAGGAGCTGTGGTCCTTCCCAGGACTCATGTTTTTGGTTTTTGTTTTTGTTTTTTTTTTTTTTTTTTTTTTGGTTTTTCTTTTAAAAATGGTGCTGGGAGACAGACAGATGGATCACTTGGCAAGTTCCAAGCCAATGAAAGACCCTATTTCAAAAAACAGAAGTTAACAGTGCCTGAGGAATGACAACTAAGGTTGAACTCTGGCTTTCAAACACATGTGCACACATGCTCACTCACCTACACACTCACACACACAAATATGCACACACACAAAAGAGGAGAGAGGGAGAGAGAGAGAGAGAGAGAGAGAGAGAGAGAGAGAGAGAGAGAGAAGAATTAAAAGATTCAACAAAGAGGAAAGGGAGTCAGGAGTGGAAGAACAGGACCAGATCTTGTTCTCCATGCGTATGTGATTGATTTTCAAAGTATGTGTGTTATTCACTACTTTGTTTTTAAGAATTAAAAAGAAAGAAAACTTGGGAAGATTGAAATATCCAGTAATAGGGGTGGTGGAGAAATGGCCCAGTGGTTAACAGAACTTAACTACCGCTGCTCTTCCAGAGGACCCAAGTTTGGTTCCCAGCACCCACACTGGGCTCCTCATAGCCACCTGTAACCCCAGTTTCAGGGTATCAAGCACTCCTTCCTCACCTCTGCAGACACCTACACACACATTGTGTCCATAAACTCACGTAGGCACACACACCTTTGTTGTGGAAGTTTATTTTTAGTTATGTTTAAAATGGTCTTGTACATTATTAGGTGGGGTTCTGCCTAGGTCTTGGCATTTTGTGTTGTCTGCAGGTGTTGGATTTCTGTGGGGGATGTTTGATTGCTAATGATCTATATGTGCTATCAGTAGAACACCTGAGGAGTTCTGAATCAAAAACATCAGGATTCCACTGTTCGGTATGGTACTGGCCAGGACAGTGGTTCCCTCTACTGAGGTCTGGCAGGGTTTGCATGTATGAAATACGCCTCCTTGTCTTCCTTGCTGAGGCACCACAATAGGTGTACTGCAACACACCTTCACATAAATACTATATCTTTAAAATGTATCTATTAATAGGTAAATTATTAAATAAAAATACTCTTTTGTATAGTAAGGCATGGCATACTGTTTGAAAAATAAGACGTGTTCATAGATAAATGAATAAGAGTCAAAAATACATTGGAAAATAAGAAAAACAAGTTGTAATTAGGTATTATCTGATTTTCTCAATATTAATAAGCCATTTTTCAGGATGAAACAAATTATAAGAACCGTAACCAAACAATGATCTAGGAAATGAAACTTCACTTTCTATGTTATGGATTTTAATAATTGTTTGTACTTTATATAAGAAAAATATTTTGTCTTGCCAGTTTCTAGTTACAAAATTATAACATATATTTATCATACTCACTGAGTCCTTTACATCCCTTACATATCTGTCTCATTAACCCTTAAACTCCTATGACTGCCCCTAGGCAAAGTTCAAGTTCATCAGAATGTCATTTAACACTCAAACTGAAAGACAGAGACCACATGATGATCTCATTAGACGTAGAAAAGGCCTTTGACAACATCCAACACTCCTTCATAATGAAAGTCTTGGAGGGACTGGGGACACAGGGGACATACCTCAACATAATATAAGCAGTTTACAGCAAACCCACAGCCAGCATCAACTTAAATGTAGAGAAACTCAAAGCAATTCCACTAACATCAGGAACAAAACAAGGTTGTCCGCTCTCTCCATACCTATTCAATATAGTACTTCCTGAAGTCTTAGCTAGAGCAATAAAACAACTGAAAGAGATCAAGGGAATACAAATTGGAAAGGAAGAAGTAAAAATGTTTTATTTGTAGATGATATGATAGTATACATAAGTGACCCTAAAAATTCCACTGGGAAACTCCTACAGCTGATAAACACTTTCAGCAAAGTAGCAGGATACAAAATTAACTCAAAAATACCAGCAGCCTTCCTATATATAAATGGCAAATTAACTGAGAAAGAAATCAGACTAGTAACACCTTTCACAATTGCCTCAAAAATTATAAACTATCGTAGGGTAACTCTAATCAAGCAAGAGAAAGACCTGTGTGATAAAAAATACCTTACGACACCGAAGAAAGAAATTGAAGAAGATATCAGAAGATGGAAAGAACTCCCATGCTCACAGATAAGTAGAATTAATATAGTAAAAATGGCCATCCTACCAAAAGCAATCTACAGTTTCAATGTAATTCCCATCGATTCCAACACAATCCTCCACAGACCTTGAAAGGACAATTTTCAGCTTCATATGGAAACACAAAATACCCAAGATAGCTAAAACAATCCTGAATAATTAAAGAACTGCTGGAGGTATCACCATCCCCAGCCTCAAATTCTACTACAGAGCTATCGTAACAAAAAAGTATGGCATTGACACAAGGGCAGACACACTGATCAATCAATGGAATCAATCAATAGAACCCAGACATAAATCCGCACATCTATAGATGCTTGATTTTTTATAAAGAAGCCAGAAATACACATTGGGGAAAAAAAGACAGAATCCTCACCAAATGGTGCTTCAACAAATATATATTCTCTTTTTTAAACCCTACAGGTTAAAATATATATGCATATATGTTATAGCTTCCAGTTTTGTGTTTATTCAGGTCCTCTGCATATGTGAATCAGTGGATCTCTGCATCTGCATCTGCTTCTTGTGCCTTTCTTGGCCTCTTTTCTTCTGTTTATTTTGTCCTGTTCCAGTATATTATTTTGTGTTTTATCTTACTGTACTTTATTTTAGTATTATCCCTTAAGGGCCTGTTTGTTTTCTCATTAGACATAGAAAGAGCTGGGAGGGGAGATGGGGAGGAACTGAGAGGTAGAGGTAGAGGGATCTGTAATCAGGACATTATATGAGAAAAAATTGAAAATACAATAAAAGAAAAAAGAAAGCACCTTTCCAGGGAGGGCCTATCTTGACTTACAGGTTGGTCTAGGCCTCAGTCACTTCCAGCCTTGTGCAAAGTTAACATTGGTGCTGTTAGGTCTGCTACTATGTAGAGCTGTCCACTCCTGTGCCACCATCCTTGTCCTGGCCACTCCTTACTCCCCAGGCTCCAGCAGTCTGGGTGTCACCCACTTCCAGAAGTCATGCTGGAGTTCCCAGCTCCAAACCCCACAAAGAATGATCTCACAGCAAAGACTGCTTGGCAGTGGTTCTTTGCCTCCTCTCACGAGTCACTCTGGAAGAACAGAGCCTGTGTTTTGAGCATCTTTACATCCTGAGTCCAGCATAGCCTCTGGCTTCTGGCAAACGTCGGACGCACGTTGAAATGAACTGAGTGATTCCAGTACAAACTGATGAGAATCTCTTATTTGTAGACTTGGATTAAACATTGCTACTAATCTCTAACTGGGAAAAATCTCCGTGCATTAGCTGTCTCTAAACTCTAACATCCTAGGACAGTGGTTCTCAACTTGTGGCTCACGACCCCTTTGGTGGTTGAATGACCCTTCCATGGGGTTCGCGTGAGACCCTTGTATCAGACATTTACAGTATGATTCATATCAATAGCAAAATTACAGTTATGAAGTAGCAATGAAATAGTTTTATGGTTGGGGGTCATCACAACACGAGGGACTGTATTGAAGGGTCACAGCATTAGGAAGGTTGAGAACCACTGTCCTGGGAAATGGCAGAGAGGAACAGGTGCTATTGTCTATACACCTGCCTCCATGTAGTAGCGATCATCCATGGGCGTGGTGAAAGCAGGGCACCTCTGATGATGAATGACAGCCCTCATTACTCACTAAGGCTGTGTAGTCTTTTGTGGAAGCAGGGGGTCCCGCGGAGGTGATGAATGGCTGCTGAGTCACCAGCCCAAGAAACTCAGACTCTGGGACCAGCCTCATGGTGCTGATCTACTTTATTGTGAAAGAAACAGGACTTTTATAGAGGTATTGCATAGGGAGAGGTCCAATTGCTTTGGTCCATGCTTACTAGACACTTCAATCAGCCTATTGAAAGCTTGCTATGGCAGGGGGAGGGTTATTAGGCAAGATGGGGAAAAATCCAACCATCTTTAGGCTTATGTGTTTAAGCCCTTAGCCGATCTGTTTCTCCAATGTTGGTGAACAAGGTTACTGTCAAGAGGCTTTCCCATCTTCGGGCTCAACTGGTGTTCCAGGATCCGCTATTTTAAAGGCCACACAATGGGCTGTGGGCCAGGTACTCCTGCTGGCTCGGATTTGACACCGGTCTTTCTCTCTCTTATTATCAGGATCCCTTGCCACCAACAAGGTTGCAATGGTTCTGGGTGTGAGACCTTGCCCTGAGGTCATCTTTGTCCACAGGCACGGCATGCTTCTGAAAGTAAACTTGTTTAACCTGTGGGTTGGTCTTTTAACCAGGTCTCACTCAGTTCAGGGGTAAAGTGATAGGCTTAAGTTGCTCATGATAGGTGTGGAACAAAGTCAGTTTTATCTTTACTTGAATCCAGGCAGATTCAGTCCATGGCCAAAGCCTCACAAGTCTGGGCTCAAATGGGCTCCCATAGGTGAAAGCTGTGTTCTCTCATAAGATCTGGCCCTATTAAGCTTGGCTCATACTTGGCTCATACCCCTCTCCTGCTTGCTGGCTCCTCAAACCCATGTGAGCCTTTCCCTGTCTTTCACATGCACTGTTAAAATCATGTCCTAGAACTTACTAGTGCCAAAGCAAATATCCAATGTTTGGGAACAGTTTTGTTTCATGTTTTCTTGGTAGAAACAGAATGTGTTCAATCAATAAATTAATAAGGATTAGATATTAAGTAAGTGATTGAAAGATGAACATCTATAGGAGACTTAGGGAGAAAGTACCTGACTGGAAGACAGGCTTTTAACACTATTTGTCTTATTAGTTTGGTTCTTTAGACAAGATGGTATTTTATGCAATTAGAAAACAAATTTGAAAATAATCTCTGTATGTAAAAATAAAATAACCACGTGGAGATGAAAATTTCCAAACAGTACTAAAGACTGTAGTTTCATGGTGTGTGTCCCTAGTGTAACTTATGCAGTTCAAAAACAATCACAGGAAAGAAATCCTGTAGGATGCTTCCAGTTTTATGAACTGTGGTGGTGGTTGTGTTCTGTTGTGTTTGGTTGTGCAGATAGCGTGTTACACATATACATACATTGAAATGGGCAAACAGTACCATGGCTCAGGACTGTAACCCCAGCTACTCAGGAGGCTGAGGCAGGAGGATCACAAATTCCAGGCCCTACTGTGAGAGTTAAAATGAAAAGTAGAAGCCTGGAGATATAATTTAATAGGAGAGCACTTGGCCTAGCATGCACAAAACACTAAGTTCAAATCTCAGTATGCAAAAAGAAAAAATAAGGGGTATAATATATAGTGTAAAGCAACCTTTTTTTTGGTCACTAAAGGAAAACAGACAAGTATAAGATTTATCCTTCTAAAACCAAAATGTGAGCATCTGTAGACATTCAAGATACATTGAATCTTTAAAATGAAAAATATCTTACCCAAGTTTGTTCACTGAAAGGCTTAGATGCAACAACAACTCCAGGGGCAATGAGTCATTGGGAAAATCAGTGAATGGCTGCTAATGACAACTTCCCAACACAGGAGTCAAAGATCTCAGAGGAAATGGCTGGTTTCAGGCCTGCAATTGAAAAACATGAGATGAGCCTGAAGTATTTTGACAGAGCAGAGAGCTGGGTGTCTTTCAATGACACTCAGTGTCATCTCAAAAGGAGCCATCTTCAATAAGGAAAATCAGTGCAAAATGAAGTTTTGTGTTTTTTGGGGTTTTTTTTTAAATCACTGAATTGAGGAGTGAGAAACAACTTAGCAGCTACAAGCACTTACCTGTTCTTCCAGAAGACCCAAGTTCAGTTTGGAGCACTCACATTGGTCAGTCCATGGCCACCTGTAATTCCAGTTCCAGGGGATCCAACAGCCTCTTCTAGCCTCCCCAGACACCTGCACATACCTGGCACACACTCACAAACACATTAATTTAAAAAATAAAAATTATAACTGTAAAAGAAACAAAATCATAGAGTTCAAATTCTGCTAGAAGAAGAATCGTATTGGTACCTTTAGAGGATGTCAGGAAGCCAACTCACTGCTCTGAGGACTGCTGAGGGGGGTTATTACAGTAAATGTCTCCTTACTGTTTTATACAACCACCCCACCCCCACCCCAGGAAAACTGAAGACAGGACATTGCTTTGTGAAAGGGTTTTAGTTCGTATACAGAGAGGAAGCAATAGAGCTGGCTAGCAATAGACTACTGGTCTGCAGGAATGGGAGAGAGGGGGGAGAGGGGGGGGAGAGAGGGAGAGAGAGCTATTCTGTGACCCTTAGTAGAAAAACCCTTTTTATGTTGGTCTTGTAAAGAAAAAGAATCTAAATCTGATCAGGCACCTAAACCCAATCACCAGTTTATAAAAAATTCAGGAAGAGGGAACAGTGTTAAATGCACCACAGGGAACCAGAAGCAAAATGCAACATTTGAGAGATTCTACAGAATTAGGAAAAGAAAAAAGTTTCTTCAGGGAACTTTAAGGCAAAGAGTAAGAGGTTAGATGAGAAATTTACCCATTGAGGATACACTAGAATCATACAGAACAATTGAAACGGATGGATTTATTTGCATTCCTACTCAAGCAAATTAAGAAAAATGTAGGTGCCAAATGGTGCGACTCACGTGTAAACTATAAAAGGATTGATCTCCTGGAAGCAGAGAGTAGGATGACGATCACAGGCTGGAGAGAGTAGAAAGGCGGGGGCATGGGAAGCCGTGGACAGTAGGGAGGGTTACTACTGGGAAGGAGTAAGAAGTCACGTGTGCTGTTGCACAGTAGGGCAACTGTAAGTATGCATCTTTTTTTTTTTTTTCCTGGCTCTGGGATTGGAGCCCAGGGCCACACACATGCGAGGTAAGTGTTCCAGACCAGGGACTAGGGTCCTCGTGTTGGTAGTGTGACTTTGGATAACAGCGTGTACTGTATACTTCAGAAAGCTAGGAGTTTGGAAGTTTTCAACCTTAAGAAATAAGCAGTTCAAGGAATGCATAAATTCAACGTGATTTAAGCATGGCGTGGTATATACAGGTAACAAGATATCAGCCGTGACACTTTATAAATATACAATGTTGAAAGGTATCTACTAAAATAAACTTAAATTAAGATTTAAGATAATTGGGACACTGTGACTATCAAATGGATATTGATGACAATGACTAATTTTGTTTTTGTTTTTGTTTTTAAATGTCAAATACTTTTATACGTTACCTTTAAAAAATCTTATTTTTTACAAGATACATCGTAAGGTATCAGGGGGCAAAATTGTATGATATGTGGGATTTACTTCAGAATAATCCAGATCGGAATGATCGGTAGAGACAGAGGTAAGCGATGACTACTGGCTACAAGATTACAGCTGGGGAGTATTCCGGAGTTCATTAGATATTCTTTCTTCTTCCTCACATTGGAAAATTTTCCATGACAAAAGCTGTTTTAAAAATAGGTAAGTATGTGTCATCAAAAGAATGAATCTGGTTACACCCATGTTCGTGGCAATGTCTTTCTCAGAAAGCTAAAGAGGGAAGCAGCACATGCCTGTCATCAGATGACTGGACGCATGGACGAAAGGCGTGTGCACGGCGTAGCGTTATCCAGCCTTTAAAACAAATCCTGGTACATGCTACCACAGGGTACGCGGCAGCCCCTGAGGATGCTAGGCTATGTGAAACAAGCCAGGCACAAAAGGCACAAACCATTGGCTCCATTTATATGACTACTTAGAATGCTAAAACTTACAGACAGAACAGAGAGTGGTGGCTGCCAGGAGCAGAAGGGAGGATTGATTTTGGTTTTTTTGGGGGGGTCGTTTTTTTCCCATGGGTACTGATTGCAGTTTTGAAGAAGAAAAAAAAAAAAAAAAAGAAAAGGAAAGGAAAAGCTCTTGAGGACTGGTTATATAACACTATGGATGCTCTCAACCTTACTAAACTATATACTTAAAGATCGGATGGTAAATTTGCCCGGTGTTTATTTTCCTAATTAAAAATTAAAACTCTCTTAACAGAAAAAGTCCAGCTCAGCAAAGAGTTTGGAAGAACGGGCTTGATAGGAAGGAAGATGTTACATAAGCTAAGAGTCTTGGGATCACACAAGAGAGAAGTAAACCCAAACGGACTTGGTACCTGGGTAGTGCACAAACACCGAAAGCCCCTAAGAGAGCAGCTGAGTCACAGAGGAACCCGTGAGCTACAGAGCAGCTCTGTATTCTACTGCTTATGGCTTGCTGCGTAGCGAAGCAACAGGCTCCAGGGTCTAGACTGCCTCAGCCAAGTTGATGCTGTGATGCCTGAGGACCAGAGGGCCAGCCTCGCTCATTCTCCCAGAGATATGCACAGGTTGACATGTGGAATAGAGCCCCAGACCTTAGTAGGCCCTGAGATCTTAGCCCAACTGACTCCATGATGAAAGTGTCATTCAGGCTGTAAGACTCAGCACATAGACAGCACCACCCGCCAGAACCGAAACAAAGGCCTAATCCATCAAAGCCCATACAGTTCTGGGAAAGTCTCAAAATGTACTAACTTTGCGTTTTAGCTTCTGTAGTTCTGCTTCTGGCTAACTGTTTTTGTTAACTGAAGTATGTCATCCCAGAATACGTTTCTTTTTTTGTTTTATTTTCTTAAAAGCTCACCCTGAAAAAGACTTGGGGCTACATTGGGATCCTGAATACCCAGTGTAGTCACCCGCTAGCTAACAAAGACTGTCTGTTGGCTTGAACCCATGTCTGAGCAGTTTTCTCTGGTGAATATCCACAACAACATGGACTGGCAGTGGCCCAGCCAGTGACACCTGATTCATTTCCCAACCCCTCACTGCCACTCATACATGTCAAGTCTCCTTGGAAACAGTAGACTTACGGAGATAGAAAGTTAACTGCATTTGAAGTTGCTGGCTTAATTTTAACATCTTAACTTGGAGATGGTACATGAGCTTTAAGATGGAAAAAATGTCTCCAAAGCTGATAAATAAGCTTTTGTACACAAATATCTTTTCAAATCATCAAGTATTCTGCTAAAAGATAATAATGTATTATGGCCAAGAAAGGGGTACTCTATGTAATTGGAAAAAGCAGAGTATTATAAAATACCCATTAACACCTTTTAAGGCTCATGTAGAGAAAATTTTATACAATGTAATTAAATGGAAAAATAATGCAGATTAAGCATTAGAACTAAAAAGGGGGTCAGTGCTTCTTGCAAACACATTGTGGAGTACTCAGTGTTCAGAACAAGTATTTAAAACTAATGAACAAATATGCATTCAAAGAGATTTGGTAGCAAAGAAAATGGAAAATGGACTTTGAATTACTTCTATCCCGGGTCATCTGTTCCAGGACCCTAATGAAGTTAAACAGTGCAACTGAAATTGTAATTTTTAGTTCTATGACTAGAGGGAGTTTTTTAAATGAACATATCTTTGTACCACAGGAAATTGGGTGAAAAGGAAAGAGTTGACTAAGGAATACTGAGTAGTATCAAAAACGAAGGACCCTATCTAAAAGCTTTGTACGGTTGTCTGCATATTCCTAATATATTTTAATGGAATATGTGTATTATCACCAATTGTTCACCCGTAGCCAAAATCTCTCCAAGATATTTTGTTGTCAGTGCCAGAATTATAAGAGACGACAGGACCATAAAGGACTAGTGCACCATGAGGCCCACACTCGTCACCTCAACACTCCAAAGCTAAGGCAGGTGGATCGTGAGTTTGAAATCAGCCTAGACTACATAGTGAGAATGTGTCTGAAAACAAAACAAAATAATGGGCAGACCAGTCAAGGTGCGAAACTGGGGTGCTGGGGCAAAGACTACAGGGTGGGTGGGTATAAGACAGGGACAAATTCTGGTGATCAGAGCAAATCAGAGCTGGCACTGTGAAAACAGCCTGCTAATGCAAGTGACATCTGAAATGGGAGGAGCCTCAGGCCATCTTCTCTGGAGTTCCCTGCTGCAATGATTTACGTATTTGTTCATTATGTCCTATGACGTTCTGCTTCTTAAAAACTGCCCCCTTGACCTATTTAACTTGGTGATGCTGGCCTTAGCCTTGATACAGGATCTGGCATGCAGGAGGTATTTAATATTTGCTCTTGGCAGTCTACTTAAATGATCGACTAGTCTTAACAGTCTTCCAGGTCTACTCTCTGAACGCTTGTTTCTTATCAAGAGCTCAAGATCTATCTTTCCAGTGTAGTGTTGGATAGCCCTTCCTATCTGCAATAAGGCACTTTAAATAACAGACCCCAATACAAACCTGCAAGCCTTCCCAGCTCACGGCAAAGCTACTTTTGTACCATTCTTCCTATTCCTTTTTTTAAAGAAATATTTAAGCAGACAGAGACGTTTAAAGAAGATAACAGGCAGTCTTGAAAGACATGCATTTTTCTAGGCTTCAGTCTGAACAGATTGACAGTATGGAAATGAGGGAGACCTTAGGAGTAACCTCAGAGGTTGCTAAGAAAATGTGATGGATGTGTGTGGGTTTTCCTTCTTGGCACTTCCTTCCTTAGAGACCTGTCCTGACAGTGCCCAATTAGTTCTATTGGAGCTGCCAATCACAGGTCTTCACTCCTCTTGATCACAGGGCCAATCAGGATCTCATTTCTTAGAAGCAGCATACTGAGCAGAGGCCCACAGGAAAGTGGTGGGGACTGAGTCACTTCACAATCCAAGCCTTACCCAGAATTCCTAGAGCCGGGCTGAAACCTGCTCTTTCTTAAGGTCTGGGTGTGTATGTACTTAGGTCTATCAGTAGCCGGTTTCCTTTCACTAAACTGTATCTTCTTACTTCAGAGCCTGTTCCTAATATTCAAAATAAAAGGACCTGGATACAAAGGAAAACTGGCCTGGTCTCCAGAACGAGTTCCAGGACAGCCAGAGTTACAGCAGAGAAACCCTGTCTCGAAAAATTAAAAAAGCTTTAAAAAAAAAAGAAAGAAAGATGCGAAAAGCTTGTAGTGAATTTTATAAGGCAATCCAGGACTTGAGAGTCTAAAAGGAAATAAAATAAATAATAGGTCTCCAAAAGAGTGAAAATTTTGAGGCTATCCTCAACTATCCACCAACCCCCAAACTTAAATAAGAAGCATAGGACAGCATCTAGAGACCATGGTGGATAGCAATAGTAGGGAAGACCTTATTTCTAAAAGATGTGTGTGTGTTGGTGGGGAGTGGGGAGGTTCAACAGGGGTCTTGGAATCAAGGCAAACACAAAAGCCCTTGTGTGAACAGGATTTCAAAGCTCAGATCAGGGCGAGACTTCTAAAGCCTGCTGATATTTGTAGTTATTGATGGGAAGTAAGAAAAGAAGAATGCGAAAGGAAAATAATTAATGCTAAACACTGAATCTCAGGCTCTGGACCAGTGAGTTGCATATTTCTTGTTGTTTCTTGTTAAATTTAAAGGGGGGGGGGTGGCAGAGACAGACGATCCGTGTTTGAAGTCGCCCTAACTCTGGGAACCTTCTTCCTCTAAACTAGACAGATTGAGATGTCCTATTTGTTGCTGATGGTAGCTAAGCAGAGGGGCAGAGATGCAAATCACTCTATGTCTAAATGTTTCAAGGTTTTAAGTCCAGCTTGGCCCATGCCCACCCCAAATTTCCCACTGCCACCACTACGTCTTTCCAGCCAAATAATCCTTCTGTAAGCTGCTTTTCTATCAGCTCCTCTGCTACAGCAAAGAGAAAAGCAACTAACACACCCCTCTCGCAGGGGCACCTCTCAGTCTGTGACCCAGCAGCCTGCTGCAGTGCACATACCTGTAATCCCTGCACCTGGAATGCAGAAGTAGGAGGATCATGAGAGTAGGGCCAGCCTGGCCTACAGAGCAAGAAAAAACACAGCACGTAAAGTTGAACACAGCATATCAATGTAATCCAACCAAGGTAGGCTGTATACAGTGATTACTTTCGAAATTGTAACACTGGGCTAGCCATGTGACCACAGTCAGCAGTATCTCCAGCAATCACATCACACTGGGGCCTCCCGGGAAGTGAAGGGTAAATTTAAACCCTTGGGTTGATTCCACAATAATGCCTACTGAGCCGCACTGTTCTGTGGTCTGAACACAGGCTTTTGCATGTATTTGCTATAGCATCTCACATGATGGTCTTGCATGCCTTACGTCTCTATGGTATTCGCTGTTGAATCTATACCTCCATCCTGAGACTAATTATCAAGCTTCTGTTCCATATCTTCATCCAGTGTTTGATCGATGTGCTAGGTAGAGCAAGTAGCAGATCCACACCCAATGTAGGGAGTTAGAGCAACAGGTGTAGCCAGTAGCAGCTCAGCTTTTGAAACTTATTGCCAGCTATTTGCTTTAGGAAAACAGAATGGACTGCTCGGGAAGATGCAAGGAGAATTCGAATAAAGCCATGTGACACTTGGCAGAGGATGCTGTAGGATGCTTGGACATGCAGGTGTCTGAGGATACTGCTTCCAATTCCGAGGGAACATGATTCTAGGATTTAAGTCCAGAGTGTTGGGGACTGTCTCTGCATGCATCGACCACCTTGGATTCAAGAAGAAAGCATCCCTGTGAACACCAAACTCATATACTGGCTTCTCCACAAGAACTTCCTCCTCTACTTCGTCCCTTTTACCACTCCTGACAGATCCCACTTTCTGTTACAGCCTGGTGACAGAAGGAGCTGGTGTCACTATCACGAGCTCCTGACATGTCCTACTTTTCTATTTCTCTTGTACCTGTAGAACCGGAGTTGTGCCTCACGGGTACCAAACTGCAAGGAAACTTGCAAGGAAAAAAGGAAGCAGATTGTGCTTTTGCATCCAGGAGACAGACTGACAGCTCCCAGTGCCAGAGACTTTTACCCCTGAGTGGGTGTCCCGCTGAAGCAGAGGCTCTTCCCACCCCTTCCTGCTCTGCAGAGGCTCAACTGTATCCTATTCAGTACATGGTGGATGCTTATGGAACATTCTTAGGATGATGAGTGAAATAAGAACTCATTCCCCTGAGAAGGAAAAATCACTTCAGTGTGCCATCACCACTTTTAGAAGGTCTGTGTGGGGGACCTAAGCTTCCTAATTATTCTAGGAATTTAACTTTTAATTTAGGGCTCCTCAACTCAGAACAATCCTCTGGTTTGAGCCCCCACCACCCCACACCCCAGTTCTGAGAGCTTCCGATTTCTCTTTTGAAAAACCTCTGTTCCACATCAGGCTTGACAGATTAGCAAATGAAAACGCAGGAGTCCCAGTTACATTTGAATTCCAGGTAAACAAACAATACTTTCATAGAATAAATATATTCTGTGAAATATTTTGGGTATCTTATACCTTAAAACACTGTCATTTCATGAAATTGCGATTCACCTGGAAAACCTGTGCGTGGCTGCCGACGCCCTCCTCGAGGCACACCGTGCTTGCTTCCCACATAGACTGCCTTCTCCTCAAGTATTGCTGGGCGTCTGCCCTGAGTCTCCTCCCTTTCACCATGAAATCCGGCCATGTGATGGTTTCTGTGCAAGTAACAGGATATATTCTAGCACGACTCATCAGCAGTCACACGGTATTTGACAGACCCTCTGATCCAACTTAGCATTTGCCACTCTGTTAGCGAGGCAGTGGAATACATCTGCCAAGAAATCACTGTCAGAGCCAGAATCATATTGCAGGGTTCTGAGCCTGCAGCCTCACTGTGTTGTGCCTCGCTTTGAAGGACTTTGTTCTTCTGACAGTCCTTCCTCCCCTCTTCAGATTCCTTGGAAGTCCCCAGGGGTATCGGCTCGGGACAGTGGTGTTGTCAGAAGAAGAGCAGATCTTACTTATCAGCTTTCCAGCAGGTGACTTCTATGACCTGAGACAGCTGACTTGGCTTAGAGCCCACGCTGACATCAGAAAGCGGACTCTAGAATGTTCGTTTCGATAGCACCTGAGGCAAGAGAACAAACATAAGTGTCTCCTCCCTGTCTTTTTGAGTGTGCCTCTGTGTTGTTCTAGGCCTCAGAGAGACACAGAGGGGAAAAGAAAAAACAGGAAAAAAAGGAAAGACAACAACATGCTGGTTGGCATATTTATTTCCCAATCTCTAGTCTCATAGAAGCTTTAAGTGACAGTCACAAATGGCTTATCTTTCGAAGGTTGTTTTTGTGCTAAAAGATCGGGTGCTTGATGTCTCAGTCCTGGGGCTTTTTCTCCAGCCCAGCCAGGATTCAAAACAACTTTCAGTAAAAACCATCCGCTCTTTAAAACATGATGTGTCTTTAAAAGAACAAAACTCAAGCCTGAAGTTCACTTCGCAGCTGAATTCACTCTGGCTGGGCTGGGTTCCACATGTGGACGGCTCACAAGACACTGCTTAGCATTAGGAAGCAGGTCTGCGGTTGGTCCGGCCTGGTGCATCATTCTACACGGCACTGGTGGGCAAGCAAGGGTTTAGCTTCTTAAGCTTTTAGTTATAAGACTTTGGGGAGTCAGTCCTTCCGTTCCAGAGCAAATGGAGACAGGCGTCACTCTGTGTGATGTTAGGAGAGGCGTGCATATCGACTAGGGCCTTTGTCTCAGAAACTGGGCCAGTTATCTCCACAGCAGTCCTCTAGGGAACCTACTGGAGACCCAGGACACGCAACATATCTAGGAATGTTGTCTGACCGTAGTCACGTGATTTCTTTGTGATTGAGTGTGGGTGGCAGGTATCAGCCATGATGCCAAGACCGTAAAGTGTTTTTTCCCCCCACTTTGGGGAAAATTTTAATGATTTTGGAATGTGCCAAATTGAAAATACCTTCTTAGCACTTGCCAAGATATGTTGGCAGATAAACTAAATATTGTGCTGAAAGAGAGCAGCATTTGAAAGCCTGGGCTGACATCTTTGCTTTTCTACCCAGCAGGCAGGCTGGCCTCCCAGCTGAGAGCTTCTTCCTACCCAGGGACATTCTGGGGTCAAATTCCTGCCTGCTTTTCTATCTCAGAGCTTGAAAATTAAATAAGCATGTTCTGAACAGCTTCGGGTCTTATTCTGCTTTGGAAATAGATTCACAAAGTTTCACAGTCAGAGAGAAAAATGAAGACATTCTTACTATAGAGGAACCTGTAGCCTCGGATGCTAACAATGAAGGTTTCTTAAAGTTCCAATAAAAACAAGACCACAGGCGGAGAATCACAGGATGTTTGTAAATTAGCCAGGGGAGAGGCAGCAATCCTGTTCACAGCCTATTGGGGCTGTGTGCTGAGGAAATTGTATGACAAGTTCCAGATCGTTTTTCTGCAGTCTCGGGAGGCAGAATACTAGTAGAAGCTGTGAAGCTGCTGTGTCTTACAAAGAATATGCTCAAAATGGACCCTCTGGTGACAGCGCTGACAAAGAACCATCAGATACACTTCAAAATGAAGTCTCCCTTCGCATTTCTGCAGCTGTGGCCAAACCTGTCCAGTGTCTGCCAGCAGTTATAGGCGACTTCTCGTAAGGAGGTGCACCGTTCCCGAACTGTCCCTGAGCAGTCCTCACCATGGAGGTGCCTGCCTGCCTGCCTGCGTGCATACCAGCGTCATCCAGTGTGCAAAGCGTGGCTTCTCGGGCTGGCACAGAGGGGGATACGGAATGCTGATGTGGAGCTGACCGGGTAGAGCCCAACTCTTACACCAGCCCCAGGAAAGAGGCCTTAGGTTTACACAGCTCAGCTCAGGGGAGATCGATTTTTTTTTTCTAGTTCTACCATGCAACTCTGGGAACTAAATAACTCTTCTGAGTAAGATGTTTTATTTTGCAAATGGCTGTTGAAACAGGCTTAAGCAGAATGTGGAAGCTTAGGATGGGCGAGAGGTTTCTGCACCCTGGTCCTGTGCTTGGAGGGCCTGCTGCTTAGCCTGGTAGGCCGCAGCCTCTGCAGGATTGACATCAGTGGACAGCAGGTCTGTTTGTGTGAGCTGAGCTCATCACGAGTTCACCTTGGGGTCTGCCTTGTGTGAGTGTCCCCCAACACCGACACTCTGTGAACACCAAGACAAATACTCACTTGTTTGTGCTCTCGGAGTGCTAAAATCTTCACGATGAAAATGAACCCCCCTCTTCTGGATCCGGCTCAAACTCAGCAAGTTGTACAAGCTCTTGGGACCACTACCCTTGCCAACCAAAAATTAAAACCAATTTGGCTAGATAATAAAAAGCCATGAACGTAATTCTTTTTTCTTAATTTGCCAGGAATTTGATGCTCCTGCAGGGATGAAAGGGAGACATATCCGAGCTGCTTTAAGCGGAAAGTGTTGAGTCTGAAAGTTGTTTTGTTCCTTTTTAAAATCTGCAGCCCTGATTCAGACCTAAGCAGAAAACGCCCGTGGAGTGAGATGTATGGGTTGTTTTTCACACCACCCAAACCACGATCTGCATTTGCAAAAGAGAATATTTCTGTGCAGCTACATAGATACAGAGGTCCTATACACATCAGCAGAGTTCCCATACATAGTGTCTAAGTTTGAAATATGTCGCTATAATTTTTTTAATTTAACATTTACTTATTTGAGGGGGCTTTAGGCACATAGGCACATAGGGCACTCAGAGGACCACTAGTGAGAGTCTGTTCCTTTCTCCAAAACGTGGGATTCGGGAAGCAAACTCAGGTTGTCAAGCTTGGCATAAAGCCCTTTACCCACTGCTGAGCAACCATCAGCCCTCGAACTATAAATGCTTTTTACTTCATGCTTTTAATAAAGGCTTCAGAGGAAGGAAGAGAAGAAAGATGAGGAGAGAGGAGGAGAGAGAGGAGGAGAAGGAGGAGGAGGAAGAGATTTTAACAAAGATGAATGAATGAATGCCAGATAGAAGTTTGAGTCAGGAAGCAATAATTAGCATTTATGATGCCTGCTACCTGCTGGGTGTGTTCTGGGCACACTGTCAGTGTTGGTTCATGTATGATAGCATTTTACAGAATCAGAAACCAAGCAACAGAGCAGTGGACAGTGTCCCCAAGGAGCCAGCAAGAGGCAAAGCCATCATTTAAATCCATGCAGTCAGTAAAACCTGGGTTGCTAATGTCTGGATTCCCTTCCTCTTGGGGACCTTTAAGCATTTTTTTTTTACTTTGGTAGATGTGATGTGGTGACTTATACAAGCAGTTAAAGCATGGGTCCTTGATTCTGACACCCCCTTCTGATTTTATGGCAAAATAAAGCAAATAGTGTCACATACTTCTTTTTGCAGCATGAAATCCATTAAAGTCCCTTTGTAAGAGCAATGAAATCCATCATTTAAACATTTCTCATAATGTACATGACTAATGTGACTATTTAATTGAACATTTTAATACATTTTTTCTAGACTTCCACTCAAGCTTAATATTAATAAAGCCAGCTAATGTTAATAAACACAAATATAGCCATTGTGTTCCTACTTTAAAAATAAATAAAATCATAATGCCTTTAAAATCCATACACACAGTTACAAATTCTACTGGCATGACACTGTGCCTTTGGCTGAGCAGCCCTATCTCTGGTGTTATTACTGATAGACTTGTGCATAGCTTCATTCTTGCTCTCTTAAACTACCCCATAGATGTACTTTATATACACCCTTCATCTACCCTTGCCTTCTAGCCTGTTAAAAATTTATTCATGGAAAAATTAAAAAATAAACAGAAATAGCTATCATCATAAGCTGCACAGTCATCTGTAATCACAACTATTACAGCACATCAGTAACCATCAAAATAAATCACATCAGAATGAAATGCACCACAGACCTGCCTGGAACCGGCTCCATGTTCCTCTAAAGGGAAAAGAAAAGACAAAGTTCTGGAGTCCTGATATTTTATAATTATGAACTAGTTCTTCTGCATTTCATAACTCAGCCTGTCACATCAGGTGTCTTGACAGTGCAGTTAAGAACATTCAAACTGGATGAGTTTTGCCAGCGTCCCATTCAGTATTCATCTGCTCACTCGTTCATTGAACAAATGCTGAGTACTTCCATGTATGTTCTTTACACCTGCCCCATAAGAATCCTTACTATAGTAAGTCACATCGTTTTATTAAATGCATTAAGATTTCCTGCCTTCTAGCTTTCAGGTTCTTTCTAGGAGCCTCATGTTCAAATGAGAGACTTCTTTCTCCAGGACACAGAAGAAGATGCAGACCTTGCACCTACCCAAAGCATTGTGCACGGAGTTCATTTCCCTTCTGAGGACATTAGAGTCTAATCATGTCCAGATCCCAGTGGTACAGCATCCTGGAGCTGTATATTCACCGCCTGTTTCTGGCTGTTTGTCCTGAATATGCCTAAGAGCCTCGTATCTCGTCTGTCATTGTTGAGAGATGGACACAGCAAATGTGCTCGGCTGCTTAGAGCAAGAGAGTCAACATCCCTAGAGTGTTATTGTTCGATGCTGTGACAAAATACTCCCACAAAACCAACTTAAGGGAGAAAGCGCTTGTTTTGGTTCACAGTTCAAGGGTACCGTCCACCACGGTGGGGAAGTCATGGTGGCAGGAGCTTGAGGCGGCTGGTCACATTGCATCCACAGTCAGGAAACAGAGAGAGGGATGAATTCTTACTTTGGCTTCCTTTCTCCTTCTGATTCAGCCCAGGGCTCTTGCCAATGCATTTAGGGTGGGTCTTCCCACCTCAATTAGCCTAATCTAAATAATCCCTCACATGCCAAAAGGCCTGTCTCTTCAGTGACTCTAGATCCTGTCAAGTTGACAATCAATATTAACTATCATACTTAGTGAGAGGCTGACTCCTTAAGGAATGATCTCAAGGCCAGGCATGTTGGCACATGCCAAAATATCTCCGCTCTCTGCACTTGAAAGATAGAGACAGGGATATCAGAAATTCAAGACCAAGCTCAGTTACATGAGAGCAAAAAAAAAAAAAAAAAAAAAAAAAAAAAAAAAAAAAAATTCCTATTCTTGGAATACCTTGAAATCTCAGCTGAGTATTTGGGGCCTTCTTATTCACGAATGGGCTTCAGCGGGCCTTTAAACACATCCCAAAACTTGTTCCATCATTTCAGAGCTGTTGGGGTTTTATCTATTTGATATTTGTTCAATTCTACCTTTCCTTCTGAAGTTAGTCATCCAGCAACATTCTTTGTTCTACCTTGAAAAAACACAGACAGAACACAGGCCACAACAGCAAAATTCATTTGCCAAACACAGCCAGGCGCATGAATCACAGGACTGTTGAGAGATGGGTTTTTAACTTGTTATTGAGGTACGAAACAGGACTTGCATCTGAGCCAGCAGGCTTTTTTGTTTTCGAACAGATGTGAAATGTGTTCTCTTCCATTGGTGATGGGCCACAAGAGGTTGGGGGAAACAGGCTTGGTTTAATTCAAAGTCACCTGAAACCTTGTTTGAAGTTCATTAAGGCAATTCAATTCAATTCAGCAAACATTTACAGTGCTGCCTTCTGGGAGACACTGTGTGTGCTGATGGCTTTGGGAGCCTTTGTGAGACCTTAGATCCCAGATACAAAGAACTAACAGCAGGAAGTGTCTCTGCAGCGTCTTTCCACTTGTCCTCAGTGACCTTCAGAAGACTATAGGACTCACTGAGACCTGGAGCTTGATGGTTCAGCTACACGGATTGCCTCGAAGGCCTCTAGAATCTACCTGTCTCCTCCCAAGTGCTGGGATTGCAAGCACATGCCAGCACACCTAGCTTTTCATACATGGGATGTAGGGATCAAACTCAAGTCCTTGTGCTTGCAAGACAAGCTCTTTGCTGATGGAGCCAACCCTCCAGCCGTTATTTACTTGCTTGAAACTCTTGGCATGGCATGAACCAGCCAACAGAGCCATTCCCTGGACTGTGTGAGTCTCAAGCCCTTACCCTAACTCTGGGGTCTCCATCCTCACTGCAATCCACACACTATCAACAATGCTTCTCAATCAGGGGTAAGTTTGTTGCCCCCACCCAGAGGGCATTTGGGAATGTCTGAAGATATCCAGTCACGTCTAAAGGTGGAGTGGTGCTAATGGCATCTAGAAGGGAGCAGACAGACTTCCTGCTGAAGGTCAACACAGTTCAGAGGTTGCCCCCAGTGAGAAGGCATTAGATAGCCCCATATGCCCACAGTGCTGGGACGGAGAAACTCTGGTGTACACAATACAGTGTTTAACACTGCTGACCTCTTGTGAATGCTGTGCTTCTGACATCCCGATTTGCTAACTGGGTTTTCTAACTAAGCTAATCCAATACGTCCGAGTCCCAGTAACTGAGCACAACATCTACCCAAGACAGGTTCTTAATAAGTATGGCAGCTGTGAGAGTCACTCATCCCTTCGTTCACAAACTCTGTTGTAGCCTCACAGATACTTGTTGATTCTAAGGGGTGTTTGCTTCTCTGTTGTGAGACAGAATTTCTCTATGTCATTCAGGCTGACCTCAAACCCTCAATGCCTTAGCCTCCTGAGTGCTGGGATCCTAGGTATGTCCCATGATTCCCAGCTTAAACATCTGGAGATATTCAATATTGAATTGAATATTCAACTGAATATTCTGGAGATGTCAAGATGGATAGTAGGTATGTGACATGAACAGTAGAGATGTGGTCCTACCTCAGGAAACCTACAGCCTATAAGGGGAACAAAGGTGTGTCAGGAAGATGTGTATGGAAGGGAGCAAGGGGGACAGACCCCGGCGCCAGTGTGCAGAGGATTCCTGGAGAAAGGGGCAAGTTGGAACATCTAGCAGGTGAGGAAGAGCAGGACCAAGAGGAGGAAGACATGTTCTAAGTGGGAACTATATAGCAATACTAAGTCCAAGAGATGAGAAAATAACATACATGCAAGGCCAGAACTCAGGTGTGAAGCGAGGTGAAGGAAGAGAAGGGCCTTCTGACCACTACAAGCACCTGAATAATGTATTGAGGATATCGGACCACAGCTTCAGGCAAAACTGCAGGGAGATCTAATCTTGTTTATAAAACGTCACTCTGGCCAGGAAAACACAAAGCATATCTTCAGTGATCCCCATGTGCTGTTAGGGAGGCTAGTATGGAGGATACTAACAAGTAGTGGCGAGGAGGCAGGAGAGAAGAAACCCGGGCACTGTTGGTGAGTATATAAAATGGTACAGCCACTATGGTACAATTGAGGGGTCCTCAAACGTGCCATATGCTCTGGCAATCTCATTTTGGGGTATGGATCCAAAAGAAGTGGACTCAATACCATGAAGAAACATGAAACACCAACATTCCCATGTCACGGAAGCATTAGTCACAGTAGCTCCAAAGTAGCAGCAACCCAAATGCCCATGGACAGGTAGATAACGATGAAAGTGGGGCACAAACACCTAACGGAATATTACTCAGTCTTAAAAAAGAGGAAAGTCAGCCAAACTTGATGGACTGAGGCAAGATGGTGAGATAGAAGACAGCCTGGGCTACAGAGCAAGTTCTAAACCCACCTGAAGGAAAACTGAAATCCTGCCATATTTAATACCATGGATCGACCGGGAGGACATTGTGCTAAGTGTCATGAGCCCATCCTAGAAACACAAATGCCACATGGGAATCTCAAATGAGGCCATTAGAATACTCAGATATAGAAGCAGAGGTCAGAGAGTGGTACCCGGGGCTGGAGAGAGCGAGAGTAGAGGAGACGCTTCGTGAGATGTGAGATGTGGAGTCAGTATCTCACCTCACTACACCATAAGTAACATTTTTAAAAATGTGTGTGAGGGGAGACATCCTGCTCCCGTGCACACCATACAACAGTCTGTGGGGGAGGAGAGCAACGGGAAACTTTAGGAGGTGATGGGAATGTTCCACTGCTTTGATTGCCGCAGTGGCTTCGGGGGTGTTTGTAGAGGCCTAAGCTTGTCAGGTTGTGTACACTCATTATGTGTGGGATTTTTTAGGTAACAATTATCCAATAGTTTTAAAAGAGTTTTTAGGGGAGAAAAACAATCCGTCTGTGTGTTGTGCACAGTATGGGACGGGAACTAGATGACTGTGATAGTTAGATATCAAGGTTTTGAAATGTGTGAGGGATACCAGGTCCTCAAAATATGGATCCAGAAAAAATGATTGCAAGCCAGGTATGAGAGCATACATTTACCATCTCTCCCTACCCAGGAAGCACAGGCAGGAAGATCAAAAACTTAAGGCCAGCTTGGACAGCATATTGACTGTAAGGCCACCCTAGCTATACTGCAGAGTAAGAGCGTGTCTCAAAAAACACTGCTTTTAAAAAGGTGACTGCGAAACACAGAAGTTGAAGTCCTTTCAGTCTTGTTACAGCAAGTCTGAAGTAAGACCGCATTACAGGAGCATGTCAGCCTGGGGCTAAACAGTAGGAGCAGCAAGAACGAATATTTAGCTATGAGTCCTCACTCCCAACAGTCTTAGAGGTACAGACTACTGGAGTCAGTGAGTTTGTCTGCTATAGCTTAGTGCCAGCCCGTGGTTTCACTTGGTGGACTTTCAATAAACGTTGTTTACAGTGACTTGGGTTAAATTTGATTCCCTACTCTCCAAACAATTTCCTGATTATAAGTGAGCTTCTTGTAAGTTTTGCTTTTTTTTTCTTTTGTGGGTTGAGTGTGTGTGTGTGTGTGTGTGTGTGTGTATGTGTGTATATGCCTGCATGCGTGCGTGCTCACACATGTGGGGGGGGGTGTGCATGAGCACATGTGTGTGTGCATGTGTGTCTGTGTATGCCTGTATGTATGTGTATCTGTGTGCACACACATGTGTGCAGGGACTGTGTGTGCATATGTGTGCACATGTGTGCTCACACACACAGAAAGAGCATTTGTGAATGTTTGTGCAGGTACATACACCGGCAAGCACATTGTGAAAGCCCAAGGTCAACATCACGCATCTCCCTCATGTTGATCAGTTTTTGTCAACTTGTCACAAACCTATCTGGGAAGAGGGAAAATGAAATCAGATTGAACTGTGGCATGCTTTTGGGGGCATTTTCTTGGTTAATGATTAATGTGTAGGACCCAGACCACTGTGAATGGTGAGCAGGTGGTCTTGGGCTATATTAGAAAACAAGCTGAGAAGCAGCATACCTCCAGGATCTCTGCTTCAGTCCCTGCCTTGAGCTCCTGGCTGACTTCCTTTATTGATGGCCTGTGTCCTGTAAGATGAATAAACCCTTTGGTCACGGTGTTTATCTTAGCAACAGACAGAAATCTAGGACATCCCTCTGTCTCTCCCCAGTTCACTTTTTAAGACAAGGACTTGTCAATTCAGAGAGGCTTTCTGAACAAAGAAACCCTGGGATTCTCTTTTCTCCACCTCCTAGTTCCTGGACTACGGAGGCCTGCTGCCCTCCTTGGCTTTGTTCGCGGGTACTGGACGTCTGTGCTGAGGTCCTCGTGCTTGTACAGAAAATACTTTTCCCACTCAGCCAGCTCTCCAGACCTTCCATTTATTTTTCTATGAGCATAACCTGTTCTGATTGATTGAAACAAAATGTTCAACTCTAATTGGTACTTCCATTTCTACCATAAGGTATGTAGCTGTCATTGTGAATGTCATATTGATCTCTGACTCTTGTGGTTGTTTACCCAGCATCCTTCTCTTCGGTCTGCCATCAGTACACTTTTCTAGTCATTTACCTCTCCCCTTACTGTAAATCCCTTGTGCTTCTGGCTGACTGGTCTCACTTTCAGCTTAGGGTGGGTCCTGACTGCTTTAAGTCAATCAGTATACCTTCCCAGAGCCCATTCGCTTTAATTTCAGTCAAATCCAAGAAGAATATCATTTAGAAAACTAGAGCTGAGGTGATTCCCATTCCTGACAATGAAGAAGGAAGCATGTAGCTCCTGGGCATAAAGAAAACCAGTTTGCTACCAGACGGATGGCTAATTCTATGCATTGGTCTGACTAGACTATTATGTTTGGGTGCAAATGTTACTCTGGAGAGTTTTTAAATATGTACATAATTTCTGAATTGGAAGAGTTAGAGTGATGCAAATTACTCTGCATATTATGGGGAGAAAAGGAAGCTGCCTGAAGACAGGACTTTCCTGCAGACTGTCTCCATGCAGGGCCACAACAGAAGCTCCTCCAGGGCTCTCCCAGGATTGTGCAGATCAACAGTTCTCTGTGTGAGGGTCGAGACCCATTTGGGGGTCAAATGACACTTTCTGTGGGGTTGCCTTTGACCATCTGCATATCAGATATTTACATTTGACTCATAACAGTGGCAAAATTACAGTAAAGTAGCAATGAAAATAGTATTATGGTTGAGAGTCACCACACATGAGGAACTGTTCTATAGGGTTGTAGCATTAGGAAGATTGAGAACCACTGGTGTGGATGGATTCTTTTCATCTCAATTCCCCCCACCCCGTCCCAATCTGTTCTCCCCATCTGAAGAACTCCGACTAACACAGCTATCATCAGAAAAGTCATTCTGAGAACAAGAGACACACAGGAAGAGCAGGGCCAAGACATTCATCAAGGACATAAACAAGAGCCTGGATCAAAGCAATATGAAATCTGTCCCTACAAATCAAGATAAGTTCAGTACCAAGCAACATAAAGCCCACTCTCTTAAGCCCCCATGGAAAGGGATGCCCCAGGGAATACAGATCCCAGTGGGAGAAGAGAGTCTGGGTCAGCTGAGCTTGACTTAGGATCAATGACCTCACCAAGAGGTGAGTTCTGTGTTTTTCTGTATCACTGCCCAAAATGCTCCATTCCAATGAGACCCTGCTACTTACTGGCTAACACTACTATCAGGGCTACCCTCTTCTTCTTTCCGATCTACAGAAGAGACTGGATTCACTGGTTCTGTCTCTGAAAGGCAATGCTGAACCCACTGTGGCATTCACCCAGACTGATGCAGGTTTGCCCATTCCTAAACCATCCCTATGGAGGGTAGCGGAGAAGAGGTGCATAGGTTGGTGTAATCGCTCAGAGCTTGGCCACTTGCTCCATCTCCACGGCAGTTACATACTGAAGAGGGCTTGAATGGTTACCAGGCAGGCAAAATAATGCTTTTCACCCACAGTACCTTTTCACCACAAATTGCCTTTTTGAAAAATTCTGAATTGGATTTTTAGAGATAATAATAACCAAAGTCATCCTGAGTCTTGACATAGTCAATGACTCCATCATCAGGACCTGGTCTCTGAGCTCCGTGATGGAATCAAATTCCTAGACCATCAGGATAAAAGATCAGTCCTTAAATCATAAGTCTTTAGGCTGTGTCAACCCGTGAGACTCTTTTTCTCTAGTCCACAAATCCCATTCACCCTCCCTTTGTCCATCCAAATCCTAAAATCCCCCAGACCCATAATTTATTCCTCTGTACCCTCTGAGCTCTAGACTATAAATGACTACTACCTGACATTTCCTTCTCCTTGACCCTTGACCTGTCATGTCCATGCACAGGTCATCCATCCAAGATTATATTCATTGCATGCCTCCCTTGCTGCTATTACTAGGGTCTTAGAGGACAAAACACTAAAATTTACCCATTATAATAATCAGGACCAGATAAGCTTCTGATTTAAGTCTCATAATCACCTTCAGAAATGAAGCCTGAATCTGTATCTCACAAATGAGGAAAGTGTGACCCAGGAGAGTTTAAAAACTTGACCAGGTCTATGCTACCAGGGAGGTTTTAGTTCCTGATTTATCTCTTTGCAAGCCTGCATTCTTCCCACTTCACCATGCAAATTCATTCTCCTCAGTCTGTGGTCGAGGTTGCATTTGGTCCTGGTCGGGGGTCTATAATCTTAATGTACATTTGACTAACTTCTTATCATAGCATCTATTTTCCAGACCCCTTCTCATTCCTGCACCTGTTACCTACTCTCTACCTCTATTATCTTTCTGACATTAGGACTCCTGCATCACAGAGAGACCTGCACTCCTGTGTTGTGACTTCCATGTGTGTCCACATCTTCACCATGCTGTATCTCAGCATCCTTCGTAACTCCTCTACATCATCAGAGGAAGTGAACCATCTTCTTACGGAATGCTCTTGCTTACTCCACTTCCTGCAGCATTTACCCACCAGTTTTAATTCTCATTCACTTGGTCCTTTCCTTTATATCTTTAAGTACTTTTCATTCTCCTTCGTGTGAAAGTTCACAATGCATCTCGAGACCTCCTGAAGCTTTCCGATTCTCATCACTTCTCTCTTCCAACTTCCTCCCAACCTCAGACTATCCATCGCTGTGTTTATCCTTTGATAACGGACATGCTTTAAAGCCTTCTGCTCTACCCTACCTCTAACATGCCCACCCATAGAGATCTTCAAAGAGGTGGAAACTGACCTCTTTCTGAAGCAAAGTGCCTCTTTCCGGGCTTGTCTTCCTCTGCCCAATCTGCAGCATCTGACTTGACAGCCCACCCACTCATTGAAATTTGATTTTCTGTGACAGTGTCGCTTCCCGAGGGTTTTTTTTTTTTTTTCAAATTCCCTCACTGCTCTTGGACAACTCTCTCGGCAGGTCCATTACCACCCTCCCACTTCTTCCTCCCAAGGTAGCCCCGCTCCCTCCTTGGAGAAGTAGGTCCATTGTTAGCTTAGGAACTCACACCTATGTCGGTCCCTAGCAGGGTACCTTATAACCTCGACTTTCAGTGTTCTCCACACTGGTCCTCCTTTATGCCACAGCCCATCTCTAGCTTAGTGTCTCTAAGCATCATTTTTTGTGTCATCTTCTGGAAAAGCTTCCCATTTCAGCTGCTGTCTTTCTTGCCAATGTCTGGATTCCCAGGCCCCAAAACTTAGTCTTCAGTGTGAATAGTTCATTCCCTCCCCCATCTCGCCTCTCTTATTTAGTTCCCATGACCTTTTATTTCTTTTCTCCTGAAATTCTCAAAAATTGACCTTCTCACAAATGTGAAGGGAAAAGGGAGGCTAACAAGCCAAACCTAGTTTACAATTCACCACCTCACATCAGTACTACAAGTGCTGAGCCTCGGCCCCACCCTCCGACATCCAGAACATCCCCCCCTCCTGCTTTGCCATTCACCACTTAGCAATTTCCTGTTTCTGTTATTCAGGAATATTCTGCAGGCCTCCCTTGCCTACTGTAGAATATCCATGGTGTGCCAGGGACCTCCCTGATGATATTCCTGCATCCCTCTGCCTCCTTCAGAAGGAAGCATCCTTCTGATTCATACCCCAGCTGTCACTGAGCTGCACAGACCCCGCCTATTCCTTCTGCTGTATCAGGGACAACCAAAACAGCTATCGCAACCATGGAAGATCTGTTTATTTTTCTATTTATCGTTTGCATCTATGGAATTCCTTCAGTATATTTACTTGCTATGGGAAGCAGGAAGAAATGAAAACAAAGTCCTGTCCTTGAGCAATTTGCTGTTCAATAAGAGAACAGAAGGAAAGCATTTATAAACAACGATGACTCCATCCGAAGAGGAGGGGTTCAAAAAACCAATCACACAAAACAGAAGTTCTTATCACAAGATTACACGTGCATATTCTTTAAAAAGCCAGATGTTATGGTTGGGAAGCTTGCTCAGTGGGCAAAGGTGCTAGCTACCCATCCTAATAACCCAAGTTTGATTCCTCAGGACCAAAATGGTAAAAAGATAACGAATTCTCAAAAGTTATCCTCTAACCCCCATGTGAATGCACATGTGCATTCCCACATTGAATAAATAAATAAATGTTAAAAAAAACCCAAAACCCAGATGTTTTATATGTGTGAATATGTAGACAAACACACACTGAAAGACCCTTGCTTTTCTGCCTCCCTTGTGCCCTCAACAATAACAGTAACCATTAACAGAATTATGTGATACCTTTTTATATATAGCATCTGCATTATACCTTTATATAATTAGATGTGTGTGTGTGTGTGTGTGTGTGTACTTACACATATTTTTTACATATTAAGTTTTACAAAAATAGAATCATACATACATATAATCCTGCAAAATTTTCTCAATGAAAAGTAATCTGCTTTGGTGATATACCCCACGCCTTCAATCTGTGGCTGTATAGCTGCACAGCGTTCTCTGGAACTCAGAGATGATCACCAACTTCCCCTAGGGGTAATCACTAACTCCTGCAAGCTCCTCAGTGAGCACCCTTCTGCACATTTTCAGTTTGTGCTGGTAAACGTTGGGTAGTTGAGTCTCTGAAATACAACAAGTAGCCCCAATTTGTAACATCTCGCCAGTTTCCTTTGTGTAATCCCCCCAGTCTGTGCAATTTAAAGATAACACCATCGTATCACGGCAAGGGAGACAGTAGCTGTGCATAGGCAGCTCTGGCTAGCAAGCACGTCAGCTCCAGTACCGCAGATTATACTGTGAGTATTCTTCTGAGTGTTTCACAACACAAGAAAGCAAAATGTTAAAAGGCAATTATCACTTGCCAGGCAAGGGAAGCATAACTAGCTTATTAGATATAATAAAATAGGGCCATGAATTAAAAGCACTCCTGCTGCAGTCCAAAGATGGCACCTCGTGTTCTTAAGTCAGCTCTGTTTAAAAGCCAAGGACATCTCAGAGGTTTTCACTTTGCCACGTGAGCAAATTATTTAAGGAAAGTAGATTTGATAGACAACTAAAATATGTTTTAAAGGCTCTGTAGTACTGAATTTGTCAGTTAGTATATTCTGATGCAGAGAGAACTTGATGAGATCACGCTGACCTCTTCTCTTTGGCAGACTCATGGAAACAGGGCTGAATTGCACACAGGTGCACTAAAGAACCACTTCAGTCTTGAGGGTGCATCAGAATTGCCCACAAGCTTTGCTAGCCCACTCTGGCTTGAGCACATGCATGGAGTTTCTGATTCTGTAGGGCAGGGATTAAGGCCAAGCATTTGCATCTGTCAGATACTTTGGTGGCAATGGTGGTGGTCGTTGCTGTGGCAGTGGCTGCAGCGGCAGCAGTGGTGATGTCGGTGGCAGTTGGAGGTCCAGATAATTCACTGAAATGAACCACTGCTATATATGAAACCTAAACCCAAAGCCTAGGACCTCCCACATTCTGCCATTGTATGACTCTCTACCACTAGATCAAGTTCTTCCAAACCCATACTTTCTTCTTGTTAAACCAGAGACAAAGACAAGAGAGATGTTCTGTGAATAAAATGCTTGCCACATAAACATGAGGATGTGACTGAAAATCCCTTGCATCTGCTTTAAAACCAGACAGGGTAGTAAACATCTGTAATATATATGTGCACATGCAGTCAAACATATAGTATGTGTTCATGAATATGTATGTACACAGACACAAAACACAGACAACTTTAGAGACACATTAACTTAAGCTCTTGTCAGTAATCTAAGCATTTGAGAACCAGTCTGATGGGGAAGAGTAATGGTTTATGAGAACATACTCCGTAGGCTCATATGTTTGGGTAGGGTTAGAAGGTATGGCCTCGCTGGAAGAAGTATGTCACTGAGGGTGGGCTTTGAGGTTTTAAAGTCATTTGCCATTCCCCATTTACTCTCTCATACTCCAGTTTGCAGTTTAAGATGTGAGCTTTCAGCTCGCTGTTCCAGTAGCCATGCCCGCTACTTCCACTCCACCATCATGGACTTCAATCCTCTGGGACTGTAAGCCCAAATAAACCCTTTCTTCTAAAGGTTCACTGGCCATGGTGTTTTGTCACAGCAACAGAAAAGCAATTAATAAACCAGGGAGCGGTTCAAATGCCTCTTTGCAGAGTAAACATCTTGAGATGTGTTTCCCAAAAGTAAAGTGTATGATTACTATGAGCGCTAATAGAAAGGGTGGATTTTCAAATTCATGGCATCAATTATGGAGGTAAGGCTTCTTCTTTACAGTTCTGGCTGGGTTGATGTGGTCTGGGAGTGAATCCTGTCATTGTTGTTTCACTTACTATGTAACCTCAGGCAGTTTATTTAACCTCTCTCAGCATCTCAGTTTCCTCATGTATTAAGGAATAATGGTGGTTCTAGTTACTTCATACAGGTAAGTGATGAGATCTCACAGGTATAGACCCTGACATGTGGAAACCTCACCGGGTACCAGTATTATTGATTAGAATACCAGTGTGGGGAAAGAAAAAACATCCCTTAGGTAAGTAAACATAAGGAGTAATGATTTATTTCTTTACTTTGTATATTCCATGCACACTAACAATCCTCTAGAGGAAGACAAACATACAGTGCTTCTAAAGCTTACTTAGCCACAGAACTTTTTATGTGAGCCATACTTTAAAATAATTTAAAGAATATCGCTATAATTCTGCTAACAAGCTGTCATTTCTTGACTTGAAAATTTAGACACCTGGCTTAACTATATCTAAGCCACACAATCAGGATTCAGGTGGACTTAAAAATCCTTGTTGCCCATAAGAATCCCCTATCAGACTCCTGTATCAAAATATAAATACACAGAGTGGGGGATTATTTAAAGTGATCCTAGGGAACAGACAGGACAATCCTCCCACACCCCTCCATCCATGCTAGTGATCAATGTGCCCTCTAGTGCCCTTCTGCAGTGGGCACCATTTCTTATTTCATTCAGTATTTCCAGTAAATATGTGTTGAGAGTCTTGAAATAACAGGCACCATAGGCACTAGGGACTCAACACTGAATCACATATAAAGAGCTCCTGTTATATACAGTGTGCGGGATGGCGGGTACTAGGGGGAAGGGTGGGGTAGTGGGGCAATGAAGAAACCCTCAGAGCACTGGGCCATTTGAGTAGAGCCTTAGAGGGCATTTGTGAGTGAGCTGCTGGAGCATGCGAGGTGGAAGCCAGGCCGAGAAGAGGAGAAGCAGTGCAAAGAAGCAGAAGTGTGCCTGTGTGGCTGAAACCATCTAGAGAAGAAGCTGCAGCAGGGCCAAACCTGGGGATACTGAACCAGCTCTTGGTTTGCATTTTGCCTTCTGAGGAAAGGCCTTGCTGTGCAATGCAGTCTGGCCTCAAACTGACAACCTCCTGCCTCAGCCCCCTGGGTTGTGGGATTACTATCATATATACCATGCCTACTTTATGAGCATCTTTTCTTGCAGAGCAAATCACTCCAGACTCAGTGGCTTCCAACAGCACTACCTACTCCTTCCCTCCCTCTGCAGCTTTTGTGTGTGAGGATTTGGGAGTGACAGCTGGGCTGTGCTGGCTTGGAGTTCCTGCTGAGGTCCGGTCCAGTGTCATCTGGAACTGAACCACGGCCATCAGAGGACTGGGCAGCTCTGGAGGAAGTCTGTCACACAGCTGGCCACTTGGTGTTAGCTGTTGCCAGGGGAAACCAGTTCCTCTCCAGAAGGTCTCTCCCTGGAACTTTTTAAGAATTCTGCAATGACTGGTTCCTGAAGGGAAAGAAACTAAGGCGGACCCTGCAATGCCTTTTATAACTTTGGAAGTCACACCTTGAGTGCCTCTTCTGTATGAAAGTATTTCTACGATTATGAACCTCATACAAAGGGATAGTCCCTGGAAGCCATCTTGGCACCAGCTACTACATCCCACACAACTGAGAGGGTGTTGGCTTTTTCTCTGAGTGGAATGGGATTCTGGTTGGTTCTAACCTGAACTTGCCACAAATTAGAATCACTTGAGTAGGGAGCCACCTCTGGAGATCGGTCCTGATGACTTTGAAAAGACTCACCCCAACTGTAGACAGCAACTTGAGGTTACCATTTAGATTAAAAGGGTGTGGTAGAAGCAAAATCATTTCTGCCTCTGATCGCTTGGCCTCCCTCTTGGCACTGAGTTCGTTTACCCTCCACTGATAATAGACCAGTGTGTCTGAGCTGTCATCATTCAAAGGGGAAGACCAAAAGTTCTCAGGGAAACTTCTGGGTTTCCAGTGCCAAGTTAGAACTCCTGAGGCACCCAGCCTCATGGGCCGGACAGCTAGTGGCTGTTACCACTCCCTCCCAGAGAAAGACGACCACTATAGGACTGCTTGGACTTCTGAGCACAAGCCTTAAGGACTGAGGAATTGCTGAGTTTTCAATTCTTACATGTGATTCTGCTGTTGTTACTATTTTAAAGATGCCTTAATAAATTCAGATAGATAGATAGGCAGTTGGACAGATAGGTAATAGATAGGTGGGTGGATAGATAGATAGATAGATAGATAGATAGATAGATAGATAGATCCCATTGGTTCTGTCCTAGAGAACTCTGACTCATACAAAGGATGAGCCATTGGAGGTTGTAGCAAAAGTTATCGATGGTTTGTCTTGTTTTGAAGAGATTCTGAGTGCAGTGTTTAGAACCACCCTGAACAGGGAAGTAGCAATAGTGGAAACAAGAACAGTGAGGTGGCACAATGTCCATAATCCAAGAGAGATTATGAAGACTGATGTTGGTGATAATGGTAAAATAGAAAAGAAGCGCCTAGATTCTTCTGCATATACACTGAAGTTGGAGTCAAAAGAATTCTTGATGGATTAGGGTTGGCTGTGAAAAGAATGAGAATCAAAACTGAGGAGGCAGAGGCAGAAGGATCTGGAAAGCTTGAAGCCAGCATAGGGCCTATGTAGTGAGAATTCGCCCTAACAAGGGCTGTTGACCTGAACGAGAGGCCGTTGCCCTCTGCTGCATCCTGGCACCGGGCAGATCCCTTGCCATGGCAACTTGTTGAAGTAGGAGAGAACTGTCGGAGTATTGATAAAATATTAGCCAAAGTCCGTCTAAATGGCATTGATCCAACACACTGGCATTTTGCATAAAAGAAACCAAGTGTCATTCCCAATGAAATATCAAAACTAAAATTATTGTAAAATTAAACTTTGAGGCATGTGCAACTATTTATCAAAGCTGCAGCAGGCTATGTAGACTCTCTGTCGCATGCCCCCTTTCCTGGCAGCTTTTGGATGACAAAACAGTGTGCTTCATCTTTTGTTTCAGTTCCACATTAACAGAAAGAGTCTGTCAGCCAAAGGACATTCTTGACCACTACACAACCTTAAAGCTTTGTTATAAAAGCAGTATTTATTTAAAACTTTTGACTGTTCCAAACACAACTTTCCCAGCATTCTGAAGCTCCGACTACATGGCAAACTCCAAACCAGTCTGCAATAAAGCCTTGTCAGGAAAAGCTGATTTGATCTGACGTTGGACACCCCATGTAGACTATCCTAAGTCATTGTGGAGATCATCCCTGTGTAGAACAGTCTTGGATTCATAGATGACAATTAATGTAATAGCTTGGAACTGGTCTGTTCTAAACTGAGTTTGTTTTGACCGAGTATCTTGAGGTTCCTGAAAATTGCTGAAACAATGCTGTTGAAGCTAGGACGCCATGCTCAGCTATTAGACTTGTTCCTTCAGTATGCTCCCGTTCTTTCATTACCCATCCACTCATTCTCTACTACGTCCAAACCCTGTGCTCTGCTCTGTGACTCAGACACAGACAAATCCTTGATCTCAGGGAGCTTCCAGGATGTGGGGAAAGACGGACAGGAGAGCTGGAAGACACTACATTAGATTAAGGACAGAGCACTATGGGAACACTGAGGAGAAGAGAAGTCCTGGTTCTGTCCTGGAGAGCTGGGAAGGGAGATTATCACCCAGCCAAGGCCTGGAGCACTGCAATGGAGGCACGATGCTCTGAGAGGAGTAAGCTCAGAAAAGGAGAAGAGGCACCGAGTGACCCGCCAGCCCATTCAGTGATGTGGAAATATGAGGTAGATGGTGACGGGAGCGAGCTAGAGAGCCCTGAATGAGCGAAGTCCTGAGAAAATGTGTATTGTTGACACAGGCACGTTCATGCCAAGGGTCTAAGGTCACAAACCCATGGAGGAATGGCAAAGCCATCCCCCCAAGGGTAAGGTTTGGAGGAAAATGGAAAGGCATTCCCTTCAGGTCTGTGTGGAGGTGTGGGTGGTATGTGCAGAAAATGGCCACCATATCTCCCCGCCAGGACATTTACAACCTGAAGATTGCTTCCCAACAAAGACTGCTCCTACTGAGATCTGCTTTTCTGTGCTCAATTATCTGCAATAAACATTCTGAGCAGCCAAGGTGCTGAGGTTTCTCCATCCCAGTACCCACACCAGCTGGCTCTGGCTTTTCTGTGAGTATGTCTGTTGCCTGTCATTTCTGCATGACCTTTGACACCCCTTAGGCAGGACAAGTCCCTGGAGCTGTGCATGGATGCAGCAGTAAAAAGTGAAAAATACGTAGAGAAAAGAAGCTGGGGCCAGCCCAGGAAATGTTTAAAATTTCTAGGAACTTCCATTTTACCTAGAAGACAATGGGCACTCACCGTGCAGTTTAAAGCAGGTACCACAGGGGATCCTGTGTTCTGAGTATGGACTCAAGGAGAAGGGACAGAGTCAAGAGCTGTCCACATCCTCATTCCTGACACCACCAAATTCATGTCCCATCATCTTTCTCTGAAACCAGAGATTCCATGTCCCAGAATTTTCCAATCTATTCTCATGAGTCAATTAAAAGTACAATTCAAGTCAGGCCATTTTCCTGATTAAATGATGCTTTGGCATGCTCTTCTTATTACAAAGCAGTGATTTACAAAGTCCCTGCTCAGTCTGGTCCAGAGGATCTGCCCAGTTTCAACAACACCTTTATTCCCTTACTCTGTGCTGCTACTGGTATGGTTCATTTCCTCTGAGGGACCAAACTCTCACTCCTGCTCCTCCAGAACTCTGAGTGCACTGTTCTCTATCTCTGAAGCAATGGAACTCCCCTGTCTGTTCTGCCTTGAATTCCCATTTAACCCTAACCAGCACCTTCTTAGAGATGTGATCCTTTACTCCCTTTTGGAAAAAAGTTCTCCCTCCCTTGCACACATGCGTACAGACACACACATGCACTTACACACACACTCACACACACATATGCACACACACACACCATACACGGAAACGCACATACACACGAGCACACATATGCACACACACAATACACTCACACACAGGCACACACATACACGTACACACATGTGCACACACGCACAGTGGACTTTCCCATTAAGCCTTAGCCCTTCCTCTTGTTACACTTACCGCACTTTCAGCAGCAACCTCTCCCCCAGGCTGAGCTTTTTCCTACCTTTTTCCTCCCACCCACAGTGCCCCACCAACCTGCCTGCCACCAGGTCAAGGTGCCACATGATCTTCATACACTGCATAAGTGGTTGGAGATGGGGAGATTTAGGTTTCACCTGTACTCTGGGTGAATATAGTAGACTGTAGTAAAGAATGCATTTGAATTCTGGGTGGTTACAGGATCTACAGTTAACTGCCAAACGGTGAAATAATTGAGGAAAAGGGCTAAGTCCTCCTGTCTGTGATCCCGATTGAATGAATCTGGAGCAGCATGTGGGACACAGCAGAGCACTTAACTAGACATTTGTGTCAGCGACTGCGGTAGGCTGAGCGGAGGAGTCACCCAGGTTTTCGGCATTGGCTAATGAGGCTGGGGGGAGGGACAGGTACTTTTCCAGATAGGGCTTCAACAACCGTCCTCAGTTGTTTGCCTTCAAATACAAAAATATTCAATAAAAGTATCTAAATGAAAGCCTATCAACCAGAAGAAAGCAAAGTATGAGTGTGTATAAAGTATTGCTGGGTTGAACTCAATACTTTATGGATGTACTATTTTAATACTTTACATTTGACCCAGATATTTTCATGTTTTCCTTTAAAACACTTTCATCTAATTGGCTTAAGTTTCTGGTGCAGACCAGGTGCAGCTGGGGATGGGTAGTTCCTGAAAATTGTAACTGATTAAAAGAAGAAATAAAGAAAGGAAAAAAGGAAAGAAGGAAGGAAGGAAAGAGAAATAAAGAGAAAAAAAAGAAAATCTGTCTTAGAAGCAAAGAATTGCAGATTCTCTAAAATCCTTCTTCCATGACCACATATTTTCTCACTTCAAAATCAACACACGGGGAAAAACATCCTGGACCTAGGAGTTGTTGGTATCGTACAACAGGCACCATGGTGCATGGAGGACATGCTCTAAGACAGGTCTTACACATGGTTACAGCAGTACATTTTATAGTGTATGTCTTTCTCCATGCACACAAAAATTAACATAAAACGTGTGTTCCCTCAAATTAGGGAATTTGACCACGTTATGCAACTTAGCTATTTCAGAAATATGAGCACTTCACTCTGCCTGCAAGATGCTTTGGACTCACACAACAGTGCAAAGTGCTGGGAGGTGTTTTCCTGGCTTTGACACTGGGCCTAGCTTCTGAGGAGAGTGAGAGGCCAGCAGGGTGTGATGTGTGTTCGAAAAGAAGGGGGAAAGAGTGGAAGGGTTAACAAAAATGACCACCTCCCACACCCATAGAAAAGAGGAACTTCCTTGAGTCTCTCCCAATCAGATTTGTTTCTTCTCAAGAGTTTAAGAGAGAAGCTCAGCCCAAGGCACACACAGTTACATGATGTGCACATACACACACACATACTTACACATACACATACTTATTCACACAATACACTCACTCACACACACACATATACACACATTCACGCACACCCTTACACATATACTCACACATATATACACATACACACTAAGTAATCAAACAAATGACCACAGGAGAGACTTCACTTGTACCCACCGCTAGATATTTAGTGGCTTCTGATCTTTTTGATACTATAGAAAATACTTCAACACTTATCTTTCTTTCACAAATCTTGAGTCACGTTTTCAAGCAAATGTAGACTGTTTCAATCGCCTTACCAGTGCTATTTGTTAGTTAAACACTTGTGTCCTCCTAAAGTTCATATTTGGAAAAACGAGTCTTTCATGAACCCTGCCGCCTGCTGCTCCCTATCTAATGCCTTTCCTTCTCACAGAGCACCTTATCTGATGAGTGTTCAGGCTTTGATTCCAGTCTCACTGCCTTTGGCATCTGTACTCAGATCTCATCATCTGTTAACACATTCAGGATGTGTGTGTGTGTGTGTGTGTGTGTGTGTGTGTGTGTGTGTGTCCGCATAGGGAATTGTGACTTAATATTTTTGTACTTCAGACTCTAACACCACACCAGACATCTCATACACATTTGCTGAATGTTTGCCACGGAAGAAAACTGTACTTTCCAGCCTGTAAATCTAACCTCCTAGAAAACCAGGATTAGCATCAGTATCCTAATCTACTTCGAATCCAAATTTCTTTTAAAATAAGCATGCTTGCCAGGAATGAAAATAACAAAGACCCCTGCAAGCCAGGATGGTACTGAGGCCCTGAATTATTAAAACAAGGCCACAGTCTAAATGGATGTTTTGAAATAAGCTATTATCTTGAGTGAATATTTAGCCTTAATCACTACTTTAAGAAATTATTTTGCATTGAGCTTTAAGAATCATTTTCCATTTCAATTAAGTCCACAGATTTTCTTTGTATGAGAAAAAAAAAAGATTTAAATGACAAGATTTTATTGGCATTTGTCAGTTCTAATTATAGGTCTTATTTTTTAAAAAGAAGTGCATAATCATAATGTCAGCCAAAGGTCATTTTATTTTGTGTGTGGTTTTTGGTATTTAAACTTCTACTCTTGTCTGATTCCTTGACTGTAGTTCAGACATGAAAGGGAGGCAAAGGGAGGAAAGTTTGATTGACAGCAAACGTGAATGGAAACCAACTTTCTCCAAAGATAAGGCAGTGAAGTCTGGATAATGGTATAAATTGCGATAGAAAGTAAAAATTCGTCCATTGCCACATACGGTGTGTGCTCTGTGATTTCATGAATGCAAGAAGTTTTCATATGATTGATGGGTGCTGTGGACCCATGTGGGTCTCAGAGTTACCTCTGCCAATCAGGAATCACAATAGAGTCCTTTTGTAGTTCTGATATCTTGGGCCTAGTGCAACAGTAGGAGGGGTAAATGACAGAGCATCCTAAGATTTCCACGGACCACTGTGCTTTCTTTTTCTTTAAAGTCTTGTTCTATCACCTCATGAATATACTTTTCACGTCAATGTCGTGTGTCCCAACTTTTGAAAGCATGGCTACTTAACAGTCCGATTAATTGTTGTGGACAACATGTGAGGAATATTGCTTTGTCTAGAGGAATGAGATTGGATCTATTCTAGTACATTCTGTAAGCAAACTGTGGGAGTGTTTTATGATTAAAAACGGCACTTGTAGAAAAAGTGGACTGTCTCCGGATGGCTGCTGCCACTCACTTATCTGCCCCTCTCTGTCTAGCACCATTCCATACACAAAACAGATGTCAGGACATTCTCTCGAGACTAAAAATGAAGAGCAGTGTCTTTAAGTCACTGAGAAATTGATCTCCCTTTTCTCTTTTGTTAAAGCTAATCTGACTTTGCTTTTGCCTAGAATTGGTGATTCTCAGAAGCATGGTCATGCCTTTCTAAGACTTGGATTGAAGGTCTGCTCAAGTTTCACCAAAGTCAAGAGAACACTTGAATTTTCAGCATACCAACACCCACAAATTGCCGCCCACTGTCCACCCCACAAACTGCTTCCTCAAATATTGCTTTGGTGTTTCGTGTATTTATTTATTTAATTTTTTTGCGGCATTTGTTCTTGAAGTTAAAGAGCATCTTTGTTCATGTTTTTATTGGATTCAAAATTCAAATGTCTGGAATGAAGAAATATATTGTTGAAAAAGTAAACTGTCTATATTTTGTCCCAAATAATCAAGGGGTCAAATGGAATTAGTGGGGCATGGCATTTGGGATTTGGAAATTTAGAAAAATTTCAAGACCTGTAACTTAATTTCTTCTAAGCATTTTTTTTTTTCTGCCACAATATGGAGATTTGAAGTTTTTCACCCAGCATCCTCAGGGGGACCTCTTTAGTAGTCTGAGCACAGGTCTTTTCTGCTCAAAGCCTTTAGTGCTTTCCCACTGACCCTCCACAAAGTCTGCGTCTCTCATTGCAGCCTTTAACTCTTGCCTATCCCATGCTTGTCAGACTCCTTGCCAGACTCTAATACTCCAGCCACAACATCCAGGGGACCACACTCATCTCCCACCTCTACCTCCTGAAACCTCATGCTTACCCTCTAACACCATCACCTGGCTGAGGACTCAAGCTCTGGTTTCAGGGGTAAAGCTCCCTCACACATCTAGATTCTACAGGTTACTGGCTGCATAACATCGTGTATTTCCTCCCTGTGATTGTGTCTTCTCGCTGACTTAGTGTTCTCTATGGATGGGGCCAGCACCTAACTTGGCAGTGATACACCCTTGGCTCAAATGCAGCATGGAACAGACGACACTGTGCCAATGAATGGCACACGATATCATTCAAAGCAACGGCAGAGACTGTCAGGGTTTGGATGCAATATCTCCATTTTATAAACTGTAGTTAAAGAGTGAACAAACACAAATCAGGCTTTCTACTGACGTTGACTTAAAGCGTACAATCAGAATTGGCTGAAAGGACTGCAGGCCTTTGGCTGTGAAGAAAGCAAGCCAAAATAAAATTTTTCTCTTTTAAAAAATGTTCCCTTTTAGACGTGCTGAGAAGCCATAGAGTTCAGCACTGCTTTTTCTGTCCTTTTTTTTTTTTTTTTCAAAGTTATTTCAATATATGGAGAATAAAGGAGAAGACAAAGAAGTAGGACACTTGGGAGTGCACACTGGAGCTGAGTTACCATGGACAGGAGGCTGAGGTCTAATGGGAAGAGAGACACTGACCTGTCGATCAGAAAAGGCTTCCCATGGCTCCACAGGAAGTGATGACTCTACTTACTGAACTCTGAACTCTCAGGGGCCGGAAGGGGTGGGAGGGACCTTTGGTCTTTATACCTAAGCACTTACGCAAGGGCACTGGAAATATTTGAGGAACATCTTAAACATATTTTCTTTTTTTAAACTGTAAAATATAGAAATAAGCCGGGTGGTGGTGGTGCATGCCTTTTCTCCCAGCACTCGGGAGGCAGAGGCAGATGGATCTCTGTGAGTTCGAGGTCAGCCTGTTCTACAGCGTGAGTTCCAGGACAGAGTTACAACAGAGAAGCCCTGTCTCTAAAAACCAAAAAAAAAAAAAAAAAAAAGTATAAATATTTTATGTAAGTAGACTACACATATCTTTATATAACGCAACAGTTTTATTGAGATAGAATTCACACACTAGCCAATTCGTCCATTTAAAGTGTACAAACCATAGATTTTCTGATTTGTTTTATTTTGTTTACATTAACAGAGCAGGAGAAATATCACCAGGGAACATTTTAGAATACTTTGTCTTCTCGTTTATGAACACGATCTAGCTCAACTCTTACTAGGTTTTCTTTCATTTCACTCAGTAGTGTTTACTGGTTTCTAGGTATTAGTTACATGTTCCTTTTGTTAAACCACTCCAAGGGTTTTTCTTTAGTATTATCAAAAAGAGAGTTTCATTGTGTCTTTTTAACTCCTGTAGAGGACAGGTAGGATGGTGTTAACAGTATGTTATAAAGTGTTATATGGTTGTTTAATATAAAAAAAATATTTTAAAAATGTACACCTTCATAAAACCTTTAAAGTCAAATCCTCAGAAAGGAAATACATTAGTTAACATGAATCACAGAATCTCCATAGCAAGCCTGATCTTTGTATTTTTTGTATTGATCTTTATATCTTAATAGAATTTTTAAATTTATCCTTTGAGAATGTCATACATTTATAAAATGTATTTTGATCATTTCCATCCATTGCCCAGCTCCCGCTCTCCTGGATCTCTCCACGTGGCCCCCTTTCAATTCCAGATTCTCTTTTTTTTTTTAATAACAATCCACTGAGTCCAATTAATACGCCCCACATGTACATGGGTGTGGGGCCACCCACTAGGGCATGGACAACCTACAAGCATCCAAAGCCCCAAAGAAAGATGATTCTCTAGCACCCATGGGCTTCTAATAGCTTCTCACATATAAGGGTATTGGGATTTGGGAGTCCCTCCCATACCCACGCTGTAATTTTACTGGCTTGGTCTTGTGTAGGTCTTGTGCAGATAATCACAGCTACTGAGATTTCTAGAGTGCAGCAGCCACGCCACATCCAGAGGGCAGCGTTTCACAACATTCATTATAATCCTCTTGCTCGTATATTCCTTCAGCTCCTTCTTCTACAATGTTTCCCGGGGCTCGTGTGTGTAGGGGTGGTGGTATAGATGCCACTTGTTTTCAGCACTCTGATCAGTTACAAGTCTTTGAATTAACCACGGCCCATTACAAAAAGAAGTTCATATGACCAAGTTTGGGAACAGCACTAATTTATGTGTATTTAGAATGCTGTCTGACAGCATGATCATTTAGCAAAACAAAAGTAGGATCTGGCATCCCCCCATACACACCAACCAGGGCCTATGATCTCCCCGGTCATGCGCTTTTGACCATGTTTACAGTACCAGGCATGAAACTCTTGTGTGGAACAGGTCTCATATCCAATCATAAAGTATTTGGTTACTTACATAACTGTCATGCCACGATTGTACCAGGAGGTAAATCTTAGTACGTTAGTATTGTAGCATGTACAGTTCAGTGTTGGATAAGACCACTGATAACTTTTCTCCCACAGCACCTTCTAGCACTATGAAAGCTAGCCAGAAGGGAGGAAGTTTCTAGGTCAGTTCCGGGTGAATTTCTCTGTGCCCTGCAGCCAAGCATATGGTAACTTCAGCAATCGTGCTTTACTGTGTAATTGTGCTGGGCAATCAAGAGCAATGGCAAAACCTGTGTTGTTTGGAGGGGTTTGGGGGCCTCCCTGACCAAAAAACTTGTAGGGAAGATTTAATCACCCTTTCTCTTCGTTGTTCACCCATGTTGGATATCTCTATTCAAACTATTTTTTATTATAATTATATTGGCTACAAAGTTTCTGTCAGACTTCATATAATGAGAATTGTAATGTCCTCTTGATGAACTGTTCTCTTAAGAGACCTGTATCTTATCTCACTATTTTTGCCCACGTTCTGCTTCGTCAAATATTAGTATAGCGACATCTACTTGAGTCCTAGGTCTATTTGCTTGAAATACTTTTTTCTGTCCTTTTACCCTAAGGGAGTATCTGACTTTTGTGCTAAGGTATGTTTCTTGGGAACCACAAATACATTGTTCCTACTCTTTATGCAATCTACTTCCTGGTCTGTGCCATCTTGATTGGTGAATTGACACCACTGTTTTTCAGAGTTATTACTGAAGTGTATTGATTTCCGTTATTCTGATAGTTTTGTAGTAGATGGGTTTTTCCCTCTTTCTTGCTGAACTTTTATTATAATGTGGCTTATTCTTTCTTATGGCCTTGTGGATAGGTATTTTTTCTTTTTAGTCTGAAGGGTTCCTTTAAACACCATCTGGCTTGGTGGTCATAGACTCCTTTAGTCTATTTTCATCATGGAAAGTTCTTGTTTTTTCAATTATGGCAGAATAACTTTGTTGAGTCTCGGAGTATGGATTTGGCAGCTGTTATTATTTAGAAATTCAAATACATCATTCTAAGCCCTTCTGGCTTTCTAAGAGTTTCACTTGAATAGTCTTCTGTTATTCTGAGGGGTCTGCCTTTGTATGTGACTTGGTGTTTCTCCCTTGCCATTTTAAATCTACTGTCTTTGTTCTATGTGTTTGGTGTTTCAATTGCAATGTGATGGGGGGAGGGTTCCTGGCAATGTCTCTCTGGTGTCCTAAATGCTTTCTTGTATCTATATTGGCATTGCATCTCTTTCCCTAATTCTGAGAAATTTCCTATTATGATTCTTTTGAGAAAGTTTTCTATGCCTTTAAAACAAGCTTCTTCTCCCTTTTCTATGCCTATAACCTATAGACTTGGTCTTTTCAGGGTGTTACATATATCTTTGGATTTCATCAATACTTTCTTATTAACTTGTCTTTGTCTTCGTTGGATTTTCCAACTCCTCCAACATGTCTTCATGTGTTCTCTCCTCTGCTTGGTCCATTCAAGAGCTGAGACATTCCACCAAGGGTTTTTCTGTTTTGGGTGTTGGTTTTATTTTACTCGCTATGCTTTCTATTTCTAGTTCTCCCATATCTCTATCTCTTTATTTAATTCTTTTTTCATATAGTCTCCTTTACTTTCCTCAATTGGTTCAGCTTTTGCTTTTGTCTTTGAACATACCTATTATTATTTTGCATTCTGTGTCTGGGATTTCATCTAACTCACTGTATATAATATATATTTTTATTTTTTATTACATATATATATATACACACACACACATTATATATGCACACATATATATGTAACAACAAAGAAAAAGTAGCCATGGATTTGAGAGCGAGAGCAAGTGTGGGGGTGGGTACATGGGAAAGGTTGGAAGAAGAAAAAGGGAGACACAGTATACTTATATTCTAATCTCAAGAAATAAAAAACTTCTAGTAAAAAATAAAAAATATATTGTATTGGAAAAAAAAGCAATTCTCAAATCTATGATAAGTTACAATTAGGAAGGAAAGAGTGCTAAGACTGGGAGGAGTAAGAGGGAGAGTGTATGTGATGTCGGAGAAAAGCGTGGTAAAGAATGCTTTATAGTAACCTGGGTGGAGAGACATAAATGACAGTCCGGAAGCCTACCTTGAGCAACATACACACAAGAGAGAAACCACCGCGAGACATATATTCAAGAGATTAAATAATAAAGAATAAGAAGTAAAAGAATGCTTATTATATTAGGGTTCTCTCGAGTAACAACTTATGGAATGAATCTCTCTATATTAAAAGGGGATTTATTTGAATGACTTATAGGCTGCAGTCCAGGTAATCCAACAATGGCTGGCTGTGAACATACAGTCCAAGAATCTAAGAATTGCTCAGTCCCACAGGCTAGATGTCTCCGCTGGTGTTTTGGTATATACTGAACTCCTGAAAGAGTAAGTTCCGATGCCCATGAACAGATGGCTATGCTTGGGAGGGCAAGCAAGCAAAGAGCAAAATATTCCTTCTTCTATGTCCTTATAAAGACTTCCATCAGAAGGTATGACTCAGATTAAAGATGTGTCTTCCCACCTCAAGATTTGGATTAAAAATGTATGTCTTCATGCCTTAAGAGCCAGACCAAAGGTGTTTGTCTTCCTACCTCAAAGGTCCAGACTAGAAGTAGATTTAACCACTTGAAACCAAGCAGAAAATCTCTCCCATTTCTGGATTAAAGTTCATTCCAGATAGAGTCAAGCTGACAGCCATAACCATCACACATATGGAGTGAATTGCTGGTACAGCTGTATCAAGTTGACAGGTGGAATTCAGATCCCCCTGTCTCCAACAGGCTCCACATGGTGCAAGTCTTTTCCTGGTAGTTCCCTCAGACCCAGGTATTCCTCCATGCCTCTTCTGGTCCTGCAGGCCCAATATGTGCAAGGAGTTGCACATCCTTTGCCGAATTGGTCTTTCTTATCACTCGAGATCCTATTGTCCTAACGAGCAGATTCCAAAGATGAAGTGTGCCCATGAATTACTGTGTCAAACATGGAATGACCCTGCTCAGAGTAACAACTCAGTCGCAAGGTCTGGAGACGATACATCTTTGACTTCTAGATTCTACCACAATTGTTAGCCACAAGGCCAGGGCCTAGTACCTTCATCTGCAGGATACAAGGATTGCATTGGTATGATAGTTTCTAATGACAGTCTTGTTTATTACTTTATTATGTTTAAGTAACAACAAAATAATGACAAAAGGGAATTTCTTCCCCACATCCCCCTGTACATGGGGAACGTGCATTCTAAGAAGGTGTCATACACGAAGGGTTCTGTTTCCTTAGGTTCTATGTTAATGCTTTCTCATTATGCAAGATGCATATCGTCAAAAATCTAGATGTACACTTTTATCGTTGTCAGATTTTTTTATGTTCATTTGCATTGATTATTTGCAGTGCTGGTGATGGAACTCGGAGGTTGGTATGAGTTGGTTAAGCACTCTATCATTGAGCTACATCTCTAGCCCCAAGACCTTATTTCTTAATTTTCCCCTCTAGTTTCTATAAACTGTATATATTTATACATTGTATAAATACATCTGTATACAATGTATAAATACATATACTTTATGTATTTATATATTGAAAACAGACGTTAGACTCCCTTCCTGATCACTCTTGTTAGCATTTAAAATACCTGTGGTGTTGAACTTGTCCCTGAACTATTCTTCTCTTCAGAACATCCTTTGAGAAAGGCAGGGTAGACCACTGCAAGTAGCTCACTCTAGTTTTTAGTACCTAGAGTTTCCCTAGTCCTTAATGTTACTTATAAACAGAAAATTCTGTATAAGGAGTCAAGGTACTTTGAATACGAACAAAAAATGTTTGACTTTAAACTTCTAATAAGTCAATTGATTTAGAGAACCCGTATTTACATGAATTTTTTTTAAACTGTAAAGAGCATAGTAAATAGAGGGGTTTATTGTCCATTAAGGATAGAGACATTGAACATCGGAAATGAGAAGTGCTGAAAACAAATAGCTAAAAGGGAACAGAACAGATGTCTGCGTCATGGAGGTGAGAGGAGACGGAGAAAATCAGAAATCAATTCCATCAGAAGGTATGCCAGTACAAACCAAGGGGATTTCTCGTTTGGCATTAGTACTTAATCAGTTATCATTCTGCCTTCCCTAAAGGATATTCTGAACAGGAAAACATCAGCTATGTCATTAGGTATCAAAGTTATTTAAATGCTAAAAAATAAGAGGGGAAATCACATGAATGCGGCATATAGAATAGAAATATAGTGCACATACATGTACGCATTTCTATACATGGGCACACATCTATGCTTGTATATAGCACCAAAGCCAGACACATATATTCATTATCTGTGAAAATAATATTTTGGGGGTACACCCACTATTCTCAGCCGATATAGCAGTAAACAAAACCCAGGTGGTACTTTCTGGTGAGTTCTCTGTGAAATTGGTTGTTACTGGCCTGTACCTAAAACATACAGCCAGGATTTGTGTGGATCTTCCGGTTATCATGCTATCTGTATCAGCCGGATCAGGGAAGCACAGTCCCCTGAGAGTTATGGATGGAGGGACTTTTTGTAGAAAATGACCTTACACCGTCATCAGAAAGAATGGGAGTGCAGAGATCCTGATGGAATTGTCAAGCAACTAATCTGAGAAACCGGGATGGCCAGCCACAGAAAGATGGGATTGGAGGGGGATGAGCAGTTATTGGCTTTGCAGTCATGGTCTGTGCGGGTCTTCAGTCAGCTTCTGGGAATGGCCTGGGGCAGCTATGGATCTGAGGTTGAAGCAAAGAGCAGGACATGGATCACAGAAGAGCTGGACAACTGAAGCTAGTTGGGAACCTCTGCATATTTCCATCACTGTAACGATGACCGTAAATGACCATCAGAGAGATAGCTACTCCATCTGCCTCCCAGTCCCTCTTACAGGGATGGGAGTGCCTTGGGTTAACCATCTGGACCCAGCATGCAACGCTATACCTGCCATCAAGACAACCATATATTGTGCAGAATAATCCTGGGGTAGGCCTTGTAATTCCTGCTCCCTGATGTCCATTTTGAACAAGACCTGAACGCAGGTGGAATCTGGTGCTGCAATTGCTCAATGCAGCAAAGGTGACATACATCTTGTTTGTTACTACATTATACTGTATGAGACTCAGTCTTCGCAGAGTAGAGTAACCAAGACTGTGGTTGCTTAAAGAAGCAAATGACCTTCTTGTGAACTGCCTAGTGAGGGTCACACACAGTTCCTGGAGCAGTCGCTGAAAGAAAAATATGACAAGGAAGAAAATTTAACCAAGGGCATCACAGATTATCACTTCCTGTTTCCAATTACACACTTTGGGGCCAGATAATTGTGGAAGAGGCTGCCCTGTGCCCCGTAGGAGGGATAACAGCATCCGGGGCCTCTTCCCAGGAAATGCTAAATGCTGTGGTCACACTCACAACTTTCCCCAACAGCAGCCAAAGATGCCTCCAGGCATGGTCATATGTTTTTTTTTAAATGCTCTAGCTGGAGCCACTATTGTGCTGTAAGAGCTATGAGGCGCTCTGTGGTCAAAGGGAAATTCAAAAACACAAAGATAAATGTTGGGCACAGTCGATTTGCACACTAGAAGATCTGTTTTCTAACTGCACAGGTCCCCCATTCAAAGCTGATGTTTATAGCCCAAGGTCCAGTGACTTTTCCACTTCGCATGCCAGCTGATAGCCACAGATGTGCTCATGTGACTGCGATGTAGTACAATTTGCTGAGAAAGAAAAATTTTTTTTTATTTGTGTAAATACATGTACAAGTATTTGGTGTAACCGTTCCTAAGAATTATTTATTATGCATGTGTGTGTCCATGATGTTGGGGGCATGTGCATGCAGATGTAGAGGTCTGAGGACAACTTTGTGGAGCTGCTTCTCTTCATCCATTTTTAGATTCTGGCATCAAACAAATTCAGGATCTCAGACTCCTACAGTAAGTGCCTTTGCCCACTGAGCCATCTCACCAGCTGATGTAGCCATTAACTAGCAGTGCGGGTTAAGTCATGCTCAGATGACTCTTAGTCTGCCAGAGAGTCCAAGGGAAAGCAGACCGTGGGAGCCAATGTACTAAAGCTAAATGTATGGAAGGGCTTTCTGAACTATTTGCTGAAGGGTCCAGGATCTGTTCTGATCATGGTATTTTGGCATATGCTGCTTTGCTGCATGTTATCTGCAGGTGATATTGCAGGTTAATGCCAAAAAATGTAAAACCGAATGTGCACAGAATTATTTGGAGAAAGATGCCTTAGAGTGCTAACATAAACAATCACTTGGTAGCAAGCTTCTATGCAAATAAAGTTGACCAGAATGGGAACAAGTGAGCGAACACAGTCATTCTTGCATCCCATCTTTATCGAGAAACTAGATCAATGACTACTATTACATACTGGAAACAAGATAATTAAGGGGGAAATTTTAATAGCTAGGATTACAGGTGTGACAGGCTTACCATCTCATGGAGGGACAAAAGAGAGACCGTGAATAAGTAGATGTGGTGAATATTATGCTAACCGCAGGCAGCAGGGAGAGAAGGTACCTAGTGAGCCATGGCATCAGTGGTGCCTCCCGCCCACCAGAAGGGAAGGGTTCTTTTGCATCAGTCAGGTGAAGAAGCTGCAGAAGTGTGTTCCAAAAAGAGAAGACAGAACTGTGGTTCTGATAAAACCTAAGGCGAGAACAGAGCCTCCAAGTGGCAGCAAATGAGACTAGGTGGGCAGCCGAGGCCAGGTGGTGGTGATGGTGATGACACCCTTTAGGATGTGTCTTGAATGTGACAGGAACCATTCTGGATTTTCAGGTAGACTTGTGATGTGGTCAGATTTTGCAGGTCTGGAAGAGTTGGTGTTCGTACGAACCATGTATCAGACCTGGACAGGTCCTGGGGCAGGGGAATCACTAGCCGATTAATGCACCAACAGTGGAGAAGGCACTCCTCAAAGTGGGAGTGGAGAAGAGGAGACAGAGGAGTGGGAGCAGTAGAGAAAAGTAGTGGACATGTTATCAGAAAGTCTCTTCTAGGGAAGGACTGGTTGGGGTAATTGCTCGGCTGGTGGAGATCAGCTGAGGGGAGGCCTGGACCCATATAAAGAAAAACAAAGCAAAACGAAACATTCAGATATGGACTACTTTCAGAGCCTGCCTCTTTCCAGAAGGTGATAAAGGCAGAAGGAATGTGTCGGATTAGGCTCTACAGGGAAGCAATGCACCTCCGGAACATGTTCTCGAATGTCTGGTAGAATGTCTATATAGAATATAAAATTACTACCCACATTTGAAAAAGACCTTCAGAACACACGCTCATTAAAAAGGAACTGCTGCGCTTTGCAAAGTCAATCTGGCTGCTGTGGTAAGTATCACTCCCAGTGTCTCAGAAGACCAGTGATGGGGACAGTCATGTAGCCACACTTCCTTCTGATTCTCTAATTCTAGTCTGTAGACATCACTTGGTATCACACACAAGACATGATTGATTTTACACACCGGGCTGAGTCAAAACCATTCAATCGTATTTCCGGCGGCAGAGCAATAACCTACAAACCCAGAAGGTACTGAGATGCTCAAGCAAGGGACTTAAAGGCAACTTTTCAGTCTGTGCTTACTGTGGCTGTCAGGGTGCTCCACTGCTGTAATAGAAAACCGTGGCCAGGGGTGTGAGACTGCTGACTCGGCATCCGTTTGTGATTTTTTAAACACCCTTTTCTCCCCTACTTCGGATCCAGAAAATGGGCTGATTTTAAAATGCTGGGAGGCAGAAATAGAAGGCAATAGCTTTCTTGTGTAAATATAGCCCTGAAAAAGTCAAGAATTCGAAATTGTGCACTCAGAGACCACCGGCATTGTTCTTACCACAGTTCAAACGGTTGAGGACCCAGTGCACTCCCACTCAAGCTGGCCTGGCAGACCTGCTCCTGCAGTTTCTATCCTTGAATTATCTAGGCTTTTGATATAAAGTTTAAATACATTCTTAAAGCTTAATTAAACAAGCCACTTAAATCCTACAAGCATTTCATCCTTAGTTAGAAATGAAATAACAGATACCATGAAATCCTAAGGTAAAATGAAAAACCAGCCAACATCTGCTAGGCCCATGTCTCTGTCACATGGGACAGATGTGTTTATGGAGACTCAAATCTTTAAATAACCAAATGCCTCTGAAATGGCTTTTTGAAAAAAGCAAAACTTTTGCATGCTGTTGCTGATTGGTGGACAGGCCTTGAGATCTCTATGAAGTTGAGGCCAGGAGACTGCGAAGGGCTCCAGGATGGGGTAGCACCCAGGACAAATGTTAGATTACCACCTCTTGGGCCTTGGAAACTCCAGGAAGGTAGGAGAGATGCTAACTCCTGTTGGGAGCTATGCCAGGAAGCACAGTGCTTGCTGTTTTGGAATGAGTTTTGTAGTGATCTGTTTATGGAGATTTTTGTTGTTGTTCCTGACATTCAGCAGAGCCATTTTATAGTGATGAGAAAGGAGAGTGATTAATAAGTTATGGGAAAATTATAACACAAGACCTTCCATGCTTTCTTAAATATTGCCGAATGAATTAATAAGTGAAAATTCTACCTCCCCCGCAAAAATACTGAAACATAAGAAGCAGAGTCAGAAAAACTTGTAGGGCTGTTTATCTTGGAGTCTCACATACACCCAGCTGTAGAGATTGGTAAGCTGAGACTCAGGGAGGTTAAATACCTTGTTCAAGATCACGGGCCTAACCTAGTGTGAGAACTAGAGAGGCTGTATGAATGGAAGGGCATTGCTCATTTATCTACTCGCTCTCTGGAGAGTCTGCTGAGCTATTTATAGTCTCGGGCCATGTAACAACAGGAACACACTCTGTTAGCGGATTTTGTAGTGTGAACATGGTGAGGCATACTTACACACACATGGATGGCACTGGCTACCCCATGCTTAGATGCCGTGACACAGCCTACTGTTCCTGGTACCACGGTGAACAAAGCAGCGAAGACTGAATGGAACACTTAAGTAAATGGCACAAGGAAGAGATGCAGTAAGCACGGGGTGCGTGAGGCTGCGGCAGACAATAGCCGTCACACTCTTTAGCGGTAAGCTGTTTTCACGAGTGGAAGAACACACTAGAATAACTATTTAAAAGTAGATTATAATAAATAAAGGAGTAGCATAATCGTTTGTGACCTTTGTCAAGCACTGTACACTGCATGTAATTGTATGTGCTATACATACGTATGCAGCTGGAAGCACAGCGGGCTTGCCCCTTGTACCATCACCACAAACACGTGTGAGTCACATGTTGTGCTAGGACATCGTAACTGCTATGATGTCATTAGATACAGGAGTCTTTCAACCCCGCTACAATCTGACACAATCACCTTCACATACATGGCAGGATTTGATTGAAATGTCATTACGTACTCCCCTGTAGCCTGCATGTTCTAAGTATTCAATAAATAGGATCGGAATTGATTCATTTGTTATAACATTTGTTCACTCAGATTTACAGTATCTAAATACATACCCTTGTCAGGCCTCAGGAATATCATTATTGAATAATTTGCTCTTTCCAAATAAAATGCATTCAAATCAAATATGTGTGTTCATTTCTTTATCAAGAGTTAATAACCTCACATCAAATCATATCATATCATTAGCCCGTCTAATGCATTCTGCCTCCGGCAGAATGCTATGGCTCGGACTCTTCGGGGAAACCGAATCTCCCCATCCCAAAGCCCATTCCGCAAAGCTATGCATCACCTCAAGTCTTCAACTGACTGACTACCTCAGGCAGTCCGTTAACGTTCTGTTTCGTGAGATTTGAGTGTCCTTGTTATGGCAGTTTACATAACCTCAAATGTTCCCTGAAAAAGAATCCAAAATAGCTCTACCTGTCAACTCCAGGGACAGCTCACTGAGCCCGTGGTCAGCATCATGCAGGCTGCTCTGTTTATCTTGATGTTATTTAAGGCATGTGCCCGCTGGCACCTCTACTTTTTCTTTTATCCTCTTCAACATTTGACTTAGAAAGTTTCAATGTAAGTCCAGTTTCAAAGATCAGATTAGCTCAGTGCCTCAGTGAAGGGCAGTTCATCAGCATTCACAGTCTTGCTTAGTTGGGCGGTTTTGATTTCAGATGTGACTAAACACCTCTGATCTGGCATTGCAGTATTCCATGCAGCATCCTTGCGGGATGAGGAAGCAGGGGTGTTACACTTTCTCTCATCATATGAAGCATGCAGAGTAACTTGCTGTGTCAAGTTCAGTTTAAAACATTCTAAAAAAAAAAAAAATGTCAGGTCTGCTCCAGATGCCAACCAGTACCATTTTATTTCTTATAATCCAGAAATTCTGAAATTTAAACATTCACGCGAATGACCGAAAATGCAAACTGCCAAGGGGAAGCACTCCAGTGTTCAATGTTCCTGGGATGACTGAATAAACTAAATATGGTATACCTATATATGGGAATATTATTCAGTCCTTAAAAGGAAGGTGACTCCAATACATGTTATAACATGGATATGCTGAGAGGAAATAAGCTAACGGAAAAGAGAGGAAGATGCTTTGTGATTCTGCTTCTGTGATGCTCTCAGAGCAGTCAGTTCGTAGAGACAGAAGACAAAATGATGGCTGCCGGGGCTGAAGGGCATAGACAACATGGAGATATTTAATGGGTGTCAGTACTTCCAGATGTGAAGAATTTGAAAGGTAGATTTCTCAAGGTGAATTACACACTTACAGGTTATGGTGGTAAATTTTATGCTTTACATTTTTTTTTTTTTTTGCTATGATAAACACACACACACATACGGCCAGGGCCAGTGCCCAGAGTTCTGGGTGCGGTAGATCTGAGACTGGACCTGAGAACTTGAATTTGAATTTCCAACCAGCTCCCAAGTGATCAGGAACTAAGACCATGAGAACCACTGTATGGGCAAAGTAGGGGCATTCCCAGAAACTCTGAATAACATGTCCAGGGCTGGCAGTCTGGTTGAAAGAAGCACAAGAGGACCTACTTTGCACACTGTGAATTATGTGTCTACCTGGAGAAGCCTTAACAGAAGAGCTGAAGAAATGACGGCCAGCTTCACACACTCCAAGCCAGCTCTTGACACCTCACTAACTGCTCAGGGTACTTGGTAAGTCCTAAGTCTAAGTGGGAAAATATAAAGACTTGATATCTTTGCTCTTAGAATGCTAATGCTTTTATTTCATAATTTTTTTTTATTTTTAAATTGGAGGAAGAGAGTATAGACATTTAGAAAAAGAATATAGGAAAATATGACATGCTAATCAAGTGCCAAACTATATGTTGGATGTTTACTATAAAGAGAAAATATATACTTGGATGTAAAATAAGCATGAAGCAGTGTGATAACCCTTGTCAAATTAAAATCCATAATATTCCCCGTGGTATGGCAGAATAGCAGTATTGACAGTGGCTGCGGAGACTGTATATCATTCAAAAATACACTGTGGAGAGTTTTACTCTATGTATAAAACTGTAGCCAATAGCAACTGTCTGAGCTCAGCAAGGAAGACAAGAAGACATTATCATAGATACAAACCTTAGCACAAGGAACAGTGTGCTGCTCCTGTTCCAGTATGACAAGAGCCACACTGGACAGCTGAATCCTGATTCTTTGATCTCAGGTGTTTTTATTGATACAGAAGCTCCTCAGGTGTTCTATTGATACAAAAACCCCACTCCTTCATCCAAAGGCCTATTTGCATAACGAAGGAAACCTGTAGCTTAGTCTCATCTCACAATCCTTTAGCAGCCAAACTACGTAACCTTTATGTTGGGAGAGCTCAAGGCCCCAGAGGATTCCCACAACCCTTTAATGGCCAAGCTATGTCACCTTTATGGTGGGGAACTCAAAGCCTAAGGGAAGTGTTCTCTCCTTGTTGCCTGAGACTGTGGGAGAGGGACTATAAGAATTCCTCCACAGCAACTTTACTCTTTGCCACAATGGCTCTGCCAGAGAGCCATGAGTAGGTACAGGTCATGAGGAATCAAACATCTGAATCACAAATTTACATCAAGAGAACACTTGCAGATAAAGCAGACTGCCAAGGCTTAGGCAGCCCTTCCCCAAACATAAAACATTCGTATTCCTTTACTTAGTAATTCTGCATATAGAAACATATAGTAAATACATAAAAGTGTAGAACTTAAAAGATATATAACAGTAAAATAATAATATTAATGATCCTGTTAATGTGCAATAAAACCTGGAAATATTCTACACATGAAGATGGAGACCAGTGAGGGGCTAAATTGATTACAGTGTACCAAACAAGAGAGTTTCCCATTTAAAAACATATATTTTGGGACTGATCCAAAGCTTCTCTGAGTACCTTAGTCAGGGTAGAGCCATTTGTGGAAATACCTGCATATTCAGGACAAAGGATGGCCTCTTGCCTCCTAGTGATGCAGGTCATAAGGGAATAAAAGCCAAGCATTAAACTTAACAGTATAGAAACTGGGGGTGGAGTGTAGTCAGTGGTAGAACATTTGCCTAACATAGTGAAGCTGTAGGCTTAGTACCCTGGGGAGCAAAGAGGGGAAGGGGAGGGAAGGGGAAGGAAGTAGAAGGGAGTAGGCAGAAAGACCATGTGTGGATCCTACTGTACCTGTCTTTGCCTTTGGTTCCCCAGTTACCTTTGGTTACATGAATCTATGATTACTTTTTCTGTTACCTCACAACCAAAAGATTTAAAAACCATATTCCATATGAATATATATTATATTTTTATTTTAAACTCACATATAAGTAAGGAATATTAAAGACATATATTAAGTTATATTATAGAAAATCAAAGATTTAACTTTTGAAAATCCTTCATTTAAAAAAAGTATCACTGTCTTAATTCCCAGGCTATATAATATTCTAAATTTTTTTTTTTACTTCATGAAATATATAAGCAAATGTCTCACAGATCACTTATAGGAATACAAAATGAATAATCTCCATGGAAGAAAAGAGAAATTTGTCAATGCACAACTAAATTAAAAATACATTTATCTTGGTCTTATCAATACCAGTTCTAAGAATCTAAAGCAAAGACACAGTAGCAGAAGTATAAAAAGATTTGTGCATAATTCTATTGATTACAGATATATTTATAATAGGAAATGTTGGGAAATGATCTAAGTGCCCATTAATCGGGAAATGATGGAAAAAGCAAAGTACATCCACACAGTCAAATATTATGTAGCTATATGAAATAATGAGATGTTCTGAATCATACAGAAATCTTTGGATACATTGTTGAAATGAAAAAAATATATGCAAGACAGAATCGTATATAGAGAGTTGTCTTTTATGTGATAGAAGAGTATATTTATTTTGCATGAGTAAATAGTTAGACATTAAGCCGAAACTGATACAATCAAAGGAAAAGCAAGACAACTGTACAGGAGATATATATATATAAACAGGTATAAAGTAACGGGCCAGAATTATCAAGTGCTGGTAAATACGAGGAATGAACAGAATACTTAACACTGCTGAGAGTCAGTTTAATTAATTAATCAGGACAGTCACTTTTGGAAACTGGACTGTCTATGAAAGCCTGCAGATATAGCAATTCTATTCATCACAAAATAGCCACTAGAAATGCACACACATGTCAAAAGAATGCAGAGGCACAATACAAATAGATCCACACAATAGAATCCTGTGAGCAGTGCAATTTAAACAGAGAAGGCCTATATAAGTTCAGCATCCCTTCTTGGCTAAAACAAAACAAAACAACAAAAACAACAGAAGGAAACAGAGACAGAAGAACACACCTCAACACAAGAAGGCTTCATGTAGCAAATCTATAGTCATCATATAGATGGTATAACCACTAAATAAAACTGGGCAAAATTGAATGCACTTCCTCTAAAATCAGAACTATGATTTGGGCACCCGCTTTCTCCATTCTTACTCAAAGTGCTCAAATCTTAGCAAGACAGAAAAACAAATAAGAGAGATACAAATGGGAAAGGAAGAAGTCAAATTATTTCTCTTTTCAGACAAATAATCATATTCTTGAAAGAGATCTTAAGTGTAAAAAGCCAGACTCAATAAGACTAACATGCTGCATGTTTTCTCTTGTATGTGGAAAATATATGTGTGTGTACATGTGTGTATGTACCCGGGCATATGGTGGGGGAAAAGGGCACATTGGAATACAGGTAGCACAAAAGCAGAAAGAGGTGTGACAATGGGACCCTGGGGTGTCCTGGAGGAGGCAGAGTGTAGTGGGGATGGGGAGTAAATTAGAACAAAGTATAATGACATGTTTGTATGAAAACAGCACAATGAAACCCATCACTTTGTATGTAAACTTAAGAAATATTTTTTAAATAGAAGCTAATTTAATATATTAAAAACAAAAGAACTAGTTTGGATTCAAATGCCAAATTAAACAGCCCATATCCACCACCAACAAAATGGTTACACTGTAGTGCAGTGTCTATGCAGTAGAATTCAATACACCAGCAGATGGGAAAGAAGGAGCATTCCATTGCACACAGCCGGAGGGAGCGCATCAAGACTTTGTTGAATAAGAAGCAAGACACATGCTGTGCTATCCCACTCCTGGCCCAACATCTGGCAAAGCCAGCCCACAAGAGAGCAGCTGCCTCTGGGATGGCAGAGACCAGAAGGGCACGAGGTCAGCTTCTTGAGCACTGGTGGGACTCCATTTGTGCACCTGGTCGTGAGTGTGTTTAGCCTCTGAGACATCACCACGCAGTGTGCTTGCGATGTGGATGCTGTACTGAATGCATATCATGCTTTTTTTTTTAAGTGTTTAGAAAACATTCAAATCACTACATCTGAAAGCAGGAGGGAGCAGAGGGAAGAGAACGGGCTAGAGAGCAAGACTTCTCTGAATCTATGTTATTGTATAGGTTTAACTTTGAAATCAAGTATGTGTTTTACATATGCAAAGACATAAATTCAATAAAAAGAAGAAGAAAATATGTATGTGTACATCAAATGGAAACAATTTTAACTATTTTCCCAAGGTGTTAAATTCCAAGATAGATGTACATGGGTGTGTATATACATCTGTGTATACACATTTTTAGGGCTTAACATTAAGTCTGAAAATGGACAAGGCCAGATCCTCTGAAATGCGACAATGATATTTCTGGATTCAGTTTAACAGCTTAGGAAGAAAAAAAAATCAAGAATGCTAAATGCTCAGGCTCCAGGGAAACGAAGAAGGAAAGTAGAAAAATGCACAGCTGGGAAAGCACTCATTATTATCCAAAGCAAACAGATGTACCACGGTTAGGCATGTACTAACCTAATAGCCTTCTGGAATTCACAAAACTGTCTGGGAAGCTGTAACATGCAGCCAGGCAGCTCCGTGAGCCAAGCAGTAACGAAACGCTCAGATGGAGTCCCCGCCGGCTTGCCCTTAAGCTCAGTGAGTTATTCCGTGTGTTTCTCATTGGCCGCCACAGAGCAATGCAACATGTGGGAGGAAAAGACAAGCAAATAGTTCACAAATGTTTTTATTATAAAGCTTAGTTTCCTCTTTCAATTATTTAATGTCCAAGTGTTTCCCAAATGGTCCTAAACTAGGGGAAGGTGAAAGATACTAAGACGTCTAGAGTCTTCGTCTTCAGAACTGGCAAGGAGCACACTGTCCCAGGTATACACAGGAGGAGTCTGGATCTTATCTGTGGAAAATTTTAACCCTCAATGGTTCCTACAGGACACACAGAGTCAGAATTTTGAGTATTCGTCTAACTTGAGGGTTCATATCTATCTCGGCAGATTAAATTTTGTGAGTTTAGTTATATTCCTTCATTTCACTGTGCCTTGATTTCCCCATTGATAAGACGGAAAGAAACACTGTTGGAGCTTTTCACAATTCACATAATAAGGTACGTGAAGTGTGTATCATGGTGCTGGACTATGCTGTGCTGTGATGCTGTATGTGCATGGTGCTGTACGTGCATGATGCTGTACTACACTGTGCTATGATGCCGTATGTGTATGTACTATACTGTGCTGTGGTGCTGTATGTGCATGATGCTGTGCTATGCTATGCTATGATGCTGTATGTGCATGATGCTGTATGTGCATGATGCTGTACTATGCTGTGCTGTGATGCTGCATGTGCATGATGCTGTGCTATGCTGTGCTAGGCCATATGTCATTGTAACTCATTCTTACATATGACTGACTAGAAAAACTAAACTGAATGGAATAGTTAAATAGCAGGTCACCACCTACTAGGTATTAACCGCATCATAAGGCATTTTAAAAACTTACAATTTTATTTATTCTGTTCAGTCTTTACAAAGTTCTTATTATGAGGTTACAAATGAGGAAATTATGCTTATCATGAGGCAATAGATAACAGAAGAAAGATGTCACTCTGGTCCTACACAAGGCCTAACCCTAACCCAACACTAACCCTATTCAATCCAACCCTAATCCACCCAGAACAATATGAATCCAATAATCATTTTTCATTTAGTTACAATATGAATCCAACAATCAAACATGAAAACAAAGCCATATTAGATGTTAACCTGTGATTGACAACAAAGCATTTATTAGTCATTTATTAGCTCACACACATCCTAAGAACTAAATGCAAAGACTTAGTCTCACTCAGAATGCACAGAAAGTCCTGTTCAGATGGTGGAGGCAGGCTGGACGGGTTAAAGCGTGGGTGAGTCGGCATTGGTGGCATAGAGAACAGTGCCCGACACACAAATGTATGTTGGATAAACGAGACACTTCATAGAGCAAAGAGCGTCCTCATTCACTGTAAGTGTCTGGATAGCTCTGATGTCAGAATTTAGGCACTTAGAGGGTTTAGGCTAAAGAAACATAGATTAAAATTTTATTTAAAGTTCCAGAAAAGATGAATAGTTGCTGAAGATACAATTTGGGTTGGCTCACACCGATGTTCATGGTTTAAAGCATGATGCCACAGGTGACAGGTTGGCAAGATGACAGAAGAACGAGAATATAAGGCATGGACCAATGAAATCAGGTTGGTCAATAAACAGAGAGGGAAGAAACAGACAGACTGAGCTTGGACACCCCAGCAGCTTTCTGTGGATTCCACGTCAGTCAGGTTTAGCTCTTCTGGAGTCAAATAATAATACAGGAAGGGTAAGTATTACTTTTTGGACTTTTAATGTGTGCTCTGCACTCCACTGTAAATGCATTTTTACTGTGAGAGATGACCAAAACATTTAAAAATCTTCTGCTTTAGAGACTCTGGGGCCTACGTAGAAATCATGTCCTTGTCAATGGTTGTGAGTATGGAAATGAACTGCTGTTATTTGTTAGGAAGAACTCTGGAGCTGGAGGAGTGGTCCATTGGTTAAGAACACTTGCTGCTCTTCCAGAGAATGTAAGTTTGGTTCCCTGAATTCATCATGTCAGGTGGCTCATAATCTCCTGTAACTCCAACTTCAGGAGATCTGATGCCTTCTTCTTGCCTTTGCATGGAGGGACCCACACACGTGGCACACACACACACACACACACACACACACACACACACACACACACATTTAAAAAGGACCAACTTCTGGAGACATAGTTCAGAGGTTAAGAACACTGGCTGCTCTTCCAGAGTTTCTGGGTTCAGTTCCTAGCACACATGTTGCTGCTCACAACCATCTGTAACTCCAGTTCCAGGGGATCTGACCAGCTATGCATGTAGCACACAGACATACATTCAGGAAAAAGACCCATATACCCCTACTAGTACTACTACTACTACTACTAATAATAATAATAATAACAATAATAATAATGATGATTTAGAAATAAATATATTTTAAAAAAGAATCACAGTCTAGGCATTTCTCAGGCAGCAACATTATCTTGTTAAAAATCACCACCATTTATTTCATCAGTAAAGAAATCTGATTATGCAGCTCACGAAGAGACAGCCAGTGTTTTAGGATTGATTCGTTAATTCCCAAAGAGAATTATGGCCACACATAGCGATTGTGATCATTCACTTTTATGAGAAAATCTTTCTTGAGGAGTCAAGTCGCATGTGAATATGTCTTGATTTACTTTTGAGTCAGAGTAGCCATCATTACCTGGTAATGTAAGTGGCAGTGACATTCGACGGGGAGCACCGTATATGGTGATGATGATCACAGCTAACATTTGTTAAGAGAATACTGCTCATCAGGCGATGCTCGGCACGTCATATCTAATTCATCCCTTGCTCCATGAGATCTTTTTTTCACTGCAGAGCTATACCTGCCAAGCAGATGGCATGTTGATGTCAATTAGTCAGCCCACTCCCCTTTCCAAACTCATGCTAGCAAATTCTCAATTTGACTCTATTTTCCCAGGCTGTGAGCTATTCCTGCTCACAAGCACAAAGTCCCATCTGTGACTAACCATTCTCCTAAAGGTCCTCAGAGAGTGACAGCGAGCACACACAGCGGAACATCTTCCAAAGAATCGATACGACTTTCTAATAAACAATTTCTTGTGATTTTATATGAAACTAAGTGGTCTTGTTATGGATCACAAAATGCCAAATTCAGACTTTAAAAGATAAATTTGGAAGAAATTTCACAGTTGAAATGACACCCCAAGAGATCTCTTTTAGGGTGCTTGGTAGAACAGCTTGAAAATCATTGTGCTTCACGTAAGGGTGACACACAGTAGCTGTAGAGGTAAGGCCCGGGTTCTGGGATTTTATGTGTATTTGCTGAATTTCCTACAATTTCTGCCTCTTCCCCTTTGACAGAATGAGATGTTTCAATTTCATGAAGCCTCATATTGAAAATTCGCTCTTAGGTTCTGTCTGTAGTAGTTAATTTTGTCCATTAGCACTTTTTTAAAATTAGAATTTTTTTCTCTTGCTCTAACTTAAAGATAGAATTCAAACTCACATAGAACTGTTTTTTTTTTTTTTTTTATAAGCTAGAGAAACATAAAGGAAAAAAACAAGTTAATTTCATTAAACTTGTCAATAAGATAAAAAGATGTAGCCTCCAAATGTGTAAAAACTTGGAGGCTAACCTGTGAACTAGACAGCGAAAACCTTTGCCCTCAAAGACATTCCAGTTTTTCATTCTTGCAAATGCTACCATAAATATATATATATATATATATGCATACCTACATATATGCAAATACACGTATACATGTACCTTTTTTAAGATTCTGAAATCATTGTACCTTAGTTTTAATTAAGTTACTTTTATAGCTATAGTAGGATATAAACATTTTTATTATACTTTATCTACACTATAAATGTTAAAATCTGAATAATAATTTGTTCAAGAGACATGACATATATTATCTAATAAACCTGGGATTTAGGTTGTTTTAATTTCTCATTCTTACGATGGTACTAAGATGAATATTTTTACAAGCAAATTTTTATGCCTATCTCAGTTACTACCTTCAGATGGAGTACTTTTAAATCAATATATTCCTCTTTTGGGGTCCAAGGACATGCAAAAGTTTTTTTAATTAACTAATTATTATTTATTCATTTAGTTTTTCGAGACAGGGTTTCTCTGTTGTAAGTCTGGCTGTCCTGGAACTCACTCTGAAGACCAGGCTGGCCTCGAACTCACAGAGATCTGCCTGCCTCTGCCTAGCCTCCCAAGTGCTAGGATTAAAGGTGTGGCTCCACCACTGCCCAGCAGACAGTTTAAGATTTTTGAAACATTGCTGAATTGCACCCCAGAAGTATTTTTACCAGTTTATATTTTCAAACGCATCGGATGATAACGTCTATTTTCCCATAACCTAACAGTACTAGGCACCTATTATTAGATATTTGAAGCCAATTTGTAGGTGCAAATTGGTTTCTTGTTTTAGTACGGCTTAGTGGTCTCCTGTGAGGGGAACATTCACTGGTATCTGGAGCTCATCTCTTGTGGGTGCCTTTCCATGTCTCTACCGTGACCATTTTCCCATAGTTGTGCTTATCTTTCCTTCTCCTTTTGAACAGGACTTAAAACATAAACCACAGAGGAACTTTTTTTTTTTAATCTGCCACATATGATACAGTGATTTTTTTATAGCCTGCAACTTGTTGTTTTATTTATTTCTTGAGGACTGTATTTTATGCAGCCACAATTTATCAGTAATTTCATTTTATGATCCCTGTTCTGGTGTGGAGCTTCCAAGTCCTCTACCATCTATTCTTGACCTTTGATTCTAACTCTGAAGGCACACATCACGAAGCATGTCAGACACATTCTGAGTGTCTCCGGGTGTGAGAGAAGCAATAGGACACTTCAGTTTTCAGAAGGATCAGGGAGGGTGGTAGTGTGCAGGCACAGGGAGAGGTGGAGACAGAGCAGGGACTAAGGGTAGAAAGCAAATTGGCATGTAGATATTACCAGGTTTTCTTCCCTGACAAAGGCAGGTTATCAGCCAATCATCACTGATAGAGTCCAAGGGTTTTCCTTCTTACAAGTCTCAAGGTGAGGCTCAAGGCTCCTCCAGTTAATTTTCATAATAGATGACAAAACAGGCAGTCCTTAATGTGATGGTCAACTTCACTTTATCTTTTTCTAGCTTAGTGGCTTTCTCTAATCTGACTCATGTTTTCGTCTTTGTTGTTGTTGTTGTTTGAGACAGGGTATCTCTGTGTAGCCCTGGCTGTCCTAGAACTTGCTCTGAAGACCAGGCTAACCTGGAATTCAGAGATCTGCCTGCCTTTGCCCCCTGACTGCTGGGATTAAAGGCATGCACCACCACACCCAGCCCCTGATTCAGTTTTGAAAACCTAAGCAGCCTAAGCAGATACTCTCTGGTATACCTGTCTTAACAGTGAGTATTCAAAGCTCACTCAAAGCCTTATTGAGCAAGGCTAAGCATCCAGACGGTCTCTACAAGACCTGAGCTGCTCCTGAAGTCAAGGGCTGGCTGTGAGTCTGGTTGGGTGCTGTGGAGCCAGTCTTCTCAGAGATGCCATTCATGTTCCAGATAACCTCTAGAGACAAATCCTCCCTGCGCTAGGAAGCACTTCTTTTAAAGTATCAAACCAATCCCCCTTCTGAGGTCCGTATTTGTTTTAAAAACAAGGAAGGATAGTAACTGCCACCTCCTAAGCCTCTTGTCTCTGTCTTCCCCACAATATTTTGAGATTCCTTGTTCTACTCCACATAAGACCCTCTATAATCATCCATGTTTTCCTCAGTCTGATAGCCATCCAGACCTTCTTCATTCTCCACATCCAGACATCTAATGTGGGAGACCATGTCATTTTTGTGCTTTTGATCATCGTTGCTATTGCCTCAATTCCAGAACCCCTGGATTGTCCCCCAGAAAGGCAGCATGCTGTAGGAAGAAATACACATTTAATTTGGTGTCTGACTGTGCATGGATTCCATTGATCGCTTAGCTAACCAGCGTTGTTAACAGTAATTTGGTATTCCCAAGCCTAATTTTCCTTTAAAGCAGGAATCCTAGCTGTCTTGCATGCATGCCATGGAAGTCCTCAATATCCCGATTGCTTTCCCCTACTCTTTTTTGTTCTTTGGATTGGACCTTCTTCTAACAGGTTGTCTGATCTCTACGTGACCATCAGTAGCCTTTCTATATCAGAAATCTGATTTTTAAAAAGTAATTACACTTTTCCATTGGTCATAAGACCAAGCCAATTGACAAAGTTCCCTTTATCCATTGTTTCATCTTCTAGATGTTTCCTGAGCTTTGCACCAAACAGTATCAACTCTTCCTGATTTCCTGGTTCCTGTCTGTATCTCAGATCTCCTTCCCTTTCCCCAATCATGTCTGACAAACAACGCCTTGTTACTCACTCCCTAAGTCCTGCCTTAAGCATTTCCAACACTAAGCAATTTCCTCTGAATGGCTTACACAATGGAGCTTACCTCCTTTGTTGTTGCAAATGCTTGTATGAACACGCTTCATTTTATTTCTGTTCTTATAAGTAGAAAAACCTGATGCTTGGGCAGAGGGGTATAAAGGAGATTGTTCACCCAGTAAACTGGGTACAGCCAAGAGTCACCAGGTTATCTGACCCCCAGGCCATGTCTTAACCATTATGCAACACTTAGTTTGTCATTAAACACTCTGGCAGCTTCCTCACTCATAAATGAGATAATTATATATTTCTCAACATCTACAAAGTGTCGAGCTTGGTGCTTGGAGCATAGTCAGTATCTGAAAATAATTTGAGTGGTTTATTAGGGGTTGAAAATACTTGCCTGGGGCTGGGATAACAAGAGGTGAACCTGTTACTTTCGTGATGTGATATGCTCTGACAGCTGCTGAACTGTCTTTGAGCAACGCCTGTTTTGAACTAACAAGACTAGTTTCATTGACTTCCCCTACCCTCACCCCCATCTAGACTATAAATTCGATGAGGTCAAAAATCACACCTCTCTTAGTTACCTAGCTATCTGACTATCTGACTGTCTGATACATGTTAGGTGCTTAAAAGAAATATTAGTTGAACTGGGGAGTTCAGTGAGCACTCACCTGGTATAGCTGACTGTACCAGGAAAGAACAGATAAAGACTTTTATCAACAAGTAGCCAGCACTCCAGTTAGAATTAAGGAATCATATATTTCTACAGAAAGACATCATAAAATTAGCTACAAACATTTCACAAGACTTTACTACTCTTTTCCATTTGTAGAATCCCATAAAAGACAGAATATGAGAAAGTTTCTATAATTTTGCTAATATTCTCCTAGCATACTAAGATGTGATTAAGATGTAAGAAGAGAATAGAAAACATCAAACCCATAATGATATGCAAATGATATTGATCTAATCAGTCATGTTTGCTGTCATAAAGGAGTCCATGATTATAAAGTATTTCACATACTGTGAGAGCAGTTCTGTAGGGTACATCATCATCATTAAACACCCATCTGTGGATAGTATCCTGCTAGGTACCATGCAAAGGATTTTAATTAAAGCAAGCACCATCCCCATAGTTTGGAAATCAGTTCCCTCAAATAAACCCCTCTTTTAAAAATAAAAGGATTTCTGAGTTACAGTCTCTTTAATATTAAAATGTATATGTCCCTGCAAAATTCCTGTAGAAACCTCCCTCAAAGCTGATGTGGTTTGGAGGTGTGGGGTAAGAATGGAGTCCATGTGAGTGGGATTAGCCACCTTGTAAAAGAGGCTGGAGAAAGTTTTTTGTAGGAACACAGTGACAAGGTGCCATCCCTGAAGTAAAGAATCATTTCTAGACACTAAACCACCAAGCAGACTGATTTATCTTGGACACTCCAGCTTCCAGAACTGTGAGAAAATAAATTTGTTTATAAATTCCCTGACCTAAAATACCTTAGATGGGGCTGAGCAAACGGACGAACACAGCTTCCTGTTCCAAGTTAGCAGTTTCTTTCTCCTAGTTGAATTCCTTAGAGTGCCCAGAAAAGTGAACATTATTCATATAAGAGACATTCAAATAGTGCACAAACAAAAACAGAAACTACATTACAAATAATTAATAGATCTACTTAGCTGTGAGCTTTCCTTAAGACAACTGAATTATGGTATTAATCATGTATCTTCTCTAAGATAGAGAGAAGGTTGCTGCATGAATCAAAAAGAGCCCTTTTCTCTGGACCTTAGCAACTGATTTTAAGACAGTTTGGTTTGTATATTAGTAAGTGGCCTAGGATTGGCATTACTGGAAGAAAAAAAGCCAGGAGTGGACAGATGTGGCAGAAGGAGCTGTTGACGACAAAGCAGGCCTGAATGACGGTCTCAGCTGCTACTTGGGCGGTTGCTATGTTAGAGTGGTATAAGACTATTTTTAGTACAATGTGTTGACCCTTCAACATGGCCACATCCTACTGAGTAGCAGAAACTTTGAAGACTTCTGGTTTGGGGGAGCAGCAAGATAAAAGCATTTACTATGCAAGTCAATCTGATTTCCATAAGGTGGGAGGAGAGAACCAACTCCACAGAATTGTCCTCTGCCTCTACACACTTATACACACACACACACACACACACACACACAAAAGGTATCTTAAGTTTTAAGGCCTATTTGAGGGAGAGGGTATACAGCACAGAAAGAGAGGCAAGCTATTGCCCAATCAATATACTCAGGACTCAGGCTTCAGTCCCTAACACTTCGATGAAAAAAAAACAAAAAACAAAAACAACATATTATTTAGTACTTTTATTCCTTTTTATTATTTCAAAAGAATAGTTTGGAAAAAAATTGCACTTTGGGATCATGTAGTTCTACTGCAGCAACAAAACCCCAAGGGGCTTTACCCAGATTCTACGTTTGAAAATACAAAATACATGCACCCGGTAAGTTTGTAGATCATGATGATGAATCCGAGTTAAATAACATGTTACAGAGAGCCCTCCATTGTGTGACTTGTACTATAATTCATTCTGGTTGAATTAGCCTGAGACTTACAAAGCGCTCTGTATATGCAACCTGAGAACAAGCAGGGGCTTCCCGAGCACCTCCTCCCACACTTCCTCCTGCTGGAGCCTGCGCAGGTGAACTTAACTCTTCATTCAGTTCCCTGCTGTAAATCCAGGAGTAGAATAAAGATGCCAGTCAGCGGGACAATCGGGTGTTCCACCTGTTCTGTTCCATCCTTTCTTTGTTTTTGTTTTGCTAAGATGAGGGCTCACTATGTTAGCCCAGGTTTGCCTGGGACTCACTAGGTAAGTCAAGGCCGGTTGAAAACAAGGGGGGAGGGGTCTTCCTGTATCAGCCTCCCAAGTACTTGGATTTCAGGCATTTGACACCCAATCAGAAGGAATGCTCTTAGAAGCATAAGACTGTGTCTGCTGTATAGGTGTGAACTCACCAGTGGTGTTTAGTATTACTTCCAAAGCAGAGCTTTTTCATATTTGTAAATAGCCTAGATATTTTAAAGAACTAAGCACCATGTATTTCTACCACGATAGCAGCACTCTTTATAATGGGCCACTAACTTCCTGGATTTTGAACAGCCAAAACAGTTTGCCCTGGCCATAACCTACTATTACTACTACTACTACTACTACTACTACTGCTGTTGCTGCTACTACTATTATTATTACTACTACTACTACTAGAGAGAGGAGAGAGAGAGAGAGACTCTTCCATCTTTTCTTCTATTTCCTAATCCTGATCATCAGTTGGTTATTTAACAAATGCCTTAAGTATTGACTGTGGTTCTTCAAGACCTGATTTCACCCTTCCAGCCCCTCCCAGCATCTCTGGAGAAGCATATCAGCTCTGAGGTGTGACCTTGTGTTTTGAACTCTCTTTTTTGCCTACCATGCCATAAGACTCTTCAAAACCATCACCTCTGCCCTACAGGACTCTGTCTCTCGGCTTTTCCATTGAGGTCAGGACACTATACAGACTCCATATAGGCGCTTACAAGAATATAGAAGCCAACTTGAAAGGAGAACTTCAAAGGGTTAATTAGATGTCCATAATTGCAGGATAAACTCAAGCAGCTTTGTTAGGGTCCCTATCCTAAGTCTGACTATCCTTGTAAGAGCTTTCCAGCTGTACCCAGCCCTGTGTATTCAGGAATAAGCATTCAAGTATAAGCACTGAAGTATAAACTTCCCTTTTCACTTAATGTTCTTAATTTGGTAGTCCACCAACTAACAACTTTGTTCCAATAAATGAGTACCTACTATATACAGTACTGTGCCAACTGCTGCAGGCCTTCTTGTGAGATAGGGTTGAAGCCTGAATGATGCTGGAGAAAACCTGAAAGTAAATATTGGAACATAATTGATACTTTTAGAAAGCAGAATAGAAAAGGGGCCAGAAGGGGCAATCAAAGTCCTACAGAAGCTCAAAGGAGGGCAGTTACCTCTGTTTGGGGAGACACAAAAAGATTTCAAAGAAGAGGAGGGGGAGGTGGACATAAAAGTCTGGATTTTGACCAGCAGAGATAGGGGAAGACGTAACTACAAAATACAAGGGCCAGAAATACAGAGGCACAGGATTGGACTAATATCCAGATGGGGAACCTTGACCATTGCGTGTGGCTTTAGGAATAGAGTCCCATAGGCAGTAAAGAGACAAGGATGCAATGACTGACCTCCTTGGTAAAGTGTACAGATTAAATTAGGACAAGGAAAACTTGCAGCAAGAAAGAATTAGGAGGCAGAGGAAATGGATAAAAGTATCCTCTCCTATAGCTTGTATGTGGGCTTCAGGAGGCCTGGCACAGGCTAAATGTGTGTCTGTTAGGGGAGCCAGTGGGAGACCCTGAAGGAAATGCAGGACAGGGACACTAGCAAAGGGGATGAATGAGGGTGGCAAGAAGTACAAATTTATTTTAGTCGTGTTAATTGGAACTGTGATTAGCTTATCTAGATGGAGATACTCAAATCTCAATATGGAGTTGAAAAGCCTGAAAGGAGAGCCGATAGATAGCATGAGAGGCCCCGTGTGGCGGCCTCTAGCATCTGAAAGAGTCTTCCTATCTTTTCATTCAACGTTTTCCACTTAGAAATCCTCCCTGTTCTTAGTGGAACATGCTTACTTTAAGAAGTGGGAGAAGATAATACAGCAAGCACTCAGAGACAGAACAGTCAGATGCATAGGAGTTGCAGGGTTATAAAGTAACAGTAAATGTGAAGGAAGAGAGAGGCTCACAAGGCAGGGGGAGGAGCACCCCTCTTAAACCCCACAGAGAGGTCAAATGAATGAATACTATCTGAGCAAAGGCCTTCTGGTGCCCATATAATCCCATTGTTTCCTGTCAAGGTGTCTGATGTAGCAGTTATGTGATACTTTAATAGCCTAGGTTTTCTGCACCATCAGGTAGGAGCTGATGTTAATATTTGTTGCCAGCATTTTCCACCAATAAATGGGTGAATAAACAAATAGGTATATGAATGGAATTGTCATTTGTGACAAGGCAAAGAGTAGCTTCAGTAGAGGTGGGTGTAGAAACCAAATTTCAATGTCTAAAGTATACAAGTAATGACAAACATGTATGTATATAATGGATATATTCTTTTGTACAAAAAAAAAACCAAGCATTTAAGTTCTTACAGTTGATGGCTTTAATTGCAATGACTTTTAAAATGAACTGTTATTTTGTTCTTTAGATAGCTAGTTCAGAGGAGAAATTTCTGCTAAGAAAACAGTTCTATTTATTTTGGATTGTCTGTTGACCAGTGAGACTTCAGAGAGGTTTAGGTTACAAGAAAAGGCCCTGACAGCTATCTATGAAAGCAAGATTAAAACAATATTATTCACAGTAAACTATGGTCCCGGGCTTTGTAAACCAGTGCTGACAGAGTGCTCAGAGATTTGGGAACCTGGAGATCTCCAGGCAGCCAGGTGAGACTAATCTGGGGAAGCTTTAGAAAGGAGATAAATTTAAGCTGTTTTGAAAGGAGACTATTCTAGTCCATTGGCAAAGAGTCTTACAGCACAGGATTAGGTATTTTAATTTGATTACTTGAGATAATTTGGAACTACCTTGGTGTTGTGAAATGTTCTCTGGAAGATGACTCATTCCCATAATTCCTTCCTCTGCTGCACACTGGGAACCCCCAAACACCCTGTACCCCAGGCTAGGCCAATACACCTAGGGAGGGACTCAGTCCTTGATGTGGTGTGGCCTGTTTTGGGTCTTCTTAAGTTTGTAGAGTGATTCTGATTGTCAGAATGGAATGCAGGAGAAATTTCTCTGAGTGTAGGGGAAACTGTAAGCAGGTATGAGGCAGGCTAGAATTAGAAAGGTTAGTGAGAAGGCCAGGACTGGGGAGTCTGACTCAACTTTGCGCACAGGGATAAAAGAGAGGATCTAAAGCATTCTGGCGGGAGCCTTGCTTGGACTGTGTGATGCTTGTCAGTTGCAATTTTTCACAAAGCTATCCTCTCAGAACACTGCAGTTCTTATGATGGATCACTTGGAAAATGAGCAAATAGAATGCTTTTCCTTTTTTTTCCCCCTAAAATTTGGGGGCTCTTAGCAAAATTCTCCATTTCTGTAATGGCATAGCTGGTCAGATGAGACAATACCATCATATAATCTTTTACTTACCTACTTTCAAATTTTTATTTTTCTGTGTATGGGTGCTTTGCCTATGTATATGTATGAGCATCACATGCATTCCTGGTGCCCTCAGAGGCCAGAAAAGGGTGTCAGATCACCTGGACCTGGAGTTACAGATGATTGTGAGCCATGTGAGTGCTAGGACTCCAAACCAGGTCCCATGGACCAGCAGCCAGTCTTAATCACTAAGCTATCTTCCCAACCTCAACTTTTATTTATGTTTGAGGGAAGAAAATAAAAGCTAACCATGGATGTTTGTATTTAAAAAAATCAAAGTTCAGATTTTTTTTTGGTTGAGTTATAATTAGGCTGTAGTGAAATTATGATCCACTTAGACTTTAAAGTTTAGATTCACCTTGGAGGAAAAAGAAAGCCAGGCCATTAAGAACACTGGAAGAGAAAGACTCAATGTCACTTCCAATCATAACCGTCTCCTTCCCTAGAACGATGCTTTCTTCACAAGTGTGGGAAATGGATGGGTGATGTCTCAGGAATAATAGTCTCTCAGGAAGGTGAGCTGGCAAGCAAGTGTAGGGGTTTCAGTGTTCAAATTAGATCATTTTCAATTGACTCTGGCATGTCCCACTTTTAAAGTTTAGAGGAAGGGCAGAATGTCAGACGGTGGGCTATTATTTATAAGGAGGACTGCTGCGTAGTGTTGCTGGTAGAGTGTTCGATAAAACACAGACACTGAAAGAAAACTTCATTGGCAAGAGGTCCCAGGAAAGAAGTGATTGAAGACAGTTATTGGAGCGAAATCGCTTGTCTGATTCTGACTCTTACAACGATGATCAACTTCTATCCATAACTGCTGTCGGTGTTTATAAAGATTTGGAACTATAAATTAAACATACTCATTCCTACGTTTAGATGCTGGGCCAGACACACAGGAGCAAGAGGATTCGCTAGGGCTGAGCCTAGAGATCTGCACTTTATGGCTGGACAGGGAGAGACCCTCTGCTTCCCCCTCAAAACTTCCTCGAGGAATTTCATCCTGTCTGTAGGGACTGCGAGTGGGGTGTGGCAGGTTTGTTCACTGTTTCCACGAGACCTTTGAGGAAATAAAGGTACAATAAAGGGAGCAGCAGCAACAAACCCAGAAATGGCATTCACTCCCTGAGCCTCTCTAGAGCAGCTCAGGGCAGGTGCACTACCCGTTGAAAAGAGAGTGGTGACGAGGGAATGAGAAGGGAGATGAAAGTTTCCAGGTCTGGGGAAAGGGCTGCGGGAAGGAGAAGACCGGAAGAGTCCACACCATCCTGAGAGGTCAAACTGTGCTTCCCTTCTGCCTGTGCCTTATCACACCACTGGATTCCTGGGCCATGTCATTTTGCCAGGCAGGCTTGGCTACAGGGGGCCACAAATACCTACCCAAAGTTACTCGGGCTCCTTGGCACATTCCGCTTCTCTTAATTGCTTCCAATTTCCCTTTCTCAGGTTTGCTGTTCTGGGAAAGAAGGTGCTAAATTAACGCTCTACAAAGTCCCCCTTACATGTTGGTTTGCAAAATTAATGATCCTCGTGGCAGAGCAAATTAATCTTTGATGCTTGGTTGACGCTAAAGACAAAACTCACTGGGGCCTTCTTAATACACCGGATCAGTGTCGCGTCGCCCCCCCCAACTTCCATGCCTGCTATATCCACGGAGAAGACAATGCTTCTCATCTCCGAATCTCATCGCCAGTTCGAGGGGCTGTACAAGGTGTTCAGAAGCTAGAAGCTACACCGGGGAAGCGCCCTGGTGTATGGTCACAGAAGTTTTACTTGCACTTTCTACATCCTCTAAGGATACATGTCGTTCCATTGAAAGGACATGTGATACAAGCTTCGATTTTAGGAAGAACGTGACAGCTTCTTCCAGAGCCCACAGCACAAGTCTGAGGGGTCGCAGAGTTCTCCGAGGGGACTGGAAGCTCTTGCACCGCCTTGCTGCGTTCCCAGCCAGAAGCAGCTGCTAGGTCTCAGCGCTTCTGGTCCTTTCAGCTGCAAAATGAAAGCTCGGCTCCCGTCAAAAGGACACTTTCCGTCAGGGCACCCATCAGCACGTACCCCGACAGGGCACCCACCAGCAAGCACCCCACTCCGCTCAGGGTCGCCGCACGCCGCCTCCCCCCAGGTCTGGGAAGGCCGGAGGTTCGGGAGGGTCCGGCTCAGCCCGAGCCCCGGGCTATGAAGGGAGCTAGCGTCCTCCTGTTCGTCAGGTGTGACCCACGCTCTCGGGTTAGGCCTCCCCCGCCACGTCCACCTCCGAGCCAGGAGAAGGAGAGGGGGGCGGGCGTGGGCTCCTTTGTGCTGCAGCCGCCCTCGGCGGGTTCGCGCTCCTCTCCCACCGAGCACCGCGGACGCGACCCTTCGGGACCCGCCGGCGGAGCCCTCTGGCGGCAGCACCTGGCGACCCGGCCAAGGCCGAGGGGCGGGGCCGGGCCGGGCGAGGGCGGGGCGGGGGCCTGGGCGCGCTCGAGTCCGCGCGCTCCCAGCGTCCCGCGCACGCGCGAGGCCAGGAGGAGCGCGCCCCGGCGGCGGCGGCGGCGGCGGAGGAGGAGCGGCTGAGGGAGGCTGGCCGCGCGGGCCGGCGGACAGCTGCGGCGTCCGGAGCCGGGCGGAGGGCGAGGCCGGCGGGGACGGCGGGAGCCGCCCGCCCGACCGCGAGCCCGGAGTCGGTAGATGGGGCTGCGCGGAGCCCGCGGCTGAGGAGAGGAGCGGCGGCGCGGAGGCGGCCGAGGTGCGAGCCGGTGAGTGGCGGCCCCACGCGGCGCGGTAACGGCCGGCTCCAGCGCCCCAGCCCGGCGGCGCCACGCGGGCCCCGCCCCTGCCACCTGGGCGCCGGAGCCGCGGCGTGTCCGGCCCGCGCCCCTCGCCCCCACGCGGCCCCGGCGGGTCGCTCCTTCCGGGCGGAGCCGGCCGCCTCCCTCTGCGGCGCGGGCGCTTCGGCGCGGACCGGGGCGGGCGGCCGTGACTGACACCTTCGGGGGCGGGGGGGGGAACTCGGAGGTCCCGGGGAGGCGGCTCGCTGCAACTCCTGCCGCCGCTTCCGAGCCACGAGGTTCCAGTTTGGCCGGAGTAGCCACGGGCGAGCACACGCCTCTGCGGGGGCGGCCGCCGCTCAGCGCGTGCTCTCGGAGCCGGGGCACGTTTGTCTGGGAGCGGAAAGGTGTCTTGCCGTCTCCACCCTTGGATCCTGGCGGGGCGGCGGGCCAGGGGGGAGCTGATGGGAGACTGGACAGCGCGGTGACAGCTTGTGGATTGGTTGGGGTGTATTTTGTCATATTCTCTCTCTCTTTTTGCCGGGGTGGGGGGGGAGGGGACTTTTGTCTTTTAAACACTTTATTGGGAGTTTATTCTCAAGCTACCAGTTCCTGGGATCGCAGCTGGAGGTAGCATTCAGTAACCACCACCCCCCTCCCATCCTTTTCTGGGGCGAGCATTTTTGTAGGTGGGGAGGACGGGGGCGGGGTGCGGGCGAGGAAGAGACTCGAAGGCTGTCGGCGAGGCTCAGAAAATTCTCCGCATTACTCAAAAAGCAGCCGGTTAAGGTCAGGCTCGCCACGCTTTTACTCTTTTTCCTACGCCTTTGGGAATTCTTGGAATTTTACTCTAGCCTTCCTGAATGGGGTTCCTTGTAACATAGCTGACAGCATTCCGGGTGCGTTAAATTGCTCTTCACTTGGAATATGATTTAGCAGCCATTTCTTCCCGTGTACTCTTTCAGATTTTTTTTTCCTCTTTTTTTGGGGGGAAACTTACATACGTCTAATGTATTAGGCGAGGTAATACAGCGTTAACGAAGCTGAGATAGTTTTGGTACACTGGTCAAACAAGGCACCAGACATCGGCTGAGCAGTTATGATAAACTACTAGGCCTGACTATATAGTTTTGTGTTCAGAGGCCTTATTACTCTGTAAACAAATAACTTTGGGGGTTGTTTCATTTTGAGATCATTTGTATCTTAAAAGGTTTCGTATATTTACATAATCGTTTAAATACATGTATTGTTCTTTAAAACTCATGATTCTTTTATTCTAAATAAGGGTTACATAATGCACAAATGGTAACACTTTGAATTGCTCTATTTTGTCTTATGGAGACTACAGGCTGTGTAGGAGAGTGTGTGTGTCTTTTTTAAGTTATGCCAGTGAGTCTCATTTCCATCTTGGAATATTGAAATGTATGTTTACTTTTTTTTTTTAAAACGTTTGAGGTAAAACTATCAAGCCGTTAGAGTAAGTCTAATAGTGCTATATAAGCCAGAATCCTTTTTTTGTCTTTAGGAAAACTGTTGGATTTTGAAAACGGAGTTACATTTTTTTTCAAATATTTGCTATTTAATTTTTTCTTATTTTTTTCCAAATATTTTTTAAATATTTCTTAAATATTTTTTTCTAAAGCTGGTTTCAGGCTGAAATTGTGTCAGTAGACTACCCAGGCTGCTGCTCTCCCCTTCACCCTTCAGCTTGAGATTAAAAACAAAAAAGGAGAAAGTCTGGAGACTCTGAGTAGCTGTTTTATAATTTTTTAAAATTACATTGCTTGTTTGATTGAATACTTTCCATACCTATACAGGCTTTACCATTAAACAGTGGATGATTAGCAGAAGACAACAGATGCTTTAATTAAATGCTTTGCACATTTTGAACATCTGATTTTTATCAAAAGTGGGTAGCATCAGCAAGTCATTGATGAGAGAGAGCTTACAAACAATATAGGGCTCATGCTAGGCTGAAGCTCTCAGACGATTAAAACACTAAGGAAATAAATATTGAGAGAGGTAGGAAGACCCATTTCTATTGTGTATGCCATTTACAGTCAGTGCAGATCACTGATGGCTTAAAGGAAACTTTAGTAAATTGTAAGTTTGGAATGTAGTAACACTGAGAAATTCTCTTTTCCAATGTATTTCATTTGATATGTAACTAAATTTGTACAAGAACTTGGCTTCAAGTTAGTGTACTTAACCACAAAGGATACGCTGATATTTAGGAACCATTGAACAGATTCGAAAAGTACTCAACTATTTGAGATATTATTATCATCCCTAGAAAATTTAATAGAGGAAAATTATTGTAGTTTTGTTTTACTGGTTTTTTTTTCTTCTAAAAATAGTTGTTCATAAACATCACGTCTTAAAGCACAGAAAACCTCTTTACTATTGCAGTACTAGAATTTGATTACATTTTTCTTTAATCATAGGCATCAGCTTTGCTTAAGAGTATTTTTGGTTAGCTTCAAAGCAGTGGCAGTGATTGCCCCACACTTTGCTGTTATTTGTATGTGACCACTTGGGGGAGCCTTTGCAGTTCATCTCAACCAGATCCCTGCTCTGCATGTACTGGCTGCTAATCATCCTGGCACTTTGCCAAACTGCTGGAGAGTGTGTTGAGGACAATACATTCAAAACCAAGTCTTGATCTCAGTGTGTAATGATTTTTCCTTTAACTCACACTCTACTCAACAAAGTATCTCTCCTTATAGACTGTTATTAACAGTGTACTTTTTGGACTACTGTTAAATGGACTAACTAAACAACCATGAAACATAAGATTCATGAGTGCATTATAGTGTTCAGAGATCTGATTTTACTGGCATTAATCTTAGACGCAATGTAGGTTTAATTACTTGTTTAATGTACACAGATATTAGTTGTCTTGAAGGATCTGGAATGATCATCACTTTTGTATGAAGTATACTAATTCCAGACATTTTAAAGCAGATTGGTCTCCATTTAAAAGCTTTCAAAGGCGAAGATACAAAGCATCCCTAGCATCCCTAGTAGCTAAGTTTATGTTCATTTACCTACAGAAGACAAGATGATCTTCTGGTAGTCATGGAGATTAGGTTAAAAAACCTACACCTTTTTGACCATTAAATTATGATTCTTTTTCTGGCAATATTTAACCTTGTTATGGCCATTTCAGAAAGTGAACGTGCTAAACAAAGTAAAGTGTGTCTTAATAGGTTAGAGAGAAGGTAATGTTGACCTTCTTTAATTACGATAGAATAACTCAGATACATTCATTCACATAATGACTAATAATTTGGAGTAGTTCCCATCTTTCTAAATTGCTCCTTTTTTCCTTTAAGATGAATTTGGTTCTGTCCTAAAATTTCTTTTTCCTCTAAAGGTTGATTTATTTTGTATGTGTGTGGGTATGCCTGAGTGTATGTTTATGCACCACACACATGTGGTGCCTGTGGAGGCTAGGAGAGGCAGTTGGTTCCTGAAAATGTGTTTATAGGCAGCACTGAGCCTCCCCACATGGGTGCTGGGAACTGAACCTCATTTCTGGAAGAGGAGCAAGTGCTCTTAACCGCTGAGCTTTCTCTCCAGCCCCTCTTTCCTTTTTTAAGTGTAACATACCAGAAGAGACATTTTCTGCTTGTAGAAAAATGTTCATTTGTTGCTAGATTCTATTGACACTTGAGTTTTAAATTTGTTTTAAACACTTGGGGTGTTTAAATGGTGATTTCAAAAGGCCTATCCATTAAAGTCATCACAGATTTAAGGTAGAATGAAAATTGAGTACAAGACCCTGAGTTATTTTTGCTTGTTTGCTTTTAGCTTATTTTCAGATCTTTTCCACTATTTGCTGACTTCTGCATGTGACTTGACTCTGACACACCTTGTCATCTTCAGCTTTTCCTTTTAGACTTCTTGTTCCTTAATAGGTTCCTTACCATCTCCTCTTGTTGCTAGTGCCTCACCCCCCCCCCCCATACACACACTGCAATCTTGTTGTTGCTAGTAAATGTGTGGATTCCTCTATGACCACCAGCAGCTTCTGTGTTTTTACAGTACCTGCCCAGACAACTGGAGACAGTAATCAATACTGTCTTCATCCCGGTTTGACTAGTTTATGTTTTTGGAACTTGGTTGTACTTACTGTAACCATGTACAATCCCAGTAGACACTCTATGATATGATCTGTGCTCAGCCATTCCTGAACCAGTTTTATCTTTACCTTTTAATTTGTTCTTCAACTCTAAAGATCTGAAAAGCATTCCTCTAAGGATATACAAAAGAATTGTACTTAATGAGAGGAATTTACAGTTTGTTTAAGAGAGATATATGTGTGAAAGAATCAGTATAGCGTGGAATAATAAAAATAGCATGATAATGAAGAAACTGGGAAAGTACTTGCAGTTATTACTGAAGGCAAAAGACTAACTTACTTAAAATGTAAAACGATACTTACTAACCAGTAAATAAAAGATTAACACCAAGTAGACAAAGGCCATGGACAGAGTCTCAAAACAGGAAATCCAAATTATTTTATGCATATGTTAAGACGTCCAACCTCATACATAATACAGATATGAACTAAGACAGTGTTGTATGTGTTAGCATGTGTCTGTAAACTTACCACTCAGGAAGTTGAGGCAGGCAAGGCTATACAGTGAGACCCTACTTAAAAAAGCTAAACCAGCTGGGTGGTGGTGGTGCACACCTTTAATCCCAGCACTGGGGAGAGGGAGACAAAGGCAGGTGGTCTACAGAGTGAGTTCCAGGACAGCTGGAGTTACAACAGAGGAAACCCTGTCTAGAAAAACAAAAACAAAAAAAAACTAAACCAAAACAAAAAAATACTATTTTGTACTATTTCATTTATCATATTCACAGACTAAAGAAGTTCTGCTAATGCTTTTAAAGAAAATGGAGCTAAGCAAGTTTTCCGACATTATTATGGAAGTATAAAGTAATAAATTTAGATGTAGTTGAAATTCTGAGGAACATTAAGGTGAATTCTGGAAATTAAATTAAAAGGCTGGAAATATACATGAACCGATGCTTGTTTGTTTGTGGGAGTAAAGAGCCAACATGTAACTTATTTATCTGAACACTAACTTACTTGCTGCTTTCTGGCTTCACTCATGAAGCTAAGCAAACTGCCCTTTCCTTCCATTCTCCAAAAAAAGGGTGGTCGTAAGTAAATGCCTTCTCACTTGGTCAGATCGTCTTCTTTTAGCCTGATACCTGGAAGACTGAGTGGAAGGAGCTTAACTTACTACCTTTATATAAAAACGATTAATAATTTTGTGCCTTTGAAAGAAATCTTATAGGACTTAGTGTCGCTTGAAAATATACTTAGGATGTTTATTAAAACAAGTGATTAACAAAATGGTTTCAAAAATCAGTTTATATTCATTATATTGTGTATGAATTGGATATTTTTTGTGGTTCCTTTGTTCTGTAGAATATAGCTCTTAGTTGAGTAGGAGAGATGTTATTAGAAGGTGGGACAGACAGCTGGAGATGTGTAAAATATTTAGAAAGCTTGTGAGAGAGTGTGAGGAAAATGACTGACTCGGCCATATGCTTAGGAAAGGAAAAGTGGAAATGAGAGGTTTAGAGACATGGCAGATTTCAGAGGGCCGTCATCTTGGGAGTATTGGTCTCGGGGAATGCTAAGTAGATTTAAAGAATATTTGGTTAAAGAATAGTATGGTTTTTTTTTGGTAGGCACATTTACTGTACAGTGACAGGTACAGTGTCCTCTTTTTATAAGCACCTCTCCTTTGCAGTTACCCCATACTAAAGGATTCTAACTCTATCACGTTTATATCTACAAAAGCCCCTAAGAGTCATGGTTTGAGTATAAGTTAATCCATTCTGTGGAATATTTTATTACCAGATCATTCAACAGAGCTTTTTGGGGATTCTGTGTTAGCACTTGATCTGTCTTCCCCACCACTTACCAGGTCGTTACTGACTCCCCTTGCTTTGTTCATAATCATTTCTTCCCTCCTTCCTTTGTAAATCTCTAATAATAAGGGTTCAGGCTTTCCTTCCTCAAGAAACTGTCATTGGTTGACCTTATCCACAATTTTTCTTTTCATACAAGACAAATTGCAACGTATAACTTGTGTAACATTCATTACATGAGTGGATGGTTTGTGCGTTTTCATTCTTACGAGCCTTAATCTTTTCTTCCCACTTGATTAGTAGGGTTCAGGAACTATGTTAAATGTTTGCCATACATGATCTCATTTACTAGTTGCACATTTAACATCAGATTTTTAAAAATCTAAGTAAAATCCTTCCAAGATTTTCTTAGTTTCTCTTGGCTGCTGCAACAAATTGTCACACTTACTGACTTACAAACACAAATCAGAAATTTACTTTCTCACACTTCTGAAGGCCAGATGCCTGAAATCAATAGTATTGGGCTCAGATCAAGGTTTCATAAGGCTGTGCCTGTTGAGGAATCTAAAGAATCGTTTGTTGCTTCTTGAGTGAGCATCCTTTAGCTTGTGGCTGTGTTATTCTCACCTTGAAGGCCAGCCTTTCAAATCTTTCAGGTTTGTCCTCTCCATTTCTCTCCCCCTCCCTCTTCTGTCCCCCACTCTCATCTCACAAGATCCTTGCTTAGCATAATCACAATCTAAATTTTTTTCAGTTTCCAGAGATGAAAACAGGGAGATATTTGTTCAGCCTCCCAGATGACTAGTTGGTTCAGAAAAGGGAGAATGGGTAAGAAATGTCTTTTTGCCCCATTCTTGTTCTTCTGTAAAGAAGTATTTCTTGACCAAGGATGATTTTGCTGACACTGTATCATCAGGCGCATTTCACTATCACAGATACAGGAGTTGTTGCTGGTGACTGTGGAGTCTAGTCTAGATAAGGAGTGCTACAAAGAGTGCCCAGGAAAGCCCTGGAAAGAAAGAAATAGCCACCCAGAATGTCAGTAGCACTGTGGTTAATAAGCACTAGTCTTAAAGATCTATTGGCTGGGTGTGGTGTTACAAACCAGTGCTGAGGTTACAGAGGCAGGAGAATGACAGGTTTGAAGCTTGCTAAACTATATGACAATTTCTAGGCCAGCCAGAGCTATGTAGATACCCTTTCTCTTGCTCTCTTGCTCTCGGTATGTGTATGTGTGTGTTTTCATTCATCGATTTAAGTGAGAGTTATAAAAATGATTCACCAGTACCTTAACTAATGTGTTGCTACTTAAAACAAATTCATGTTAATGCGTTGATCTTGGAAATGTGTCTTTTGCCAGGAGCTCTGGCTCCTCATTCTTCTCACTTTTAAATTGGCTTAGTAGTGGAGGTGGTTTTGTCACTTAGTTTCTTTGAGTCTTTCCAAGTCCTTGGACTTGGTTTTCATATAAACATGATACTTATAGTACCACAGTCTATATCAAATATAATATGGAATACATAAAATAGTGTGTCTTGAGATCTTGTTTTTATAGCTTCAAACCATGTGATATGAAGATGGCTAATGCCATACTTCTTTAGAAATTCTTAGTTTCAGGAAATTTTGTTTAGTACTTGTCCTAGTTTTCTTTCTATTGCTGTAGCAAACAACATGACCAAAAGCAACTTGGGGAGGAAAGGCTTCATTTTAGCTTACAGTTTATAGTCCATCATCAAAGGTAGCTATTCAGGAGCTTGAAGCAGAAACCATGGAGGAGGAGTTCTTACGGCATGTTCCCTCTAGCTTGCTGAACTAGCTTTCTTAGCCTAGACTTACCTGCCTAGGGATGGTATCTACTGCAGTGACCTGTCCCTTCTACATCAATTAGTAATTAAGAAAAAGTCTTACAGGACCACAGTCCAATCTAATCCAGGCAATTCTCCAGTTGTGATGCCTTCTACATAGGTGACTTTCACTTTATATCAAGTTGACAACTGAAGCTTACTATAACAATACTACAAGGAGTTTATAAACAGGATGTTACTATACATAATTTATTAACAGCAACTTCATGCTTGAGTTACTTTTTTGCTAAAAGAAACATTTATTTTCATTAGCCATAATAAATTATTTAAAAGCTTATTTACTAACAAAATAACATTCTCCTGGGTTTACACAAATCTTTAAAATTAGAAAATTAGAAAAGTCTTTTCTGAGCATGGTGAGGAAGTTAGCCTTGGGTGCTAGCCTTAGCTTCTCTGTTGGTCTTCTGTATTGTTTGGATTTCGGACCTCTCTTCAGTCAAAACAACTAAGTTTGCTGGTAGACCTATTTCAAAGAGTTGTTTTTGAAAAAGGGTGTTTCTCTGTAACCCCAAGCTGATGTGGACTTTGTGACCATCCTGCCTCAGTGCTTGGATTATAGATGTACACTGCCTCACTGGCTATGATTTTAATTGTTAATATAAATAAAGTATAGCAAATTTATGTATTTAGTAAATGTAATTCAGGAAATTCTTTTCTCTTACTATATAGTCAGGGTTGTATGCACAGAATTTTAATGCCTGATAGATTTTTAGTTAAGTTCCCTTTGCTTGAGTCATAGTTTTCTTTCTTCCTGCAATATAGGTTTAAGTAGGTAATTTTAAAGGAACTTTTATTTTAAAATAGCCCCATAAATATGTACTGTTGACTAGTGTCTAATTTTCATCTGACTTTTCATTGTGTTTACAAAGATCAGTCAAATACTAACAAAGTCGAATAGATGAACTCAAGTTCCTTCCAACCCTAAGATTTTATAACATTGACACAATCTCCATTTGCTTCTTGTATTTTTCTGCTGATAGTATTGTTTTGAATAAAGCAGTATATACTTCTAATAGATCTGTAATAGTTCATTACCATATAATGGGAGCTCTTTATCATTTCAAATGAGTATGGTCATCTTCAAATGAATTAATTATATCTATATGCACATAGTATGGTTTGTAGAAATTTTAACTTTGGTTTTATAAGTAAAATTGTCTTTTCATCTTTTAATATTCTATCTAGCACTTTGGTCTAAGAATCTTAGGATAGTTGAGTAAAAGTTTAAAGCATTGAAGTTACCTATTTTTGAAATGAATGATCATATCTGTCTTCAGTTTTTTTTTTCTTTATCCAGAACTCTTTTGGAATGAGAATAATTGAAAAAATTAAACCCTGTATTTATGATGGTTGGACTTTCTTGGGCAACCTAGCACGCCTTCACAAATTGTCAGCCCTGAATTCTCAAAAACCTCAAAGAGACACATTTTTTTATGATAGAATTTGACTTTGTTGGCTAAATAAAGTTAAGGGGATTGAAGTTGTGAATGAACCCATAAAACTCCTTTGAACACTTTAATGATCTCCTAATGAGTGTATTATTAGAACATATTATCAACAGTTTTTGCTACTTAATTAAGAAATTCCAGATAATAGTCATTTAATTGCAACTTAACCACTGCTTTATTTGAGAGAAACTTGAGTTATGTGGAACTCTTCTGCTTTCTCTTAAAAGTTACTGACTCCAACTACTGTCCTACAGATAGTACAGCTTGGATCTTTGAGGGGAGAAGAACTTTTAGCAAGCTTTTCTCGTTCAGCTTGCTGTAGCCTAGCAGGTATTTATAGTGTTTCCACTCATGCTAATGTCATGCCAGTGTTAATAAGAACACAGCAGTAAACACTCCCTTGGCTGTCTTCTCATCCTTTCCTTCTCACCTGTATCACTCCTAAGAGTGTGCACTGCCAGTGTTTTCTATTCCTAGTCTGCTATTTTTATTTTTATCATCTAAATCTGTGTTACTCTTTGCCAAATGTTTCCAAAAGAAGTGATTTACACTGTTTCTTTTCAGTAGAAACTTTCATTAAAAGTCAATCTGAATATGAATATCTGTATATCTGGAAATTTCAAATATATATAATAAAAGATTCCATTATATAGTTTGAGTAAATAAACTTTGTTTTCCCCAGCCTAAAATCATTCCATGAACATAGCTTATGCTTATACTTTTTTAAAAAGATACTAGGAAAGTTTACCAAATAAGAAGCATTGTTACCATGAATAACACTGTAGGTTCTAAAATGATTGAGGGGATAGTATGGCTATGGTTTGTTTTGTTTTGTTTTTTTGTCAGCTTGCTATAGTTAGAATCCTCTAGAAAGAGGGAACCTAAATTGAGGAAATGCCTTTATCAGATTGTCCTATAGGCAAGTCAACGGGGCATTTTCTTGATTAGTGATTGATGTGGGAGGGCCAACCCACTGGGATGGTGCTGCCCTTGGGCTAGTAGTCCTGGGTTGTTTAAAGGGGCAAATCGAGCAAGCCATGGAAAGTAAACCAGTAATCAGTATTCTTCCATTGGTTTCTGCTTCATTTCCTGCCTCTAGGTTCCTGCCCCAACTACCCTGAGTGACGGATTGTGACTTAGAAGTTGTAAAATAAAATAAGTCTTCCTCAAGTTAGTTTTGGTTAGTTTTTTGTTTTGTTTTGTTTTTAATCACAGCAACAGAAAGACAGCCTTAGAACAGCCATCGAGGTGGCTAGTAAAAGCACCCGCCTCCAAGCCTGCCGACCCGAGGTTGAGCCCTGGGACCCACAAGGTGGAAGGAGAGAGCTGACTCTGATAAGGCATCCTCTGGTGTCCACATGCCTGGTCATAATAAATAAATACATTTTTTTTTTTTTGAGACAGGTTTTCTCTGTTGTAACTCTTGACTGTCTTGGAACTCTCTCTAGACCATGCTGGCCTTGAACTCAGAGATCTGCCTGCTTCTGCCTCCCGAGTGCTAATTTTTTAAAAATAAAGTTCAATATAAATTTCAACTGTGGGTTAAATCTTGCTCTGTTTGATTAAATTAATTTTGAGATGAGTTTGAAAGCCATAAAATTGATTCAAGTGAAGCAAGAGGTGGCTATAAATTGGTTAGGAATTGATAACTAAAGGGGAAAGGGCCTTCCATGGAATGAGTAACATGAGTGAAGTGGTTTAGGAATGAATTGTGTAGCTGTGCAAATAGGATGGGAAAGATCAAGGTGTTAGAACAGAATTTTCTGTTAAAGAAAAGGAGTTGTGTTGCACAAATAAAAAGGCTAGATTATCAGAAGAAGAATTTACACATTCCCACAGACAGAAAAGCAGTTTTTCTAAGGCAGTATGGCCATTAAACTATTTCCAAGTGAGTTGTGTGACAGCCTTGTGCTGAGTGGGCTGCAGTCAGAAAGAAGCTGGTAGTCATAACTTAAAGGTGAACTAAAGAGGCTAAAAGACAGCGGCGGCAGAGTTGAGAGTCAGGAATAAACTCAGGGATGTTGTGAATCCACCCTAACAAACCAGATGGCTTAGGGTACACATTTTGAACTTTTCAAGGTATTCCTTGCAGTCTGTCTCTGGGTTTTCAAGTTTGGGATCTCCCTGAGAACTTGTCTTTTCCCCCAAATAAGCGCTGACCTTATTTTTAAAGTCATTTTAGGTTGTATGTGTATACTGGGGAGCAGATGCCAGCCTCATACGTGTTGGACACATGGTCCACCACTGACCTACATCCTCAGCCCTTGTCTTCTTTAAAGAATAAGTTCCTATAGTCCCTGTGGCTTAGTAGATTCTTATCTGTATTTGACCTTTAATTAAAGAATGAAAAAGTTCATTTGAGATCACCTACTTTTTAGGTATAAACTGTCAAATAGGATTTCATATATTTATGTGATGCACTCTTAGTCTCAGTGGAAGGAGACACAGTAATTGTGATAAATGAGCTATATGGTTTCTGTCATGTAAAGGCCTGAGAAGGGGTGTGGGGGAACAACAAATATGAGAAAAAATAGAAAATCAAGGTACCAAATTGATCATGCTGACTCCTATTTATCTATTTTTAATTAAAAATTTTATTTTATGTGCATTGGTGTGATGTTGTTAGATCCCCTAGAAATGAATTTATAGACAGTTGTCAGCTGCCATGTGAGTACTGGGAATCAAAACTGGGTCCTCTGGATGAGCAGCAAGTGCTCGTAACCGATGAGCCGTCTCCAGCCCCCTGACTCCTATTTATAATCTTGGTACTTGGGAGGTAGAGGCAGGAGGATTGCAACTTTTAGGCCATCCTGGGCCAGATAGAGAATTCTAGGGCAGCCTGTGCTACAGAATGAGGCCCTGTTTCAATTCCTCTGTCCTTCTCCCTCTCCCAAAAAATCAAAATACCCGTGGTAGTAAGGAATGTGATAATATTGACAACAAAATATTAAAACAAAATTTTAAAACTGTAAAAATGGCATGTGTATTCCAGTATTTGATCTTAGGGGAAAAGGTGAGATGTGTGTACCTCAATTTTCATTAGAGATCTTTAACTTTAGTCATGGGTCTTCCTCTCTGATATCTCTTGATTGCCTAAAAGAAAAACATAACAAATGTATTTTGCAGTTATATTGTCTCTTTAATGCCAAATTATTGCCAGGTATCTACTAGGTGAACATAAAAAGTACAGTGATCATGGTTTAAAGAAATACTAAGGCCTGTTCGTCAATGTGTGTTTGCATTACTTGGGCTATATGGATAACTCTTTATAGGTAGAGTTTCCCACATTGGGACATTCTGTGCTATCCCAAGACATTTTTGGTCTTTATAACTTTAAGTGGAGGGTACTACTGATTAATGAGTAAGTGGAAGCCAGTATTGTTACTAAATAATTCATAGAGTAGCATCCCACACACATACACATACCAGCTACCATCCCCAAAGGCAATGCTGCTGAAATTGAAAAACTGAAGATGAGCTGAGTAATCCAGAAAGTGGAGGCAGGAAGATTACTAGATTGAAGCCAGCCTGTGCTGCATACTAAGGCAGGGTCTCATTCATAAGTACTTTTCTGGGCACTTTTGGAGATCTCAGTTAATTCCTTTTATCCAAACTTGGCCGGATGTCGTCTTTCCTAGGGCTTACTAGACAATAGATTTTCTTTATTATGTTCCTACCCTGCAGGTCATCTTGTAGTGGGTGCAAATTCATGTGTGTGTGCATGTGTGTGAAGGCTGGAGATTGACATTAGGAGTCTTCTAGTGCTTGCCACCTATCTTCTGAGATGGGGAACCTCTTGCTGAGCCCAGAGCTCACTGCCCCTTGGACTGGCTAGCAGGCAAGCCTGAGAAGTCCTCCAATTTATACATCACTCATACTGAAATTACAGGCTCGCAGTGCCTCAGTGCCGTGCTCAGCCGTGATTTTTTTTCTTTAAGTGGGTGCTGGGTGTCTGGGCTCCGGTCATTATACTTATGTGGCATACTTATGTGCCAACTGAGTCATCTCCCCAGCTTTCTAAAGGTTTATCTTAAGGTATTATTTCTGTTTTTTTATTTTTATTTTTATTTCTCCCTCTCTCTGACAGTCTTTGGTCCTAATGTTTAATGTATAGCTTATTTATACTGGTTAATATATAGCTTTATTTCATGTGTGTTTCTATTCAGAAGCACTGTACTTAATAGTTGTTGAGATTGAATTCTTAGCCAGCCTTACTTTAGCTCATAACCAACCTTACAAGGAAAGTGAAGCTTATATATGTAGCCAATAGCTACTGTGTGAGCTCCACAAAAAAGACAAGGAAACATTTTCATAGTTACAAGCCTCCAGACCTTAGCAGAGGGAATCACATGCCATGGCAAGAACTGTCCTGGACAGCAGAACCCGGTCGTCTGATCTCAGGTGTATTTATTGATACAGACGCTCTTCAGGTGTTTCATTGATACAGAAACTCTGCCCCTCATCCAATCTTGTTCAATCTTGACTGTGAAATAGTTGATCAAATCAAGAATTTCAAGCTTTGTACGTATCTTCAAATGACCACAGTTGATTTTGGGCCTACAAATAAAGTTTAGCAAGTACATTAGTTAAAAAGAAACAGAATCTTGAGTAGATATTGATATACAATACATACTAGACCAGCGGTTCTTAAACTGTGGGTCGCCTAAGACCACCTGCATATCAGATATTTACATTATGATTCATAACTAGCAAAATTACAGTAATGAAGTAACAACAAAAAAAATTTTATGGTTGGGGGTCAAACAATATGAGGAACTGTATTAAAGAGCCACAACATTAGGAAGATGGAGAACCACTGTTATAGACAGTAAGTGCTGTGTATTCTAAATTGGGAGCGTAGGTCATGGAAGTCTTCACTTGGGTCAGCTAGTTAAGGTTATAGCAGGATAAAGTATTGGATTTAGGGAATATAAGACTGGCCAAATGTGGCTGGAATTTCCTGTGAGGAAGAATAAATAGGAGGAGTTTGGACTGGGCAGTTTAACATGATGTTCCGGTGAGACGGTAAATGATCTTTCCAGGCGAGAAACATATTTGTGTTTAGGAAAGCTCATCCTAAGGGTGATATTAAAGAATGTTTTATTTCACTTTAATGTAATTAATAACAGTATCACAGACTGGGTAAATTAAGAAAAAGAGGCTTATTTGCCTCATAGTTACGAAAGTACAAGACTTACCGGCCACATCTGCCAATGCTCTTCATGTTGATAGGGTGTCCTATGGCACATGTCAGGAAGCTTGTGCCAGCTAGTGTTATGTCAGCCTCACACAAGCTTGAGTCTCTGAAAGGAGGGAATCTCAGTTGAGAAAATGCCTCCATAAGGTCTAGCTGAAAGGCATTTTTTAAATGATTGATGAGGGAAGGCTCAGCCCATTGTGGGTGGAGCCGCCCTGGCAGGTAGTTCTGGTTTCTATAAGAAAGCAGGATGAGTAAGCCAGTAAGCAGCATCCCTCCATGCCCTCTGCATCAGTTTCTGCCTCCAGGTTCCTGCCTGTTTGAGTTCCTGTCCCGGCTTCCTTCAGTGATGGACTAGATGTGAAAATGTAAGCCAGATTAAATCTTTTTCTCCCCAATTTGCTTTTGGTCACAGTGTTTAGTCACAGCAATAGAAACCCTAATTAAGACACATGTGTATCCTTTCTTCCTTTTCTAAGATTATTTTAATCCTAATATACTCCAAAAGCCCAGCCTGTCAGTACTATAGTCAAATTACACTTCTTTCTCTTAATTTATCTCACAATAGAGATTAAACACCAGTATGAGTTTCCAATGAGAGAAACCATACTCAAATCATAGCACTCAAATCAAAGCATAGCATAGGTGTGGTAGTTATTATGAATTATCCACGTGATAGTATCTAGAGTCACTTGAGAGACCTCTGGGGATGCCTGTTAGTTGGGGGCCTGCCCACTGAGTGGCACCATTTCCTGGCTGGAAACTTGGACTGTATAGGTGGGAAAGGGAACTGAGTAACAGCATGTATTCAGTGCTCTCCTTGGCCTCCCCGCCACAGTGGACTGTACCCCTGAACTGTGCGCCAGAATAAGTCTCCTGTAAGTTGCTTTTGTCAGGGTACTTTGTTCACAGCAATGTGAAAAGAAACTAAGATGTAGGACTAGGTAAAGTAAATCAGTTTTAGATTTTGATGTGAGAGGCAATAAAGTGTGAACTAAAGTAATGACAGTGGAATTGTGAAAAGGGGATGTTAATTTGAGAAATATGCTCAATTCTGAAATTGAAAGGTCTTCGTGACAGAGGGAATAAGAGATGCTGAATAGCTACACGTGCTAGCATTAATTAAGAGGGAATGTGAGGGCAGTCCAGATTTAGGTGCTACCATGGTAAGCTTTGGAAATTTGAAGTTTCATGGTACCCTTTGTACATTGTAACATTTTATGAGAAATAAGGAGCCTAAAGCTTAGAAGGTACAGCTTTGAGAGGCAGTGGACACTGAGAAGAAACTGAGTGTCTCTTGCATATCAAGGCACTGTTTGAGTGCCAGAGGAAACAGACCATGGGGAGTGCCAAGTGAGCAGAAGGTAGGGATTGGGTGAGTGTGATGAACAGGTTAGGTACTGCCATAAATAGGGTATTTGGAATTATTTTCTGAGGAAGTAACAGCTACATATAGTAAATGACGAAATAAAAATTTATGAGATCTCTAGGAGGGTCATTTTAAATGGCATAGTAGGAAGTGGTAAAGTTGGTAGTTAGATAAAAGACATGAAATGGACTGGGCACATTTAAAAAGAGGAGGCCAGCATTACTGGAGGTTAGTGGCAAGGGGCAAAGAGCTGTAGGAAATGAGCTCAGATTGGTTCATGCAGACCCTGGCAGGCCGTGGACAGAGTGTGGTCTAAGTGTAAGTGGGTTGGGAAGCCTTTGGACAGCTTTAGTAAAGAGTAGCAGGATCTGCTTTAAGTGACAGTTGTAGCTACTCTCTCTAGAGAGCATTGTTGAGAACTAAATTGAAAGTGTGGGACTTGTCAGGTGACCACTCCAGCACAGATGATAGTGGCTTAGAGTAATGAGATAGAAGTGACAAGTGGGAAGGCAGTGACTTTTCTTCGGTCACTCTATTCTGACTGAATTGAACTGGAAGATATAACTCAGTGGTAAAGCACTCGGCTAGCGCATACCAGGCTGTGAGTTTGATCTTCAGTACTGCAAAACAAAGTTATCACAAGATCTCTTAGGAAGTCTAGCTATTTTTCTAAGTAAATATGTAAACTGTGTGCTACTTGGAAATAGTCTACCAATAAAATTTATCAGTCTAAAGTTACATAGTTTTGAGATGATTCAAATTTTTAGATTTAGTAAAATGTGGCATTGATCCTTAGTCATGTTTTGTGTTTTTTAGTGCTCAGTAGATGTATAAAAATGCTTTAAGACAGTACAGACTTAATAATAATACTTTATATTTTCTTTTTAAATTTTAACTTGGGGTTTTTTTTTTTTTGAGACTGTGTTTGTCTGTGTAGTTGTGGCTGTCCTGGAACTCGCTCTGTAGACCAGGCTGGCCTCAAACTCAGATTCACCTGCCTCTGCCTCCTGAGTACTGGGATTAAAGGCACGTGCTTCCCACCACCTGGCTTTTATATTTTCTTATACTAAGTTTTGACTTGTTAATTATAGCTCAGAGGAAAAGTTTTTTTCAAAGGAGGACAACTGCAGGATGAGAGAATAGAACATTAAAGATAGCAACATTTAGTTGCGCCCTGTTTTGTTTGTTTTAATATATGGATTTAAATTCTTTCTGAGGGCTCAATTTCACATGGGCCTGTGTAAATGGTACTTATAAACAGAAAGTGGATGTGGGCGACATTGAGGAAGGATCATGGGCTGGTAGACCAGCCAAGAGGCATTTTAAATAGAGAAAGTGGAAACTCTAAACCAAAGGACATATAGTAGGAATTAAAACGCTATTGAACTTGCTTTTTTTGTTTGTTCGTTTCGTTTTTTAAAGCAGAAAGTTAGGGATTTGGAGAACTAAATGTCTGGAGATTAGAGAAAAGAAAATTGAGGTTTTGATAATCAAGTTTTGGAGAGAATGGGCAGATAGTGACATCATAATATACATAAGAGGTTGATTCTGTAGTAGAAGGACTAAGCTCGGTAAGGTGGGTGAGTAGTTTTAAAAATGGTAAATTAAAAGCACAGCCTTTGTGAAGTACACTAAGAGGCGGTTGCTGAGGTGCCTGCTGTAACTAGGATTTGGGAGTCATCAGATAGATGCTAGTTGAAGCTCCAGAAGTAGGTGACAAGAATGAAATTGCCAAGGATACTAGCAGCAGTCTTTTAGATTTCTATTGCTGTGATAAAATACCATGACCAGAAGTAACTTGGGGAGTAAAGGTTTATTTGGTGTATAGGATAGTCCATGATCAGGAAACTAGGGCTTTTGGGACTGCTTACTGCTTTGCTCTTCCTATCTTGTTGATCTTGCTTTCTTATACACTAGGACCACCTGCCTAGGGATGCCACTGCCCACAAAATGCTGAGCACTACCATATCAACAATTAATCAAGAAAATGCTCCACAGGCTTGTCTACAGGCTGATCTTATGGAGGCATTTCCTCAATTGAGGTTTCTTCCTCTTTCCAGATATGTCTAGGGTTTCATCAAGTTGATGAAAACAAACCAACACAGGTAGAGATAGTCTGTCTTTCAGCGGAATATTTGATTAGTTTGTCAGTTAGGCAGGTCCTAATTTCACTGAAGAAATTTGAAGATAGCAGTAACAGAGTAGAGAACCGAAGACATAATGCCCATGCATTTGTAGTGGTTGCTGTGAGGGAAAGGAAGGTGAAGAATGCTTAAAAGGGAAATGAGATTCAAACTAAGAGAGTCTTTAAAGTATTTACTTATGGCAGGGGAAGATGCCAGCCTTTATACATGTAGAAGTATAAAAGGAAGAGGAAGTACTGGAGTTATAAGGGAGAAATAACCCAGGGGTCATGGTCCCATATTGCAGAGGCTGGAATAATCATTGCACAGATAGCAACCTTATAAAGCAAGAAGGGTGCATCTTCTGAGATTAGAGGAGAGAGGGGTGCTAGAGTGATCCATCCCACAGGTAGAGGCAGATGTCAAGGAAATGTAGGCAATTTGCCTCTTCTTCCTTTACCTTTCTCTTTTTACAAAATCTGTTGACAGTGTACTGATAACTATTTTACAACAGGAGTGTGAAATTGTGCAAGAACAGTTACAATCTTGCAGACTTTTTATAGGTCCGGAGTAGTTTGAAAATACTGAAAACTTGGGTATAGGAATAGGAAGGGAGACAGTAAAAAAGGAAAAAGTTGCTGAAATGGGAAAGGAGCAAGATGATTGCCTCCTGATTTGATCAGCTACATTGGATGTGTGCAAGCAAGCTATGGGCATGTCACTGAGTAAATGTAAACTGCTGTCTTCTCAGGAAGCTTTATTAAAGCAGAAAAATTTCATTTTTAGAAACAAACTTGTAAAGCATCTACAGTACCTTAAAAACTGTAGATTTTAAAATTTATGAAAGCTACAAATTATATTTTTAATTTATGTTGTAATAAGTATTTTTTAAAACACGACACTCGGTATAGTTTGTTACTGCTAAAAATGAGGCTGGCAAAGACATGCAGTTGTCTGCCATAGGGAAATGTGTAACAAGGAAAGATAAAATATTACTAGAGTTGAGTTGTTAGAGCACTCTTTCACCTCTTTGAACAGATTGCACATTGCTCACGTTTTTACATTCAGAAACTCTTTCAGATAAAAAATGTGATCTTAAAATCTAAAAATATCTGTTTATTTTGAATCTGATGTAATGAGTTTTCATCAACATAAAAACCCTTTGACTCCTTAAATTTCCAAAACTTTTTTTAAATAATTAGTAAAGCTATTGTGTATAAGATTTCACCTGGTCACATAGAATAAAGGCTTTTTTGTTTTGTTTTGCTTTAATATTTGATTGTTCTAATGTTCATATGATAATGAAGGATATCATAATCCTTCATGTGAGGATTCTCTGCTTGCTGGCCTGAGTTTTAATTGAGCATTTGTGCCCAGAAGGAGTGATTAAGTAGCATGAAAACTTTGGGGAAAAGAATTTGATTCCCAGTTTTTAATGGAGTACTTCATATTTATTCTTTTGCAATACTGTTTTAGGGAGTGGTATAAGCAAAAGTAAGCAACAGCCTGAACATTGAGACCAGAGTAAAATGTTGTTAAGTTTATGGACTTTTTCTCCTATCTTACAAAATACTTTATATAGGAAGATCTATTATTTTAGTACAGCATAATACCATACCCTCCTGTGAATTGTATTTGATTGTAGGTCAATGATTTCTGAGCTCTAGTTCCTTGTTAGGATGATATTGCTAGTGTGCCAGTTAAGGTAAATGATTGAGATTGGCACTAGATAAATGTGGCTGTAAGCACTCTGTGTTCATTTCATGTGTGTATACAGCTTAAAGAGGAAGATAAGTAATTTTATTTATTTCCACTGTTTCCTGAAGCCTGTTTTCTTTTGGAGGTCTGAAAAAGATTGTGACTAAGGTAAAATATTTTTTGTCAGAAATTTTCTTATTTTCAGAGTAAAAATTAAAAGGAATTGTTAATGACTTACAATTTCTTAAACAATAACCCTTGAGTTTTATAACTTAAATGTACCTGTTAGAGTTATTTAAAGACATTATTTAATATGACAGACTGAAATAGCCTATTAAGGATGTGACTCAAGATTAAAAGTACAAATGAATACTTATGACATGGGATATGTTAAGGGATGAATAAGATTAATTCCAGAGAGAAAAATAAGACCTTTGAAATGATGCCAAGTAGAGTTTAGGAGTTTTTGTTTTGTTTTGTTTTGTTTTTGAAGGGGGGGGGTTCTTGTATGTTTGGTTTGGTATTCTGTTTTTTGATTTCACATAGAGTCTTCTTCTGTAGGCCAAGCCAATCTGGAATACAAAGCAATCTTTTTTTTTTTTTTGCTTGTTTTGGCTTATTATGTATTTGCCTAATATCAGATAAAGTGTTCTCTTTTAATCTTTTAAATCTGTACAGAGCTCCTCATGCTATTGATTCTTCAAGTAGTAGTTCATAGGTTAGACAAGCCCTTTGTTAAGTTACTGTTTTGTTATATAGATAATACATAAATATAGTAATTGTTTAAGAACTTTAGGTAATAACAGGTAAAGCTGAGAGCCTGTTAACTGTACCTGCTTTCAGTGTCTACTCCTTCCTCAGAAGTAGTACTTACATTTTGTTTTACATCTTTCTAAGTGTGTATCTATGCATTTGTATGTTTGTATCTCTAGAAAACCTAAACTTTGATTTCTTCATGTCTTTCTTTTTTGCTCTTTGTGTGTGTGTGTGTGTGTGTGTGTGTGTGTGTACATGCATGCATACACAGTGTTAGAGATGGAACAATGGCACTTAGGGTTTCATACATAGAAAGCAAGTGCTCTACTCTACCACTTAGCTATATATCTAGCCCTCCTTTGACTTTTTATTTTGGGACAGAGTATCATTAGGTTCCTTGAACTTGAACTTAACTCTGTAGTTCAGACTGGCCTTGAACTTGTGATTCTGAATTTCTGATTTCTGAATAGCTAGGTCTGCAGGTCTTTATCATTGGGCCCTAGGCCTGGCTCTAATGCTTCATCTTCCACAAATATAAATATACAAAATATAATATCTTATTATGTAACAGTAATATCTGACTATAGTATATTAGTAGTATAATATTGTGTGCAGATTTTCTTTTTTTTCCCATGGAAAATATATCTTAGAGAAGTTTTCATGTTATTACACATAAATCCTTCCGATTCTTCATGACCTTGAGTAACATTTATTTTACCTTTCCCAATGTTGAAACCATTGGGATTTTTTTTTTTCATGTTTTTAATTAATGCCATAATGAACTCCTAACACATTGCCTCTTTAGAAGAAATATTACCTGTATCATGGTGATCTCTTTTACTTGATAGGAAAGTTGTGTCTCTGAAGTATCAGTAAAATTAAAACTGTAAAGCTGTTGTCATTAGAAACAGGACTCAGATTCTGGTAATGCTGGCATCAAGAGGTTGGTAGTTTCCCTCTGCAAAAAAAAAAATACAAAAAAAATGTCAAAAACAGCGTTTAGTGTACTGGAAATTGACCAAAAGCAGTTAAATGTTTGAGGAACATTTATTCTTGTAAAACGGATGGAGCTTGATGTAAGAACAGTGTGACCTTTTTACCTCAGGCTCTTCAACTTAAGTTAGTTTCTGATGACTGCTCTATTACTAAAGCAGAATGTTTGAATCCTTTCAAATTCTTAGGTTGAAATCCCAATCCTTTGTGAGATGGTATTTGTAGGTGGGTCCTTTGGGAGTTAATTGGGATTAGATTAGTCCATGAGATGAGGAGGTGAATGAATGGACGGACAGTACGGGGTATTTGGATAAAAAGGAGCATGAACTAAGATAATCATCAGCTCTGCTACCTGTAAGTTAGGGTAGCTAGATGCAAGCTAGGATGGAGTTATAAAGAACACAAAAACCCATTACTTTGCTGCTGAAAGTGGCAAATGTGCTGGGAAATACAGCTAAAACCTGCTGCTGAGTTAGCTTGAGGTTCTAGATTTTATTTTTGTGTGAACAGAAATTTAACTGATAAATCCTAGAAAGGAGAGCTGAGGTATACTTTCTACACAGGGAGACCCAAGAGAGTCTGGTGAAAAGTGAAAGTTAAGGGACTTCGATATGCAGCTCCCCCCCCCCACACACACACACAGACAGGCTCACATATGTGAGCACAACCTTTGCCTTAGTCATTGGCTAATAATTAAGCTTCAAAGAGCTGCAGAACCCCAAGGGAGACACTGGACTGAGATGTCCTGCCTATGTCCTATTTGAAGGGTACAGATTTTGGCAGGTTTAGACAGATTACTGGAAAAATAAACTAAACCCCAGCTACTGCAGTATATTAAGAGTTCAGTGCTCCAGCAAAACTGCTGGATGAGTGCAAAACAAACAAAAAACCTAGAGCAATCTTAGTTATAATCAATAAAGCAGTCAATAGAAATTAACTGGGCATGATGTTAGGTTTGACACAGCATTAAATTGGCTGTTTTAATATAGTGAAAGAATGTAAAGAAAGAGTGAACAAAGAGGCTAGAGGGAAACAAATATAAAGCTTAGATTGGAACAGTGCTGACTGTATCTGCACATGTGAGGAGAAGGAATAAATGTAAAGATCAATACAATGTCTTTATTCCCATAGAGAGGGAAAAAATTGTAAGGATATGGGAAAGATCTTCAGAAGCTGTGGGGCAGTGTGCAACATTCCAGTATGACATGGGAGGAAAATTCCAGTGAGGAGGGAGAAAAAAAAGGCCAGAAAAGGTATTTGAAGAATTGTAGCACTAAACTATTTCAGGTTTTCCCAGTGTTTTGGTTAAGTAACTCACAGGCAGTTCCAATGAGGTAAAAGAGGCACAACTGACCCTGACATCCACAGTGTGCACCTGTAAAACCCGGGCAGAATCCAGCACTGCTATTTGCAGGCTCTGTAAAGTTAATTTGCAGATGGAGAAGATAACTAGAAAATAGCACCAAATCAGTGCTGACTTGAACTGTTTGTCTTTGTGGGGAGGTAGGTTTGACATTCCTTCCCCTGAACTCAGAACAGCTCAAATCCCAGAAGTCAGCATCAGAATGCCTGAAGAAAATGTTTAAGCTCTGACTTGAAAAGCAGGGAAGGGATTGATAAGATTCTAATATGAACTGATCCTCGTAGGCTCCTATGTTGATTCCCAGTTGGTACTATTTTGAGAGGTGCTGGATTCTTTAAGAGGTAGGGGATGGTAGGAGGAAATAGGTCACTGGAGGGCATGTCATTGAAGGCTGTGCCTCCTTTTCAGTCCCTTGAGTGTCTCTGCATTTCTTTCTGCCATGAGCTGAACAGGCTTCTCCACATGGTCCCACTGCCTTGATGGTCAGCCTTACTTCAAGGCCAAAATAATGAAGCCAGCAGACTTAACTGAACCCTATGAAACTATGAGACCAAATCAGGATTCCTATCAGGAATTATTCTCTCATTTATAGTTACAGTTAAGTTTCCAAAGATAACTTAATGCAGAAAAGTAATACTGGAGAAGTAAGGTTCTTGGTGTCATGATGTAGTTCTTAATCCTTTAGAATTTCCTTATGGGAGAAATTTAGAGTTTTAGAGACAGATTAGAATGCTATAATCGGAAAGGCTGCCTCATAAGGTTACAGTCAGGGACACTACCAAGAATTGGGCTAGAACTCTTTCATGTTACTGAAACAAATTTGTCTATATTTTATCTATGTTCTAGGACTTTGAGGCTGGATTTTAAGGTGATAAACTAATTAAAATTTGGAGGAAATTTCAGGACTATAGCAGTGTGATATAGTGATTTCTGGCTTCTTTTGCTAAGTTTATAGTGAGAATTGAAGCAGGAAGCACAGCTCAAAGACTTGAAAAACTTTTAGGTTTGACAGAGAAGCCAGTGTAAAGTTGAAGCTAAGGAAGTAATTGTTTCTGAAGTGATTAGCACCATTAAAAAGAGGCTAAGCAATTGACCAATGTGTGAAAAAAGCCTTGAGACTTCTCAGGAATTGGCTAGATCCTACCCCTTTTAACTGATGAGGGTGGAAAGGTTTCAACTCATTTGAAAGGCTAAGAGAAAGCTTTTAAGTGTTTTGGCTTGTACAGGGTCACCCAAAGAAGTTCTTTTGCCGGGTTAGCTGCCCAGACACTGCAAACCTAATGCAGTTCTTGTCCAAAGGCACTCAGCCACTGCACAATCTGGCAGCAGACCTTGACATTGTCCACCACATGGTGCTGGTTCTGCATTCAATGCAGAATCAAAGAGTTACTGTAGGCTTATCCAGATTGCAAAGGAAGACCTGGGAGGTTAGGCAGTGTGTAGTAGAGTTAGAATCTGTCAGGCAGCCCTGAGAGGGCAGTATGTGAAGTTATGGAGGTGAAGTCTAAGCTGTAGTGGAGTTCTCAAGATGTTTGAGATGCTGAAATGTGGACCTTCTGATAAAAGCCTCAGTTCATAAATGGCACCAGCCCAAAAGAGAGGCAGTGTGGGCTGCAAGCAGCAAAGCCATATAGCCACTTAGGGCTCATGCCCATGATACCATGTTTCAGGTCCTGGACATAGGGTTATAGGAAGAATTTGCATGCTGGGCTTTAAGTCTTGCTTTAGTCTGATCATTCCTAGCTCTTCTCCCATTCTCTCTCTTTTTTTGAATGGGAGTGTTTTTATAGGAGCTCACAGTTAAGAGTTTGTCTTGAGTCTTAACAGACTTTGGACAAACATTTTAGCATTGTTTGAACTGTCAAGACTTTGGGGGAGGTGCTTGTGATGGACTAAACATATTTCTTCTCATTATGAGATTGCTGTGTGCCTTTGGAGAGTCAGGAACAGAATGCTGTGGATTGAATATGAAATATCTCTCCTAAGCTCATGCTTTTGGAAGCTTGGTTCCCTGTTGTTGTTGTTTAAAAATGTAGTATAAACTTTAGGAGGTTGGGCCTAAACTAGAGGAAGTAGGTCTAGGGGATCTGCTTTTGAAGGTTGGGCCTGGTCTCTGGTCCCTTCCAGTCTCTCTCTTTCTCCCATCCACTATGATGTATACCTCTTCTGCCACATGCAGCTGTGGTCCTAATCCTCTTAGACCATGAATAAAATTCTTTCCCTTAAATTGTTTTTCTCAGGGATTTTGGTCATAGCTTTGCAAAAGTAACTAATGGGTTTTATTTTAATCCTCAGCAAGAGTGCAAGAATCTCTTTCCATGTTTTCTTCTCTCTGTTTGCCTCCCTCCCCACTTCTCCTCCTTCTCTGTATCCCTCCTGTCCACCTCCTTTTTGGTGATCTCTTGTTCCCCGATCCTCAGGAATCCTTTGGCAGCAGTGTTGACATGGTTATAAAATTCCTAGAGTTTAAAACTTCAAAGGAAAGAAGGGACTTTCATCTTCATTTGGAGAAACTGCTCCCAAGAGAATGAGACTAATCCCATTTAATTTTGTTTTTCTGTGTTGTCTCACTACTTGAACTAGGACGAGAGTCTGGTTGTAGTAAATATGTGTCATAGTGGAATGGATAAAGCTCCACCTTTTTGCTTGAGGTTTAGAAATGGGGGTTGGGGTTGGAGGTTGTGGGGGTTGGTCTGAAAGAGACTGTTAAAGTTAATCATGGACATACTTTAAAGATGCAGTAGTCTGAAATACTGGTAGACCACTACTTATGTCCTGTGGGTGGCATGTTTGTGGTACAGAACTCAATGGTACGATGAACATTTTGAATAATTTAGTAATTGCTTATGATGCTAAACATATACCAGTGCTACTCTTTGGTATTTACTTGGCAGAAATACAATTTAATTTCACAAGCTAGAGTATAAATAAGCTAGTGTTGGGTCCACAGAATAGCTCTAGTAGACACTGAGATGTACATATGGCCATTTAAAGCACTTATTTCCTCAGGTTACATACTGGTATGTCAGGGCTAGCCAATCAAAAAAACATGGCAGCGCCAAAATGTGGTCCTGTGCCTTTTAAACCAAACAGGCAGAGACTAGGGGATCTTCTCGATTGGTCAGGACCTGAGCATAGGATTGGCTTGTTAAATCTCACAGGAGAGGATAAAAACGAGTATCTCATGGGAAAGCGGAGAGCCGAGGTCAGTGCTGTCTCTGCTAGGGGACACTGGTCTTCTCAGTTAGAAATAATGAAACAAAAAAACGAGAGAAGAGTCAGGAAAATAAGATCTTATTATATGGAATGCTATTAAAAGTTATTTTTTAAAGGTTCCAGTAACCAATAAACAGTTTTTAAAAGGGCATTACAGAGGAAGGTCTATTATAAAACTAAATAATTTAACACAGTTATATCCTCCTAAGTAAAAACAACTTTTAATAATCAAGAATATGCTTCTCATAGAAGAAACGATATCAAATATCACAAAACACAACAGTAATAAATTATAGATCTGTATGGGATTAAGCATTTCTTTGAAAAAATATTTTTAGTTTATCAAGTAAAAAAATCCTATTGCATAAAATTTGTATGTAATAGAGCTTATCTAAAACAAACTTATTTTGAATGGTTAACAAATGGTAAAGGGCTAACAAAAGGTATCAGACAAATGGAGGCAAAGAGCAGGAGTAGGACACTGATACATGGCAAAGTAAAACATTGAGTTGCTAAGCATTAGGAATGAAAAAGGAGTTGGACATGGTGGCATACACCTATGATCCCACCACTCAGAGACTGAGGAACCAGGCATTCAAGACTATCCTTGGGTAGATAGTAATTTTCAGGTTACAATGAGATTATTTAAAACAAACAAAAGACACCCCTCCCCCCAATCCCATTCCCACCAAAAAAGAAAGAAAAAAAATGAAAAGGGACTTTTTTTTGTGCAGGATAACATTTTTAACTATGTACCTTGGTATATAGTTACATAGTACATATCAACTACCTTTATGAAACAACTACAGGAGAGGCAAGGAGACTTTGTGAGATGAGCAGTAGTACAAAAGGCTTTAACAAACCACGTGGATATAAGGTAGATCAGCTAGGCAATAATAGTGAGGGGCTAGAAGACCTAAACTTTAGATAGATCTTATTAGATATATGGTGGAGAACATTCATTATTGTTGAGTGCCAGAATATATCAGAGTTCTAAAGTAAGCAAACTCGTCTTTAGTGGATACTTATGTACAATGGGGAAAGAGATGTAAGGAGGAGGGGCAGTAAGAATCATAAAAGAGTCCTTCTGAAATAGATAATTATTTTCATAATGCTTGTAGTTTTGCAGATCAAACTATATACTTTTTATATGTAATTATACTTATCTTTTAGAGAACTTTAAAAAATACATGACTAGAAAAGCATATTGTAAGTTGATATTATTTCTTGAAATGCCAATTTATAACCATATTGATAAAAATAGTCTCTGTTAGTAGAAATTCTCCGTCCAGAAATTTAACCTATAGACGTACCCATAAAACTACACAACAATCAAAATAGCAAAATCTGTCCTGTCCATAAATTAAAATATCAAGCAACTGTATAAAAATGAAGTATGGGGGGTTGAAGAGGTGGCCCAATGGTTAAGAGCACTCATTCTGTTGCAAAGGAATGGGTTTCCAGCACCTATATGGTGACTCATAGTCATACATAACTCTCAATTCCAAGGATCCGAGGCTGCCTTCTGACCTCAGTGGGCACCAGGCACTCACAAGTGCATGTACATGTACACTAGAAAACATTCATATACATACAGTAAAATATTTTTTAAAATGAAGTATATGTGTTGCTACTTAAAAGACCTGGAGAATGCATGACAATGAGGAGAGTATACAGTGATGCTATACCTCAAACACATAAGAAGTACATATAGAAGCCAAGGTGTGGTGGTAGATAGATTTACTTTTGTGTTCTTAGGAAAGAGAGAGTAGTACCTGAAAGGGGGTGTTAGTCCACAATTTCAAACAGCCTCATAAAGTAGCTTTTCATAACTTAGTGCTAGCAAAGCTGTCTTAAACTGACATGAGTTTTTTAAAATAATATTTATCTATTTAATTGTGAATATTAATTTTTGCCACAGTTAATTTAATTTACTATCATGTTTTTATATAAAGAGTAATTAATGATTGACCATATTTATGAGAAAAATAATTATTAAGCTAAGTAATATTGGTAAATCTGACTAAAATAGTTAAATGATGATAATTATAGATGGTGATATCTAGATGTTTCTACATTCAGTTGATCTGCAAGATTTTATTTACACATAATAAAAATAATTTTATGCCAATGAAATTTAACAAATTCCCTAAATGAACACAAATTTGTAAGACTGTTACAAGGAAGAAAAGTATTCCTGTATCTTAAAGAGAAAGTAAATCCTCAATTCAAAATCTTTCAATAAAGTTACTTAGTTAGCTTCACTGGTAGAAGACAACCATGACATCCTAGTGTATGTAGAAAATCCAACTGAATCTCAAGGCAAACATTTTTTTCTTTTAAATAAACTTTATTATTTAACTTTTTTTTTTTTTTTTTTTTTGAGACATGGTTTCTCTGTTGTAACTCTGGCTGTCTTGGAACTCACTCTAGACCAGGCTGGCCTGGAACTCAGAGATCCGCTTACCTCTACTTCCCAAGTGCTGGGATTAAAGGCGTATGCCACCACCACCCATCAAGGCAAACTATTAATGTCAGTCAAAGAATTAAGATTGCTGCACCCAAGATCAATCAAAACTAAGATTTTAAGATATCTTTTTCACAGTAGCACAAGGCACTTAAACATTTAGGAAGAAGTGTGGAAAGATGTCAAGACCTCCATACACAAAGCCACCAAGTTAGTGAGAAACTTAACAGCATAATGGTTCTATAGAATCAGGAAATATGTTTACTGCCCTGAGGTTTATACTGTGGAAGACTTTGTGTGGCTGTCTCATCTTTGTTTCTCTTTAGGGAAAAATGTGTGTAATTGTTTTCTGGCTCTGTATCAGGGCTCTTAAGCCTTATTTGTTTGGAGCCAATTGTAACTGTTACTTTTTTATTCTTTACTGAACTCTGCCTTCTGGTTCTCTTTCCTGGCTTGGAACTAATTGTGACTGAAAGCTAGTTCTCTGGCCCCAGCTGCTACTGAGACAGATTCTTAACTTGGGGCCTTTTTAAGCCCCTAGCTCTAAAAGGTTAGAAAGGAAAAGAGAGAAAGGAAGAAACCTTCACAGACCCCTTCTGGCTGTCTTTATCTGTCTAAACCTGGAGAACTGGACTGACTTCTAACATTCTTTATCCCTTAACTGTCATCTAACATGCCTTCCCATCCACTGTCCCTTATCTCTGTCAGCCTGGTGCTTCCTTCCTTCCCATCCACTGTCCCTTGCTACTAACTGTCACTGCCAACTGCCACTGCCTCTTTTATAGGGCTTCTAAGCTGTTCCCAGAAGTCTAAGTGGCATGTAACCATAAGAAAGGCTGCACAGTGCAAAAAACTTCTTGGCAAAGCCCCACTACAAATGCGAGTTTTTCTTTAAGAACAAATATTTATAGAAGATAGCAGAAGGCTTGAAAGTATCCAAAATGAATTTAAATTCCATGTTTACATTTTGGGCTCCTAATTTTACATTGTAAAATTACATGTGTGTGTGTGTGTGTGTGTGTGTGTGTGTGTATGTGTGTATGTGTGTGTGTATGCCCACTGCTGTTTGTTGCAGGCTTGGAGTCTAGGATGGGCAGTGATGTTTCTGAAGCAGTCTTATTAGGAAGCCGAGGGTGAACCTGGAACTCAATTTATAGCCTAGGCTGAACTCAGAATTTTATCTTAACTGCCTTAGCCTTCTAAGTGCTAGAATTACCAACATGTGTTACTGTGTCTGCCTACAATCTATTAATTTAAAATTTCCTTTTATGAAATCTGTTTCTGTTTAAAGGACATCTTTTTGAAAGCATGGCATATCCCAGAAAATGTTTATGAGAACTGAGATTGAAGCTGGGGTGGTGGCATTTGTGTGTAGGCAGATCAGAAATTCAAGGACAACCTAGACTTCATAAAGCTATGTCTTTAAAAAGAAGTGCCAGAAAGTTATACTAGTCTTTGTTAAAAGGTGGTTGATTTATGATGGGAGTATTGATAGGTCCATTAAAAAATGTCAGTCTGCTCTTTCTAAATTTATCATCAGCCTAGGGAACCCCCTGTTTAAACTAAAAAACATATGTGTGTGTGTATGTGTGTATATATATATATATTTTTTTCTTTAAAGTTGCAGTTGTAAGTAAATAGCTATCCTCAAGATAATGAGTTTTTTTTTTCCTTTTAATTTTTTTTCTGTGGGTGTGGGAACACACATGTGTGCATATCTAGAGATCAGAGTTCAACCTTGAGTCATTTCTGAGGGAACCATCCACCTGTTTCTGTAATGGAATCTTTCAGAGTACTGTGAATTACAGTGTGAGAAATAGGCTGGGCTGATTGGCTAGCAAGTCTCAGGAATCCTCCTGTCTCTGCCTTCCTGGCACTGGGATTGTAAGTATCATAAGATACTGCTCCAGAGTTTTCTCGTATCATTTAACAATGGCAACTTTCTGGTACTCCTTACTTAACAGATAAAAGAAACTGGCTTGGGAAGGCTAAGTCTAGCCATGTTTTCAGGACTAGTCAAGTGGCAGAGTAAGGCTCTTAGCCATTCCAAAGTACTATTCTCTTAAATTCTTGCATTTCACACACATACTTTATACTAAGTTGAATTTTTAGAGGAGAAATGGTGTCTCTTTTCTTCATCTAATTGTGTGTTAGGTATCTATAAAGTTCTGAATAGATGGTGAAATATACTATACACATATAAATTCCAACCTTTCTTCTGGTTCAATATAATTAAATGGGAATCTCAAGATACTAGTTTGAGTAGTATCTTAACAATAGATTGTCATTTTATAAAATGTTGTTTTTATTGACTTAACCAATATTTTGTGACCATAGCTATCAAGATCTGGAGCAGCATTTCTTCTTGGGTTCATGCTGGGATTTCAAGGGGAAGGACAGGGGAATGGGGCGGGGGAACTAAAACCTGAAGTCAGTAGGACTACAAAGGCAAAGTTTATTAGTATGATAGCTCTTCATGTATCCCTCAAATGAGGAAGCAGAAAACAAGTCAGTAAAGAGCATCAGAGAGCAGAGTGCAGGGAGCTCGAGTGAGTCCCTCTAGTAGTAGATCATTCCATGTCTCAGTCTGGAGCATTGATAGGGAAACTGTCTAGCTCAAGGCCCAGGCCTCAGTGCCCGCCCCCCCCCCCCCCCTGCAACGCTCCCTGGGAGCCCTGGTGGCATACCATTGCTGCCTTGCCAATCTTGACCTGGCAGGGAGCAAAAGCACAGCATTCCCTGTTACACACACAGGACCTTTGGCCCTACCTAGTCACCAGCAATGGTCAATATTTTTTCAAAACTTGATCTTAAAGAAACATTCCAATTTCATTGAATTCTTTTTATGTCATGTCATTTCTTGGAATTGTTTTTAATAAAATAATTTTGGTGCTCTATTAATAAGCACATGAAAATTATCTAAATGACTTTTGTATACTTTCCTGAAGTTTTTTCAAATGTGTAATGAGTTTTTTATATGACATTTCATGGATATTGTAAATTAGGCAGCAAGTGTCAGGTAGGTATGATTATTTTATGTTTAAAATATAAATAGTTTAAAATCTTGATTTAATACCTAAATTATCATGTTATTTGGGAGATTTAGTTTGTCAGAGTAAATGGGTGTGAACATAGCATCAAATGTGATAACAAAATGATTTTAAATATTAGATTGGAATCCAGTCCTAATTGAATACTAAGAATAGTTTACTTGATTACTTATAGTTCTAAAACTGAATAGAAAGACTTTCATAACAGTTCTGTTGTGAAACTTTTAGAAAAACCTAGAGGTTAAGTACCATTCGTTTTATTAAAGTTGCCATACATGGTGTACTAAATGCTTAGAAATATCAGAAAATATTACTGCAAAACTGTTAAACTTCAGTAGTCTAAACAGTTAAACATACAACTTCTCTAATGCCTTGTAAAATAATTCATGGGGGTAAATAAATAGTTTGAAAACTGTGGTTGTCAAGATACATTGAAATACTACATTTTTGTGACCGAAAATGCGTTATTGAAAACCTATGATGTATCAAACTACATCCTACTTTTTTGGGATTCAGGTAGGTGTAGACAGGTATGATTTCTGCAGTTCTCAGAATTTAACAGGAAACTGTATTGAACAAAATTACAGTATGAATTCTATGGGTTTGTCAGAGTTACAGAGTATTATGAATGTATATATTAAGGAAAATCCTAATTGGAGCAGCCAGTGAAGTTGAAATTTCGCTTCTGAAAGCTGAGTGTAAATTAACCATGCAATGATGGTTGTATAGAAACTGTGGTAAAGAGGAGAGGATTTTGTGTGAAGGCTAGGGAAAGTTAAAGCTACAAAGGTTGATGTAGATTTGAATCCAGCAATGTATTAAAAGGCTTAAAAAGCCTTAAAATTTACATTTTAATTACTTCCTTATGGGTCATTGCTGTAGTTTGGATCTGGAATGTTCCCTACTAAGATTTCCAATTCATAGTTCTATTGGGTGGTGGCAAAACCTTTAAGAAATAGGGCCTCATGGGAAATTTTTATTAGGGCATGCCCTCAAAACGAGGTCTGGTACCAGGGTCTCTTTCTCTCCTGTCCTGGCTATGAGGTAGACAGTTCTGCCCTGTCAGTTACTGCCCCAAAGCAAAACTTCAAAACTGAGAGCCAAATAGCCACTTTCTCTTTTAAGTTGCTTGTCTCAGGTATTTGACAGTAAGAGGAAGCTAACAGTTACAGATGGACTGCAGTGATAGTCTGGGTGAGATAGGATCACAGCTGGGATTCGTTGCCAGGTAGAGGAAGGAATGGATGGACTGCAGAAATAATGTGAGAAGTGGAGTTGGCTCTTCCCCTTGTCTAAGTTCCTGCTTCTACCACTTTCAAGCTTATATGTGTTTATTTTGGTTTCTCTCTAGCCATTTTTTTTTAACTCTTACTGATGCTTTGCTGGTATTCTGATAGGAATCTTGAAGGGAATAGATACATTAACAAGTTAAGTAATAATCTGCTATGTTCTGGAATCTTTTGTGTATTGAATTTCATTTAGGTACTTAGTTTATGTATCTGTTTGTTGCTGTGACAGTGCTGCATACTTTGTAATGTTTTGTGGTTGACAGTTCAGGAAACCCCACATAATTATGCTTTTAAAAATGTATTAGTTCATTTTCTATATCTTCTATTTCTGGTAAATTTTATATAACCTATAAAAAACTTATTGGAATATCTGTTTCATTCCTTAAGGAATAATTTGAAAAAAATTGGCATCTTTTTATATTAGTGATTCTTACTACAGAACTTATTCTCAATATATTTGAAATTATATATAGTATGATTTTGTGATTTCCTCATATCTGAACATCTTATTTTACCTTTAAATGGCTATTAGTACTATTTAGGGAAACTATTGATTTTCTCTGTTGCTTTGATGTATAGCCACTCAGGAAATTCTCATAACGAAATAGCTGTTTATTAGTATATTTTAATTGTAATGTAACAGATTGATTTCTCTCTTTTATTCATGTCTCCTTTTTATTTCTGATTTTCCACTTTGTGAAGTTCAGTCTTTACTGGTTTTTTTGTTTGTTTTTTTAAAGAGTTTTTTTCTGTTTTGGTTTTTAAGCTTTTGCACACATCTACTGGTTATACATTCACTATGTAATCCTCTGGATACTCCAGTTCTTCACCCTTTCCTCAGGCTCCTTTGTCCCCAGGCTTAGAAGCTTTGCTTGATTCATGGTGGCTTTCTGTTTCCTCATACTTTCTTAATGTTTCCTTCTCTCTGCCCTCCCTATATTGTCCCCCTTCTCCTCCTCCTCCCTTTTTTTTTTTTTTTTTTTTTTTGTAGGAATCAAACCCAGGACCTGAATGGAGCTAGACAAACACTCTACTCCTACTCCTGAGCCACACCCTCAGTTCCTTTACTCTTTTAAAGTGACTTTTTTTGTTTCCACCCCAGCTCCCTGTCTTTCCCTCTCCCTCTCCCAACTGTTCTTCCTTCTCCCTCCCTGTCTTAATGATTCTTTGGAGCTTAGTGCTTATGCTTGTTGAATTTGATGGCTCTTGTTTGTGGAGGAGGGTTTCCTAAGTGTAAGTTCTTGAATTGTTCATATTTGAGATCAGAGGGCTAGATTAAGTACTAACTTTTCTCTCACTCAGATAAAAATCTCATTTTTACACCTGATTGGAAGGTCTCTCCTTCAGGGATTATGGAGGAGTGGAAATTGCAGATAACTTACTTCTGAGCTTTGAGACTTTCCTTTCTTCCTGGAATCTGAGTAATTTTGAGGTACCTCCTTGCTTCACTGATGCTGGGCCTAACAATGCCTGGCCTAACTTCTCAAAGTTCTCCCATGACAGAGCTTATTTCATACAGGAAGTTCTTGCATACACTAGTGTTCTTCTGTTGTTACCTATGTCTGATTTATTTCACACTTAAATATTTGGAGTGTTCTCTTCTGTTTAGGGTTTTTTTTTTTTTAATTTGTTTTGTTTTGTTTTACAACATAAAAGTACTTTATTGGAAGTTTGGGGATGAAAGAACTTTGATGATGAAAAAAAAAAAACAAAAAAAATAATACCTCTGTTTCTGTTTAAAACCATAAAATGGCAGAAGACACATCTGTAAGAAACATTTCAGACTTGGCTGTCTATAATATTGGGGAGAAAGTACAGAATCCCTTTTAGTCAGTTGGGGCCAGTCTGCTGTTACCCTTTGTTAAAAATCCTCACACTTCTCTTTATCTGTTCATGTGTTTAGAATAATGTAGCTGAAAAGAACGATGTATTAGGTTTTTGTTATTATTTATTATTAGAAATTCATCATGTGAAAAGGCTGGTGGCACAGGTCTGTATTTCTGTACCTATGGGGCAGAACAAAAGTCAAGACCAGCCTGGTCTATGTAGTGAGTTTCAGACCAGCCAGGACTACATAGCGAGTGAGACTTTGACTCAGAAAAGAAGAAAAAAGAAAAGAAAGGAGGAAAAAATAGAAGAAAAAGAAAACACAAAAGAAGTACAAATTAGTTAAGGATGATTGACAGCTTTATACTATCAAGATGTAATTTTAATATAATCTCAACAAATAAAATAAATAATAAAAATAAATAAAATTTGAGTTATCAAATGGGGAAAAAGATTCCTCTTTTAGAACGTGGGGTATAAGAGCTTAATTAGTGTTCTAATTCTGTTCCATATGATCAAAAGCAGTAGCAATGTGTGAGAGTTTTAAAAATAGTCAAGGCTGTATTTTGTAGTCTCTATCACTAAGGAATTTATCTGATACTACAAGTTTTGTTAATGCTTTTGGGGGAGGAGTATTTTGTTTCTTAACATGAAATGTTTTGGATTTTGTCAAACACTTGAGTATTTGTTTGAAATGCCCCTGGGTTCTCTTCTATTTTATTGATTGGCTTTCATATATTGCATTCCTAGGATTACTTGTATTTTGGCACTTGTGTATAATCTTTTCTATATGTTTCTGGTTTACCTAGCTAGTATGTTACTTTTACATCTGTACTTATAAGGGATATTAGCTATAATTTTCTTAAGAGTCTCTTTGGGCTTAGGATCAAAGTACCTGGTTTTAGAGAATGAATTAACAAGGGTGGTTGGGAAATGGTGGTGTGTGCCTTTAATCCCAGCACCCTGGAGGCAGATGCAGGTGGATTTCTTGAGTTTCAGGTCAGCCAGAGCTACATAGTGAAAACCTCTCTCAACTCCTTCATCCCAAAAAGAAGAGTATTCTTACATTATCTTGAAAGTTTGTCAAGATTTAGTTTTAATTCTGTTTTTAAATGTTTGGTGGAATTTACCAATGACCTTCAGATTTTTTGAAAGTTTTTTTTTTCTTTTTTCTTTTTTTTAAATGAGTGCTCTATTTGTATGTATACCTGCATGCCAGAAGAAGGCATGTGATTCCTTTATAGATGGCTATTAGCCACCATGTGGTTGCTGGGAATTGAACTCAGGACCTCTGGAGGAGCCATCAGTTCTCCTAACTGCTGAGCATCTCTCCAGCCCAGATTTTTTTTTTTTTATTATTTCCTCTTGGATGTATTTTCAAATTTGAAAAATAAAAACCAAATGAGTTTTAAGTATGTATTTATTAAATGTAGTCTTATAAAATTGAAACTGTATATGAAAATTCATCCAGCTCATAGAACAGTAATTAGTGTGAAACTCAGTGTTTAACAATTTCTTTTTTTAAAAAGTAGTTTTGCTAATATCTTCTTATTTGCATGGCTTTATAATTTTACTCCATAATGGCCTTCCTTTGTTTATATATTCACTAATTCTTATCTGGCTTTTATCTCATCAGAAATGCAGCAAGTTTTGGAAAACCTTACAGAGCTGCCCTCATCTACAGGAGCAGAAGAAATAGACCTAATTTTTCTCAAGGGGATTATGGAGAATCCTATTGTGAAATCACTTGCTAAGGTATACCTGCTTATTCATAAGATTACTGAGTGACTTTGAAAATTGTTTTTATGGAAGTATTTTCAGTGATCATCATTTTGGAATTTAGGTGATACACCTTTCTGCATAGTTAGCAATCAAGGCTTGTCACATAATGTATTTACTTGCCTTTTTTATTCTGCCCTTAGAGAATGAAATGACTGCTAGCTTTGGTCCCAGTATCTTAAAGTTAGACAAGTTGTAATGGCACTTAAATTGGAACCTGTGAAAAGAATTTTGGTTGTCTTTCAACCATCAAGGTGTTGGTTTTCTTCTTCTACATTGTAATGTATCATTTAAATTCTTACTTTTATTTGGTTCTTTAATTATTTCTTTAGGTTTTTCTTGTATAACCCTGATATTTTAGATGTGTTTTCTTAATCAACACTGAAGCATTTACTAACTCATATTTATGGTTCTGTTTTATTTCACTTACAATTTCTTGATACTTTTTTTGAACATGGAAGAAGCTCAATGTGTTCATTTCCTGTTTCACGCTCTGCTGGTCCTTGCCTTAGAGTTGTTTCAGGTAGTTTCTGCTTTTTGGAAAGCCATTCTGGTGGCCTTCCAGCCTCTCCTTCACAGAGACACCTTCTCTTTTTTGCTTTGTACTACTAGAGTGTCGGTCTCACCTTCTGTATGCATGGAGTTTTTTGTTATTGTTGTTTGCTTTTTATCTCTTGTGTTTTAAGGCTTCTGAAAACTATACCTTTTCCATTGGTAAAAGTAGTTAATGTGGCTCATTGTTCACAGTCATAATGAGATCATGTGTGAAGAGTCATTTCATAATGTATATATTTAACATTGCTATATCTTCATAATATACATGATATTATTTACTTTCATATTCCAACTTCCTGTCCTATACCTTACAACTTACTGTGTTAAGGTACAGCTTCAGGGCCTATTGAAGTAGGAGCTATTTAAGCTCATACTAAAAATGGTTTGCCTTGGGCTCCTGTTGATACAATAATTTTACTCTTTCCTTGATCTTATAATGTTGATTGTCACTTTTTATTGTCCCTGAATCATTTTTGTCCCTGCTCTCATGTTTAATTTAAGGCTATTATGTAGATTTAGAAATATTAGAATGAGGGATTCTACAGCATGCTTGTCGTTTCCAAGGTCTTTAAAATATATTAGAGTAAATAATAGAGGTAAGGGTTAGGACAGGTATTCTAACCTTGTCTTTTAAGTTTTGCACTCTATTTTAACATAGGGTGATGGTATTTATGTGTATTTATTCTTAACAACTTCTGTAAGTGAAAATGAATTGATTTGTGCCACCTATGATGGACTTTTAGAGGATCACTAGCTCACTGTTCTTAGCAGTTGAAATGGTTGGTTTACTTTGGGACACATTAGGAGCAACTGTGCTCTTTTTTTATTAAAAATAAAGTCTGGGCAGATAACTCAGTGGGTAAGGTGCTGTGCAAGTATGAGTACCTGACTGAATTCGAATCCTCAGACTCCAGAACCCACGTAAAACATGGCAGTAGCTGTGTGTATGAGTGTGTGTACGCACACGCGTGTGTACCCACATGGCTATTTATGTTCCCTGTGCTCCTGAGGAGAGATAGGCAGTGAAGACATGTGAATCCTCAAAGCTTGTTGGCCTACTAACCTAGCATAAGAAGCAGCAAAAACCAGAGACCCTGTTTCAAATAAGATGGAAGGCCAGGACTGATACTCAACCTGGTCTCCACTCTTGCTCTGTGATATAGTGTATATACCTGCACACTCTCTCTCTCTCACACACACACACACCTTGTTTGGTTGCTTGCTCTCTCATGTGCTCTCTCTCTCTTGCACACATGCAGACACCGTAGGTACACAAAAGATGAAACAACAGAATCAAACAATAATATTCATTCAAGCAAATTTTTAATAAATAAAAGCAGTGGTAGTTAAATGCTCCTGTAGCATTAAGAATTTGCAGGGTGAAGGGGAACTTCTGCTTCTAAGTAAGTAAGTCACAGCAATCTGGTACTCATTATAACAAGTAAGAAACTGAAAAGAGAAGCTGAGCATGCTGAGAGGCGGGACTATGTGACCAATAATCAGCAGAAAAGTAGAAGTGGTACCTCCTCAACCATATCTTGGAGCAGCCATGTCCCTCATTTTTTAAATTTTTTTAATTCAATGAGTAACATAAACTGTCAGATTCAAGAGGCCGGGTAAGAAATAAAAAGAACACATATCTAAGTCCTGAAATTTAAATGCAAAGTAAAATTTGTAAAGCAAACAGATGAGAGAAGATAAAAAGAAAGTCAATAAGAAAAAAAAATGGGTAAAAATAAAACAGGACTTCTAAAATTCCTCGTGAGGAATTGAGATTTTGCCTTCAGCTGACAAAAGGGAAAAAAAATGACAACCTTGCATCCCTTTCCAGTCAAAACAACCTTCAAATAAAAAAATACTAAATTTTTTTTCCAGACAAAGAAAATTAATTTTCATTTATTCCACAAAAAAATGCAAGAGAAAGTTCTTCTAACAAAATGACAAAGGAAAGAGACTGTTTGTGGATAAGCATAAAATATGCTTTTAAGATAAAATACTATAGCTGGGTGGTGGTGCACACCTTTAATCCCAGCACTCAGAGGCAGGTGGATCTCTTGAGTTCAAGGCCAGTTCAAGGCCTAGAACAGAGTGAGTTCCAGGACAGCCAGGGTTACAACAGAGAAACCCTGCCTTGAAAAACAAAACAAACAAAAAAGAGGAAGTACCGTCATACAACATTTATACCATGCTGCTGCATGTATGTTTTTGTAACTATGGTAGCTCCAAAAAAGGGACAGACTTAGGTGTACTGGCCCACACCTGGAAAAACATCTTCAGAAAAATCTCCAATAGTTAGAAATTAAACACTACACCTTAGTTAAGGGTTCTACTGCTGTGATAAAGCATTGACCAAAAGTAACTGGAGAGGAAAGGGTTTATTTCATCTAACACTTCCAGTCAACAGTTCATCACTGGAGGAAGTCAAGACAGGAACCTGGAGACCAGAAGTGAAGCAGAAGCCATGGAGGACTGCAGCTTACTGGCTTGTTTCTCCTGAATTTCTTAACCCAGAACCACCTGCCCAAGGGTGGTGGCACCATTGAAAGTGGGCTGGGCCCTCCCATATCAGTCATTAGTCAAGGAAATGCTCCAGAAGCTTGCCTCTGGGCCAGTCTAATGGAGGCATTTTCTCAGTTGAAGTTCCTTCCTCCCAGACGACTCTAGTTTGTGTGAAGTTGCCAATAAACCAACAAGGTAAAGAACCATGAATGAATGAATGATTTTGAACTGACCCTGCATTGATGTTTTTGATATGTGCTTGTATTCACTTTGCTACTATTTTATTGAGGGTTTGTATCTGTTCATCAAAGATACTAGTATGTAGTTTTGTTTCCTTGTGTCTTTATCTGGTTTGGGTATTAGAGTAATACTGGCCTTATAGAACAAGTTTGGTAGTGCTCCTTCTCTTTGTTTCTTTTTTCTTTTTTAAGAGTTTAAGAAGGATTGGTTAAAGTTCTTCCAAAGTCTGGTTAAATTCTGTTGTGAATCCATCAGGGCCTGGATTCGTATTGTTTTGTTTTGTTGTGTTTTTTGAGGCAGGGTTTCTCTGTTGTAACTCTGGCTGTTCTGGAACTCACTCTATAAATCAGGCTGGCCTCAAAAGGGCCTGGAATTTTTTAAACAGAAGGTTTTTTATTACTGTTTCAATATCCTCCTTTATCATAGATTTGTTTAGATTGTTGGTCTCTTCTTGGTTTAACTTTGGTATTTTAGATAAATCAAGAAATTCATCCTTTTTTAAAAAGATTTTCCAAGTTAATGGAGTATAGATTTTTAGAGTATTCCCATATAATATTATGCATTTCTTGTTTGTTGATTGTAATGATTGCTTGTTAATTTCTGATTTTGTTAACTTGGGTCATTTCTTCCTTTCTTTTTGTTAGTTGGGGCAGGGGTCTGTTGATCTTGTTTATCTTCTCTAAGAACCAGCTTTTATATTACTTGATTATTCATTTTCTTTGTTTTATTTCATTAATTTCTGCATTAATTTTATTATTTCTAAAGTATGCTGAGTTTAGGCTTGGTCTGAATTTTTTCATGATTTCTTCTTCAACCCATTCATCATCCAATAGTGAGTTGCTTCATCTCCATCAGTTTACGCATTGACTGGAGTTTTGTTTGCTGTCAATTTTTTTTATTCCATAGTGGTTAGATAAGATACATGGAATTATTAAAATTTTTCTGTGTTAAGGTTTGTTCTATGTCCCAGTATGTGATTTATTTCAGAGCTTCCATGAATTGCTAAGTAGAATGTATATTCTTTGGCATTTAGGTGGAACATGCTGTACATATCTGTTGGGCCCTTTTGACGTAAGATATTTAATTCTGAGGTTCCTCTGTTTATTTTTTGTTCAAATTTGTGTGTTAAAGGACTAGAAAGCTTGATAAGAGACATTCTGTCTTGGCCACTCATGTTTTTGTTTTTGTAGTTTAACCTGGTAATATGGATGTCTTTCTTTGGTTGTGTATCTGATGTGATAATCTGGCCTTAATTTAGGCCGGTACTGGAGATGCCTGACCTGAGCTAGGCCAAGTTACACTGTTGGATGAGCTGTTTAATTGGTGCAGGGAAACATGGCTTCCAAACCACAGGTTTGGAGCTAGGCCTGTGAGTGCAGGATTTCAACAGGCAGAAGGAAGGATGGGAGAGGAAAGGAGCATCTCTCTAGTCAGGTGGCTCTTGAAGAAAGCAGGCTTGAAGGCCACAGATCTGGAGCTAAGCCTCTGAGTGTAGAAGATGGCTACAGGTGTGGGATTAGGGGTGTTAAGAAGATGAGAAGGGAGAACGTGACATCCCTAGCAAAGATGTCTCAGGAACTGAAGATGTTCCTGGTCTGTAACTAGGTGGAGGTTTCCAGATGGTAGTAGGTTGGGAAGGGCAGGCAAAGGGAAGAAGGGACTTACCATGTGACTTAGTTACTTTTCTGTTGCCTTGAAGAGACTGTGACCAAGGCAACTTACAAAAGAAAGAGTTTATTGGGGCATACAGTTTCAGAGGGTGAGTTCCAAGATCATCATGGTAGGGGAAATGGCAGCAGGCAGGTGTGGCACTGAAGCAATAGCCGAGACATTACGTCTGATCCACAGAGGCAGAGACAGAGCTAACTCTAGAATAGCATGGATTAAAAAACTGGAGGAGGTTTCCTATCCTCTAGTGCCACACCTTCTCCAACAAGGCCATACCTTCTCTAATCTTCCCAAAACTGTCCTCCAACTGGGGACCAAGCATTCCAATATGAACTTGTGGGGGCCATTCTCATGCAAACCACCACATTAGTACAAGGCTTGTGGCATACATACTCTCTTTCTCTCCTTTTTTTTTTTTTTTTGATACAATTTTCCTCTCTTATTATGGAGTTATGAGGGGTTTTTATATATTTTAGGTACAAATAATTTACTGGATAAATAATTTATGAATATTTTCTCCTAATCTGTAGGTCATCTTGCCAGTTTCTTCAGTTTATATTATGTGTGAATGCATGGGCTTCTGGACATGTGTTCACATTCATGTGTGTGAATGCAACCATCTTCATGCCAAGGTGCAAGCATGGAGGTCAAAGAACAACCTCTGCTGACAGCCTTTACCTTCCACCTTGTTTGAATCAGGACTTCTGTTGTTTTTCTGCTACACATGCCAATCTAACTGAGCTCTGAGCATACTAAGATTGCTCTTGTCTCTATCTCCCACTTCCCTATAAGAAACTCTAGGATTATAAACTCCTGTACCATGTTTCTGGCTTTTACATGGATTATAGGGATTTGAACTCTTCTTTACACTTGCTTTACTTACTGAGCTATCTCCCAAGACCCACAGTATATTTTGAAATACAAAAATTATAAACTTGAATTTTACTCCTCCCTCCCCCTGTTTATTGGTGGTAATTTTAATGTCGTATATATGAACCCTTTGTTAAATCTAAAATAAAATATTTACCCTAGGAAACAACCTGTGTTTCATAGGAGTTTTACAGTTTTGGTTTTTAGATCTAGCTATTGGATCCATCCCATGAGTTAATTTTTGTATGTTAAATGGTAAGGTTCAAATGTTATGTGCCAATCTAGTCTGTTTGCTGAAAATACTAGTCTTTTCCCTAGGACATTGGTTAGTTTGGGCATCCTCGACTAACAGAATAGTTGACCATTGCTATATGGGTATATTTGATGCTTTCAGTTCCATTCCATTTATCTTTTTTGTCTTGTGGTAGATAGAACTATTTTGATAAGCCATTGCAAAAATAAGTTGTTGTGGAGGTGAGTAAACCCTGAGTGAATGTGGCCCCATTGAAGTAGCAAAGCCTTCTCCTGGTAAGGCTTGGAGAGATGGCAAAACCTTCCTTGGGGATCTGAGTGAGAATGTTGATAGTATGTGCAGAAAATGCCCACCGTAGTTTACCCTCCCAAGATGTTCATCATCTAAAAACTGTTCCCCCATAGAGACTGTGCCTACTGAAATTACCTAAACCTCCCTCCTTGATTTCAGCATGTGTATCATAACCCTTGCCTCCCGTTCAACTATACATGATGTACTCACTGAGCTGGTTCTGTAAGAAAGCAGGCTGAGCAAAAAGGCATGAGGAGAAAGCCAGTAAGGGGCACCTCTCTATGGCCTCTATAACATTTCCTACCTCTAGGTTTCTGCCCTGTTTGAATTCCTGCCTTGGCTTCTCTCAATGGACTATGATTTGGGGTATGTAAACAAAACAACCCCTTTTCCCTCCAAGTTGCTTTTGGTTATGGTGCTTTGTTACAGCAATAGTTACCTCAATTAATATACCATCTAACCACGTAAAACTTAAAATCTGATTTACATTTATTTTAATCCTTCAGTTTCTTTTAACAATGTTTTATAGATTTATGTGTTTTTCATGTGTTTTTTGAAACTTACTCAAATGTTTTATTTTTGGTGCTATTATGAATGTTTTCACAAATTTCATCTTCAGAATTCCTTCCTATTATACAGAAACAGTTGATTTTGCACATTGATTGCTTATTCTGCAACCTTGCTAAAATTGTTGTTGATTCTAATAGATTTTTAAATTGTGTCCTCATGGGATTTTCTAAATATGAAACCACATATGAATAAAAATAGCTTTGCCTCTTTTTTTTGTTCTTTTCCATTTTGGATATCTTTATTCCTTGACTTCTCGCCCTGACTAAAACACTCCAGTTTAATTACTGAATAGAAGTGAGAGTTCTTTTTTTGTTTCTAGATCTTAGTGGGAGGCATTGAGTCTCTCACTAACAAATATAATGGAGTTGTAGGCCTATGTTGTGTATACGTCTATATTACCACCTCAAGACATTATTCTGTGTAAAGTTAATGTCATGTTCCTCTATATGAATATACCATACGGTCTTTCTTGTCAGACTTCTAGCATATTTTTATGTGGCCTTTCTGTTATATATTATGCTATTAATATATGATCCTGCTATGTTTTGTTTGTACATATTTTATATATCATTGGGATAAATTCTCAGAAAAATCACTTAATTTTGTAGGATTTGATTAAATTGCTCATATGTGTGTTCTCACTAGATAAATGTGTGAATGCCTTTTTCCTACCTTTTCACTAACTTGGTTATTATTTTTACCAGTAATGTTGACAGTTTAATAAGAAAAGGAATATTTTTGTATAGTTTTAATTTGTACTTCTCTTATGCATGTAGTTATATATCTTATTTGTTTTAATTTCCTTCCTGTGAATTTTTGGTTCATACTCTCAATTAATTAGTTAATTAGTTGGTCAATTGGTTTGTAAAAGGCCATTATGTATAGAGAAATTAGCCTTTTGCCTGTAATATGACTTATGTTTTGACTCTAGTTTTTGTGTCTTGACTTTGCTTAACGTCAAGAAGTGCTTAAATATTTATATAGCTTATACAAAAAATGGACATTTTTGCTTTTTATTCAGCTTCTTGATTTTGTGTCATTTGTAGAAAGTTGTTTCTAACTCTAATATAAAAAGATACATGCTTTTTCCTGAGTACTATTTAAACCAAACTTTTAAAAACAATCTTGGTTTGCAGATTTCTTTTTGTAGTTATTGCATCTGTGTGGCTGCAACCTTGCAGCTATTCTAGCAGTGGTACTTAGATGCTCTGTGATACAGCTTGCCTCCTAAAACTTAAGCTTCATTTGGAAAAGTCCTCTTCTCGTTAGAGAGTTCCATTCTAGCTGGTGTAGTCCTTTTTTGAGTGAATCCAGACTCTTCTTGCTTGATGTCTTATATGCAAAGCAAGATAGGAGCAGAGCTCTATATTCTTGCCATATTTCCATTCTCATTCATACTCTTATTCTGGGGTCTTTGTAGACTTCTGGATTTGGGATTTTAGGTCCTTAGATAAAAGAAAATTAATTTTCATTCCAGCTAAATTAATTTCTTAATGTACCTTTTCCACAAAAATTTAATAAGAAATGGCTACGTACTTAGCCCTGTTGTAAGAAAATAGAAACAAAGTTTATGTATGAGCCTTGCTTTTTAGGGGCAAAGGCAAGGTCACAGACAGCAATACTGCTAACTTACTAATGCTATTATTATTAGAAACTACATTGGTCAATTTTTTTTTCTGTCTGCAAGTATACAAGGACAGTACTTGAGTAGAGTAGCCAGAAGTTCTGGAAGAAATTCTCAGCTCATTTTCCTAATATGCACATAGTAACTAGGATTCTCAGGACTAGGCGAACAATAAGGCTAGGTCATATTTGTATCAGATCCCAGACTTCTACAGCATCAGCCACGGCATGTTCTTCCCCAATTTTTTTTTTAAGGAAACAGACTCATTTAATCGAACATGTGACTCACCTGCCCCTTTAAATTATTGTTATTATTTATTTTTGGTATAAAGTTTCTCTTGTATATAGCCCTTGTTGCATACCTGGAATTTGCTATGTAGGCCATGCTGACCTTGAACTCACAGGGATCCATGGGGCTGTTCTCCACTATGATGGAGCACTTGACTAGTTTTTAAGGTTTCCTTTGACCCTGTTAGTTTGATGAGTTAAAATTCTAGTTGGCACTTACCTCATGGAAATCACTAAGTTTTGATGTTAAAGTGAATTAGAGGTCTCAAGTTTTCTCACAATGCCTCAGAGCTTTAATAACTGTGTATTATAACTATATTTTCACTCTAGGAAAAAATGATACATATTTTTTAAAAATTTTTGATGGGACTCTCATGTCTCCAGTTGCCATAGATCCACTAAATAGCCAAGAAAAGCCTTGTACTCCTAATCCTCTTGCTTCCACCTCTCAAGTGCTTCAAGTACAGGCATGTGCCACCATGCCTGGCTGTGAAAGTGATCTTGAATATATTTCAGAAGTAGGTTCTCCATATTATTATGACTATTGCCATCATTTCACTAACCTTCATTGAGGATTTCTATATTTTATATTGATATTCTTTATTTCCATAAAAACAATCTGATATGAAGGAACTTGGGGTATGTTTGGGTTTTCAAGTTCCATCCTCATGTGAAACACTCCCTCATCTGCCTTTAGTTGTTATCATGTTCCCACTTAGCGTTACCTAATTTGTAATAAACGCATGCAGAGAGGAAGGGAGATGTATTGTGAATATTCAGTTCAGCAGTCTTCGGTACTGAAGGCCTGAATTGAAGCATCGTACACATAGCCTTATATATGTTAACCATGTGATTAACACAGGCAAACACTTAAAACTTGCTGACTTAGTGCTTGAAAGTAGTAAGCCAGTCATCATCTCTGTCCTAGAGAAACACAGATCTTTACAGTTCTTCCTAAGAACAAAAACATGCAAGTTAGAGGGGCAAAGTGGAGTTTGTGGAGTTTGTGGAAGCAGTGGAGTACCAGATACATCTGGGAAGGCATGTGGTAGAACAATTAGCACACTGTCCTGGAAGAACATACCTCTTAAAGCAGGAGTCAAAAGATGCTTCCAGAGAAGTGAAAACTTACCCATTCTTAGTCTTTGTTGCATTTTCTAGTCTTTATAGCACTTCCAATTAAGAGCTTACTTTGCTGGGTGTGATAGTTCACACCTGTAGTCCCAACTACTCAGGATGCTGAGACAGAAAAATGTCTTCAGCCCAGAGTTCAAGGTCAGTCTGGGCAACATAGCAACTGTTTCTTAGTAAGTCACCTTGAGAAAAGCATATGTACACAAAATGATCATCATTTACAAGTTACAGATGTTGTATTTGGTTTCTCAAGGATCTATTCTGTATGGTGATACATTAAAGATGAAAACATCACAGCTGTATGACACTGGAAATAGAAATGAGTTATAAATATTACTGTGAGGTCTGTCATCTTATATGGTTTGATGAATTAAATCTTAGTAGTTACAGTTTCCCTGACTTTGAATTAGGGAACAACTATTTGTCAAAGGAAACCTAAAAGATGGAGCCTGTGTAGTATTTCTTCTCAGTCTGAATTTAGAATCCTGGTTTACTACTACTATTTAAAAAAAAAAATGTTTGAGACTGAGAATAGAGTAGGCACCATGGAAAGAAAAAGACTATTTTTCTTTTATAAATGTACATATCTGGCGGGGGTTATCCTCCCAATCAAAGTGAGATATCTCAAACATGCTCAAGATGTTTTACTTATTTTGATGTTTGATGTTTTACTTACTTTTTCAATGCTAAGTACTGAACCCAATATACATTAAGAAAGAACATTACCACTAAGCTGTATCCCTAGCCTAGATTTTTAGATGTGAAAAATAGCTTCAGGGTTCTGGGTGACATTTTTTGTTTTAGTTTGGAGTGCGTGTGTTTCCATCCATGGGTCTGTCTGTCTGGATTTTGTTTTCAAGATGGAACTTCTGTGTAGCACAGGCACTGGCCTCATATAACCAACCTGCCCTTCCAGATTTCCCAGGACTGGGATTACAGACATATGCCACTATACCTGTCTCACTTCATTTTTAAAATCATTTAAAAAACATTAACATGCATAATAATTATGGTTCTATTCTTTTTAAAACTTAGTCATTTGCTTCAATAAAATATTAACAGAGTTGGGTGGTGGTGGCACACACCTTTAATCCCAACACTGGGGAGGCAGAGACAGGTGGATCTCTACGAGTTTGAGACCAGCCTGTCTACAGAGTAAGTTCCAGGACAGCCAGGGTTAAAACAGAGAAACCCTGTCTAGGAAAAGAAACAAAAAATAAAAATAAATAAAAAATAAATATAACAGTATACCCAGAGTTCAAGCGTCTTGTAGACATCTCTTGGTGAGTAGAAGATACCACATGCTCTTTACGTTATCATTAGCCTATTCATTTTTTTGCAATAATTATAAAAATGAATATTTTGGAATGTTGAGGGTAGAAATAGAGACCAAAGTCATTATATCTTATGGTATATTTATGAAATCCATCTATTGTCTCTTAATTATTAACTATGGCTTCAGTAAATTAGACCTTTAATATCTTTTTCTTATATTTGTGTGTGAGAGTCAGTTCTCTCCTGCCATGTGAGTCTGAGGATAGAAGACAGGTCATCAGGCCTCGTAGCCACCTCACTAACCACCTTACCCACAATCTAAGTAAAATCTTGTAAAACTAAGAAAATGATAAACCAGTGAGGTACCTGACAGATCTAAGCACTTCACTAATTTTACTTTAATCCACTGTTGTCTTCACAGGCTCATGAGAGGCTTGAAGATTCAAAATTAGAAGCTGTCAGTGACAACAACTTGGAATTAGTGAATGAAATTCTTGAAGATATCACTCCTCTAATAAGTGTGGATGAAAATGTGGCAGAACTGGTTGGCATACTCAAGGAGCCTCACTTCCAGGTAACCTGTCCCTGTCTTCTTCCTCAGCTTTCTCCTTGAGGAATTAACTTCCACACTAAAGTAATTTGGTGTTTGTTATTTGGGGCCTGTTTTAGAAGTTTCTAAGTTCTAGCTTAGGTATTCTAATAGTGTGTGTGTGTGTGTATGTGTGTGTGTGTGTGTGTGTGTAATGATACAGTCTAATATGTTGAAAGAACACAACACACATATATGGCTATATACACCCCAGAAATATACAGTGTCTGTCACAGGAATAACCTTGGCTTTTCCTTTTGTGCCATCAGTTAACCCTGGAACACCTTAAGATCACATCCTAGGAATAATCTCCTAGCTTTGACAGTGTTGCTGCCATCTTGTTCATTTATTTGTTTGGCATTTTTAAATTTCTTTATTGGGTGAGGGGCATGTACCTACCATGGCAGATATACAGAAGTCACAGGACATGCTGCGGGAGTCTGTTCTCTCCTTTTACCATGTGGATCCCTGAACTGGAACTCAGGTCATCAGGATTGATGGCAGGAGCCTTTATTCTCTGAGCCATCTCAATAGCCTTTTTTTTTCCCTCCCACTAATACCAGTGTTTGTCATTCCTACTCTGGCCTGGTATGGACCATGTTTTAGTATTTTTGTAGGATCAGGGTGAATTCAATAATACTCATGAGGTAAAGATAATAGGAAGTTTGTCTAAGAATAGAAACCATTACATAGCTTACTTTGTTCTATAGATGGAGTGGGGGGTGTGAGTTAAGCAGTTTTAGAAAGAAATCCACTTCAGAAGAGAAACGATGGGAAATTTTTATTTTAAACCTATAATAATTAAATCTATGTTAGTGGAGACTATTAGGAAAGTAACAAGTAAATAGCAACCCCAGAAATACATCCAGTTGTGTATGGCCTCTCAATGACTGAGACATTGCATTTTAGTAAGAAAAAAAAATTACTACAATAGAAGAAGAAGAAAATGTCACAGCTTTCCTTACAATCTTTGTCCTCAAAATTAGTTGGTAAAACTCCTTTGCTTTTTTAAGACTCTCTTTATGAGGGGCTAAGTGACTGAGTTCATGTAAGGCAGTGTATAATATATGAATTTTATCTTGAGTGGGAAATCTTGGGGCCAGATATTGTGCATGAATTTACAACGCATGTCTCTGGGATTCTCGTTGCCCTCTTGACTGTGGTGTTTAGTTGAAAAAACTGAGCAATTGTCTTTAATGTAGGACTTCTGAGTTTATCTGGTTGATTTTTCTGATGTGTAATTACTTATAGAAGATCTAATTAAAGGGTGGATGATTGAGTTCTCAAGGGTACTACTCTAAGCTTAAATGCTTCTTAAATGATGTTGAAAATGAGTTGGCTGTACCAGAAGTTGTAGAGTACCTGGTTCTCTACCAGTGTTGGTGTGAAGTTGGTTCCCTGACTAAGGGCTGTGACAGTCTAATCTTTTCATATAAATCATCTCCACAAGGAGATGTTATTTTTACATAAAAACAGATGCTTCCTTATTTTGGGGTGTGTTACTTGTTTCTTGTAGAGGTGAGGCCTGGTAACATTCACTATTTTTCTCTCCTACCTCAGCTTCCAGAGTGCAAGCATGTGCATCATACCAGGCTAACATTATACAGGTGTTACTTCCTAAGAACCACTTACCTCTAGATAAACACAGATCAGTAATCCTTGCCTAAATCAATATTTTCATTAGAGATTTCAAAATAGCATTTTGAAATTGTCTCATTCTATATATGTGAGCTGGCATTGTTCTGTGAACCCAGAGTTTATCTTCAGCTGCCCTGCTGCCCTGTAACATTTTCTACTGGAAAGGTAGCAACTCAAGAGTTATTTAAAACATCAGCTTTCAGTGATAACAAATGAAGGTTTTTTTAGTCCTTTTCTTTGCTAAATAGCTTTGTGGACCTGTGGAGTTTTTTCTTCCCCCTAAATGTGGAGTTCCCATTCTTTATAATAGTTATTCCTTTTGGCATTCAAATTATTCTGACTTTGATTAGGGGAGAGTAGTTTTTTAGTATATGAACTGGAGCACATGAAAATTTTTGACCAGAGAAATAATATTGTATTAATAGTGTTTCATGTAGTCACAGGAGCAAAAAAACTGACTCAAAATAGAAACAAGGTTAGAGCTTTGAATAACTTCCAGCATTTTTAGGGAAACTCACATAGAGATTTCCAAGGTCTTTTAATTTTTGAAATTTTTATGTGTATATGTGTGTTTTCATGTGTGTGCAGGTATGCAAACTCTAGTGGTCCAAGTCTGATGTGTTTCTCAGTTTCCCTCCCTCCCTCTCTTCCTTCCTTCATTTCTTTTTTAAGACAGTTTATCACTGGAGTTGGAGCTCACTATGTGTCACTTCAGACCTGCACCACTGTACCCAACCTTTTATAGGAGTACTACGGATCCGCATACAGTACTTATGCTTGGAGCAAGCGCTTTACTTACAGAGCCATCTTCCTAACCCTGTTTTTAAATTTTTTCTAGTATCTTGCAAATGGTTTTCTGAAATTATCAGGAATTGCCAATTAAGCCAATATCCAAATTGTTTCTGTCTTGAATATGTTGATACTTGTTTCCCTCTTCTATTTTGACTTGTCACATTTGAACTTGTATAATGAATACTTAGAAATTTTTTAACATGGTGCTATGGCAAGAATTGAATTAAAGTTTAACTACTTTAGGATAAGGAATTTTTGAAATATTTAGCATGCAAAAAAGAAATTCCTGAACAACTACCTTAAAATCATCCATCATAGTATACACATAATAAATGTAAAAAGCAAAACAAACACTTTATCCAGAACCATTTCTGATTTTTTTTTTTCTTCAAAACAGATCTGTAGACTAGAACCTTAATTGGTAATGTGCAATTGCCTATTAAGAATAGAAATTACTGATACTTATTTTCTTTTAGACACACATCTTTTTAGCATATCGTTTATACATGTAAAAAGTATATCATATTATTAATATATCAACATCATAAAAATTAGAGTCTTTGTCACTCAACTTTTTTTTATGTCCCTTATGGATAGGGATTAGTGGTAAAGACTAGAGAAGATACTGACACTGTTGATAGGAAATCTGTCACCTCCCTCTACCAGGCTTAGAAACACAGGTTTTGTTTTCAGTGAACATGCTACTTTAAAAATGAGACTAAATTCTACCAGTCTCTTCAAATCAGAAAACCTGAGTATGATATTGTTTGATGATGAAATGATTTAGTGTTACTTTTTTTTAAAAGATTATGTATGTATTTGACACAATTCATGTTGGGAATTTAAAAATGTGTCCTTAGAAACTTTTAGTACTCTACAGTGATAATGAACTAATAAATTATTTTTAGCAACTTGTTCCAGTAGTAGCTAATAACCACAGGCTGTTGTGACTCCTTACAGTCGCTCCTGGAAGCCCATGATATTGTGGCATCAAAGTGTTATGATTCGCCTCCCTCAAGCCCAGAAATGAATAATTCTTCTCTCAATAATCAGTTATTGCCAGTAGATGCCATCCGTATTCTTGGCATTCACAAAAAAGCTGGAGAGCCATTGGTGAGTAAATGAGTTACTGCTTTCTTCGATCTGAAATATAGTACAGTGCAGTCTCTGCTCTTGATATACTATGGAAACTGTGCTTATGCTTATTATATCAGTCTTTTTGGCCTTGTATAAATATACAGCAGATAATCTGTCAATCATGTAGCCTATGAAACGTAATCAAAATGAAACCTTAAACTGAATCAGCAGCTATAAATATGCCAGTGGGGAACAAGAAAGCCATTTCATTTCTTCCCAGCTTTTCACAAATTGCATCTGTTTGCTTAGATGCAATGATAACACCAAAACAAAGAAGAAAGTTGTTATTAAAATTTGAAGTATAATGAGGCTCTATAAGTAATGAAGTTAACTATTTCTCTTGAATTTTTATTTGTGATTCCTAATATTCCTAAGTGATGTGGCAAATAGGACAAGTTGGAAATCTTCATTGCTTCCATGAGTTACCTTTGTCTGTGGAATACAGCTAGATTTTAAGGGCTAACCCATTTGCATGGATGTTCTACTGATACCACAATTGCACTTACTTTATTGAGACTGGACAGTAAAGAACATGGTAAAAGAATTCACCTACCTGGTTTCAAAATTATTTTCTTTATATCTATGTATGTTTACATGAATAATTCTTTATTTTAAATTCCTTATAGGGTGTAACATTTAGGGTTGAAAATAATGATCTGGTAATTGCCCGAATCCTTCATGGAGGAATGATAGATCGACAAGGTCTGCTTCATGTGGGGGACATCATTAAGGAAGTCAATGGCCACGAGGTTGGAAACAATCCAAAGGAATTACAAGAATTACTGAAAAATATTAGTGGAAGTGTCACCTTAAAAATTTTACCAAGTTATAGAGATACCATTACTCCTCAGCAGGTTAGTGATAATTTCCTGGGTGATACTAAGAATACTTCATTTCACTCTATTAGGTAGATGCTTAATTGTTACTATTTTGCTATTTGTCTTTGTAAAGTTTTGAATTTTTATGTAAACTATCTTAGTTATTATAAAGGAAATAATAAGATACCTATTTATGAACATTATGAACCCTGTTATTTGGGTAGTCTACAGGTAGATGCCAAAATAGTCAAAATAGTTTTAATTACTATTGTTGAAAACATGTTTGACATCTCTTATTTTTCATACATTGTGTCAGTTCAGTGTGGTTCTTAACCTTCCTAATGCTGTAACCCCTTAATACAGTTCCTCATGTTGTGCTGACCCTCAGCTATACAATTATTTTCGTTGCTACTTCATAACTATAATTTTGCTACTGAATGGTATCTCGGTTCCTAAGACCATCAGAAATAATGTGTTTTCTGATGGTCCTGACCCACAGGTTGAGAGCCACTGTGTTTTAGGACCTTTGAGAGGGTGTAGTCTAGATTACTTCCAGGTTAGTGTTCTTGTGATATGTTAAATGACAAACAAGTGTTAGGTTGGATTAAAGATGATTTTGAACACTTGCTTTTTACACAGTTCATGGATATTTTAGGTAAAATGAATAAATGAATAGGAGAATGTGCTAATAATAGAAATTATTTCTATCTCTTATAATAGCTGCTTTTGTAATATCATGACATAATCTTAGTACTTGGGAGATTAAAACAGAAGGACCCCATGTTTGGAGCTTAACCTGGAATACATAATGAGACCCCCCAAAAAAGCAAAGACAGATAGATAGTATTCTGGTTTGAGCTGTTCTTTAGAAGATAGGTTATTACTTAGTCATGATTTTCTTTTATATATAAATTAGACCTCTGAAAATAATGAACTTTGTTTGAAATAAAGGTAGATATCTGTTTTAGTTTCATTTCTGTTGTTGTGATAAAATACCCAACAAAAAGCAAACTGATGGAAAAGAGGGATTATTTTGGCTTAAAATTCCATCATTGTTGAGAAGTCACAGCAGAAACTTTCAAACAGCTAGTCCCATCACATCCACAGTTGAAAGCAGAGATAAATTGCTACAAACATGCTGACCTTCATCCTTGCTTATGCTCAGCTCATTTTCTCCATTCCTACGCAGCCTAGGACCTCCTGCCTAGCGAACATTGCCACCCACAGTAGGTTGGGTCCTTTTACATGAGTTATTTAAGACAGTCCCCCACAAGCGTGCCTTCAAGTCAACAGAGTATAGACAGTCTCTCATTGAGACTTTTTTCTACTTGATTCTATGTGTTTCAAGTTGAGAAAACTATATAACCATGTTACCTTATTTTACCAAGTAAAACAATCATGAAATTTAAAAAAAAGACATCAGGACTTAGACTATCCCTGTTCTCTTCAGGCTGCCATTTTCCCTCATTTGCATATTTCCATTTCTGTAAATTGAGACCTATTTGAACCTGAATGTGTTAGAAGAATAAGATTTATTATTTTTATTATCTATTAATTATAATGGGAAGATATTATTTTTCTCTGTGGTCCCAACCAGATATCATATAAGTCGCCATTGTGTATTAGTTACTTTCTCATTCCATAACAAAATATCTGACAAAAGCATCTGGAGGAAGAAAGGGTTTAATTTGGTTCACAGTTTGGCAAGACAGTTTGGGATCCTGGGAAGATCATGGCAACAGGAGCTTAAGGCAGCTGGTTATATTTTGTCCACAGTCAGGAAGCATATGGAGGTGAATGCTGGAGCTCAGGTCTTTTTTTCCTTTTTGTTCAGTCCAGGACTCCCAGTCCCTGGGATAATGCTATTCACATTTACTGTAGTTCTTCTCCACTTAGTTAAAACTTTCTTGAAATGTCTTCATAGATAACCCCCGAGGTGATGTTTCCATGGTGATCACCAACTAATTGATGATGATCATACTGTGTGTATAATGGACTTTACAGGCAAAACAGATCTTTGTTTCCTCTGTAAGCTTTGTATTTGGTAACTGAATAGCTGACTTCAGTGTATGGATGTTTCGCTTTGGTCTATAAACCAAGATTATCCCGTTCTCTAATTTCTGGGTTTTATCCAGCCTTTAGAACTAGGGAAGAGGATTCAAGTGTGAAGTGGGGAGAAGTGGTCGTATGAGCTTGTTCAACAGTCTATGGCATATCCCACTATGAAAAAGAAAACGATCCATAATGAGAAGCCAAACTGTACTCAAATAGGGATTTTTTTTTGTTTTTTAATGAACAGAAAATCATGTTGAAATAGTACACATAATCCAAGCCTGTCCTGGACAAACCTTGGGCATCTAAGAGATGTTGTGGATTAAAGAAGGCTATTTGCCCTTACAACTGACTTTCTCACTTAGGAGCTTCATCATCTAGTACACTAGCTCTCACCTCACCCCCAGCCACTGTGTTACTCTCTGCAATCTCAGTTACTCATGGTCACCCGAAGTCTAAAAATACTAAAGTGAGAAACTCCTGAAATAACTCAAACTTTAAAATGTGCATCATTCTGAACAGTGTGAAGAACTGATGTTCTTCATGCTTAGTTCCACCCAGAACCTGAATCATCCCTTTGTTCAGGGTATTGTATATAGTACCCACCTACTGGTAGCTTTCTCAGCTACCAGTACATCAGAACACCTATGCTGATGTATCAGTGTTTGCTTTCAAGTGATTCCTGCTGTGCATCACAACCTTACAGCACAAGAGCTGGCAATTCAGATCTGCCACCTCAGAAACCATGGAGTACTTCCTGTAAGTGTAATGGTAACAACTCTCAATCTAAAGCCAGAAAACAAAAAGACTTCAGTGCTTATGTTGCTAAGATCTGTGGTAACAACAGATCTTTTGTCCGTGAAATTGTGAAGAAAAAGAAATGTGGTAGTTGATTATCTCACCTGAAGTTATGGCCACAGTGCTTGGTAAGTGCATAGTTCAGTACTTAGGTTTAGCCATCCATTGCATATCTTGGAATGTGCCTTCAATGGAGGAGTGGAGATTCCTGTGCTTGGAGCCTATTGTAGTTCTTCTGTAGATTGCTGAGAGAGTAGAGGGAGAGCAGAAGCTCTCCTGCCAGGGTAGTGTTTTTTTTCAAAGCATGACAGTAGATCCTCTTTGTCAGAAACGCTTGAGGTGCTTGCTTGCAGTCCAGACTCTTGTGACACATGATATATGTTTTACAGTTTAAGAACCATGGTAAGAGAAGTTGTAGCTAGAAGTTCTTCAGCTTGTATATGAGTTAGGTTTCCGGAAGGTATAAATAATTCTGTTTATAAAGTTCTGTGTTAGTTTTTGTCCCTTTGACAACTAGTTTGGAGAGCTATTTATTTTGGCTCAAGGTTTTAGAAAGTTCAGCCCAAGGATACTTGGCTACATTTCCAGGCTGTTGAGGCAGAGCATGGTTGTAGAAAGGCATGACAGGGCAAAGTTACTCACCACAGTAGGACTAAAATCAGAGAGAAATAGGTAGAGGCTAGGGCATAGTGTATTCTTCAAAGACATGCTTCCCAGTGACCTATTTCCTCCAAGCAGGCCTCACTTCCTAATTGCTCATTCAATATGAATTCCTCAGTGGATTTCACACATTGATGAAGTTAGAACCTCTATATATGGTCCACTCACCTCTCAATGATTGGATCTGCTACGTGGGGGTCAAGAATTGAACACATGAGACTTTAAGGAGACTCTATATAAATCATAACAAGGACAAACTGATAGTAATCCTCTTTTACTTAATCTTTATGACCAGTATGACTGGACACCAAGAGTGTTATAGGAAAATAAATTGTAACTTTATTTAATTCAACAAAATAATAGCAAGTCAGGGTTAATTTTTTTTTTGTAAAAATGATTGTCCAAGTTGAATTTATTGAAAATATGGTAGTATAGTTTCTTATAAGAAAATCCATATGTGTAACTGAACATATTAACACATTGAGAGAATAACCTCAACAGAGATGTGATTAAATTTAACTCAGATTCATGTTTCTTTTGTAAGTACTAATAAAGTAGGAAGAGGAAGGTCCTAACAGTTGGAAGTTTGACTTCTGTATAAAATGGAGGCATGACTACTCCAAGGTATAGTTGGGAGGAGGTTTTTTATTGTAGATATGAGGGAGAGTACAGTAGTAGTAGACTGGACATGGCCGGCAGAGTGGACCAAGCCATGGTGGGGAGGGGGTGTGGCGAGAGAGGAAGAGAGAAGAAAGGAAGACAAGAGAGTGGGGGCCAAGAGGAGGGGCCTAAGAAAGTGCATGGCTGAAATGTCAAGGTTATATAGGAATGAGAAGCTGGGGATAGGAAGCCAAAGAACTGGAGAAGTGTTGGATAGGGGGCAGGGTGAGAAGAACTGAGAGGAGCCACAGGTACTGGGTGAGCCTGGAAGCCAGCAGGCTTTGGTACGCTTATAGACACCAGCAATAGCCATTTGTCCTCAGTTTCTTTTGTACCTGACAACTTCAACATCAGAAGCAGGACTCTGAACTAGTCTGCCTGACACCTTACTATGACCAGTTGTAGTCCTTTATAAGGTCTCTTTTCCACCAAAGTAAAAGAGCCCGTCATAAACCAAAGGAACTCACTGTATCATACACGGTTGTGCATTAGTATCCTCAGTGAAAGAAGTATCCTCAAGTGATTCTGGTATAGTAAATATTAAAACTCTAGTTTTCCTTAAAGATGTTAGGAATAAGCAGTATCTGATGCTAAAGTTTAGTATATTTGCAAACCAAGGAATAGCAATCCACTAACATTCAGACATCTCTGGCAACACACACACACACACACACACACACACACACTTCACCATTCCCAGCCTCTCAGGGACAGAAAAACTGACAGAAATACCACCCAGGATCTTAACCCAGCTTGGCACTGACAAACTACAGGACCCTGGCAGATGCTGATGGAAAAGCACAACTTGCTGGTGGAGGAGGAGGGTGATCTTGTTCAGAATTTTGATGAAGCTTCAAACAATTAAGCAAACTGAACTGACTCAACTTCAAGAATAAAATGGCAAAGATTTGACTGCTTTAAAATTTTTCATTTGGAATAGAATGAAACATGAATTCTTACTATTTTAAATTTCAAGATTCTTGGACACTGAAATTCTCAGCTAATTATTGCTTATACTCAAATTTATTTGTGTACTATTGGTTAATCCAAGGAAGCCAGAAAGTGAAGTCTAAACTAAAGATTTTTTAAAAATGGAAACAGAAGAAGGTGTTGACTAGCATTACTTCTTGTCGGTATTTTTTTGAGGATTCAGTAATCATGGTATGACAAAAATACAGAAACAAAAGGGCTATGAGGATGAAATAAAACTAAGTTTTCAGTTAATATAATTTTTGTGCTTAGGACCTACCCCCAAGAAACTATAAATCTAGAAATAACAGATTACTATACAATAGTTTTTTTCTTTTTTCTTTTTGTTTGTTTTTTGTCATCAAGCAACTAAAAATGTAGCTAAGACATCATTTACAATAGAGTTACCTTAATGCCTGAGAATAGATCTAACAAAATAGGTGAAGTCCTCCACACAAAAGAATTTTGATGTTCTAAATAAACAGAACATTATGGACATTTCCATTTTCTTTACATTGGCTTACATTTTCAAGGGTCTGCCTATCAAAATTCTAGGAAGATTTTTATGGTCTCAATGGGACGAATAGCCAGGACACTCTCGAGGAAGAAAAGCAGTAATAGAGGCTTCTAAGTTCCTTTCTTTGTTGCTGTGATAAAATACACTGTCAACAGCAGCTTTAAGGGAGAAGGGGTTTATTCTGGTTTATAGTTCAAGGGTCCAGTCCACCATAGAAAAGCAGCAGAAGCTTGAAGCAGCTGGTCACACTGAATCCACAGTCAGGAAGCAGAGAGCAATACCAGCTTGTTCCCAGCTTTCTTCTATTTTTACAATCCAGGATTCCAGCCCAGAAAATGGTGCCACCCACAGTAGATGGGTCTTCCCACCTCAGGCTAATAAAGATAATCTCCCACTGGCATGCCCAGGTGATTATAGATTTCATTGAATTAGAGGTTGGGATTTACCATCACAATACTGATGTGCAAGCTTTATATATTATGTTGGCATGGGAATGGATAGCATGGTCAGTGGAAGAAAGCTCAGAAGGAGGTCTTAGCATGTATCTTACACTGGTATATAACAGAATGGAGGACATTTTATTATTCATAAAGAGATATCTAAAATTGTGTCACTGTTTCACATCTCATATAAAAACAAGTAAAAACAGATCCTTGGTCAGTAAAAACCACAGTGTGAGATTCTGTCTTACACAATTCTGTTAGCAAAATTCATAACATTAATCAGTCTACAATATGCCTTCTTCATTGCTGGTAGAGTACAGTTGGCTTAGCACATTGATGGGAAGAAAGTTTAGTAATGTCTCTTAGAGTTGAATGTTCATGTGTTCTAAAACTCAGTAATTTTCTAGAATAATTCTTATGTGTGTGTAGTTGGAAATTCATTGACAAGCATAAATCCTAAAACATTATGTGTATCTATTATGGTACTGTTTTTATTTTTAAATTACTATGTACTTTAATTTACATAGATAGAAATAAATCTATATCCAGAAGGAAAAGTGGGGAGTTGGATACAAGATCAAAAGTAAAGGTTACCTTGGTTGGGAAAGCCAGAATTATAGGTTGGAATGAAGTGAGAGCAAGAGGACCAGGTTTCTAGCTTGTGTTTTGGGTGGCAAGCCTATGATTTTTTATTATATAATTTACTAAATAAATAAATGCAGCTTATGTCTAGAGGAGTAACTCTAGCATAATTTAAATTAAAGAATTACAAGTTGTAAATTTTTTTAAGTATACAGCTTTATAAATGTGGCTGTTCATATGTACACATGCACCATTAACATGATTGAGATAATAAACTTACCTGTCACTCCTGAGTTCCATGAAACTATTTGTATCTCTCCCTCCTGTTTCCTTTGTCTGCTCCCTCGCTCCAGGCAACTGCTGTTCTTCATTTTGTCACTATAAACTAGTTTATGTTACCATATTTTCATTTAAGCAGAATCATCTTATACTTCTCTGGATTCAGTTTTTTAATATTTTTTTATTCTTTGAGGATTTCATACGTGCATATAATATATTTTGATTATATTCACCCCCATACTACTACTTCCAACTCCTTTCAGATCTGCCTTTCACTCTCTCCTGACTCTGTGTCCTCTGAGTCCAATTTGTGCTGCACGTTTACTCATGGTGTGGGGCCTGGACTCTGCCTCCCTCAGAAACCTTCAGCTGACAAAGGCTCCTCAAGCATGGATAGAGGATCATGAGGCCCTCCCTCTCCGTGCTGGGTTGTTGATTAGCTTGATCTTGTGCAGGTCTTGTACAGGCAAGCACAGCTGCTGTGAGTTCATGAGTGCAGCAGTCCTGTCATGTCCAGGAGATGTTTCATTCTGGTTCTCCTGATCTCTGGCTCCTAAAGTCCTTCCGCCTCCCTCATCCTTGGGTGGTCCCTGAGCCTTGTTGGAGGGGTTTTAATATAGATGTCCCATTTGTTGTTGAGCATGCCATAGACAATCTTCACACTTTGATCAGTTGTGAGTTTCTCCTTTAACCTTCATGTGCCACACAAAGAAACTTCTCTGATTCAGGGAAAGCTGCACTAACCTGTGGTGATAGAGATTTGATTTTGTAAGGCAGTTTTTGTTTTTGACACTATGTCCATTTAGCATATGAGCTCCCCAACCATATACTGATGAGTTAATGCAGACCCAGAACGACAGAAGTTTCATGTTCTCACATGTGAATCCTAGAGTCAGATACTTGATTTGTGTGTCTTAACTTGAAGGTCCTATAGAGACTAGGAAACTAAAAGTGAATTTTAGTTTTTACCTAGCTTCTTTCAGCATAAATTTGCATGATTAACACACTTTGCTAACTTGTACTGATAGTTCATACCTTATTATTTCATTACATGGACATGCCAATTTGTTTATGTATAAAATGGCTGTTGAACATTTTTGTTATTACCAGTTTGGGACTATTACAGAAAAAATAGCTAGGGACTGTAAATACCTAGGGATTGAGAGAGTTGGTCATGTGGTAGGAGTATGTTGAGATTTTAGAGAAAAAAACTTTTCAGAAGGGATCGTACCAGTTTACAGTCCCGCTAGCATTGCATTAATTTCTTTTACGCAGTGTCTTTGCTGTGTCTGATGTGACCAGGCTTTAGTTTCAGCCAATGTATTAGGTATACAGTATTAGCTAATGGCAGTTTTAATTTACATATCATTGCTGATGAATAAAATTGAACATTTTTTCATATGTTTATTTCCCATGTTTCTATCCACTTTGGTGAAGTCTTTGTGTCTTTGTTTTATGTTGTTCTCTTTGTATTCTGGTGTACTGATTGGTTTTAATGTGTCAACTTGACACAAGCCAAAGTCATCGAAGAGGAGGGAACTCCAATTGAGAAAAATGCTGTAGGGTATTTTTTAAATTGGTGATTGATTGGGGGTAGAGTACAGCCCATTTAAGAGAGGTTACTCCTGAGCTGGTGGTCTGGATTCTTTAAGAAAGCACGTGGAAAAAGCCAGTAAGCAGCACTCCTCTATGGCTTCTGTATCAAACTTGTTCCCACCTTGTTTGAGTTCCTGACTTGGCTTTTCTCAATGGATTGTGATTCAGGATATGTAAGCCATTTAATACAGTCTTTCCTCCCCAAGTTGGTTGGTTACGATGTTTTATCACAGCAGTATTTACTGTAAGACCCCTGGATACAAATGTTTCATCGATATTGTGATTTGAGAAGATTTTTCATCCAATTTTCAAACTTGGGATTATCCTTTCTTAGCCTCCTGAGTGCTGGATTACAGTCATATACCACCATGCCCAGCTCTGGAATCCAGTCCTTTTTATATGGCCTGTGGTCTACTTAATGATTAGAATTCTTTCTATAGTTTCTTGAATATAATATGTAAATTTTAAGTATTTATTTTACTGGCCTTGTTGAGACAGGTTCTCAGTTTGTTAGCCCTGGGTGGCCTTGAAGTCATGGGTAATCCTCCTACCTTGACCTTCGAAGTGTGTTAGGATTATAGGCACAAATTATCACAGTTGGTTGTACTAAGTCTTGTTCACTAATTGTTTTATATTTGCCATTTCTGGTCTTTTTTCTTTTTAACTTTTAGTGTTTTTCACTTAGTTAGTTGCTTGATTTCATTTTTGAGATAGTCTCATGTAGTCCAAGCTGGCTTCCCATTCACTATGTAGTTTAGGATGACTTTGAACTGATCCTTTTGACTCTACTTCCAAAGTACTGGGATTTTTTCCCTTCCTCTTCCAAGTTATCTGTTCCTACTTCTTTGCATGCCTACTCGTGTATTTTTTATTTTTGTTTAAACTTTTTGAGGGTTTTTTTTTTTTTGAGAATTTGATATATGAAAACTATATTTTACATTATTTCTATCCATCTTTCTCCCACAACAATTCCTGTGTCCTTTCCTAGCCCTCTCAAATATATGACCTCCTCTTCTATAATTAGTACTGTTAAATAGCACACACAACTTACTGAGCCTATTAAATGTAGCTTTTATGTGCATCTGTTTAGAGTTGCTCATTTGGGATTCAGTAGCACATTAGAGGACTCTTGTCCCAGGAGATGACTGGTTATCTCCCTCTAAGCAGCCATTGATTGCCTGTAGCTTTTTGTATAGGGTGGGACCTTAAAGTCCTCCACCCCCATTGTTGGCATGTGGACTGGTATATTATCATTATGCAGGTCTTGTTTAGGCAACTCATCATTGCTAAACATGGCTAAACTCATCTTTTGCTATAATGTCTAGTTCAGTGGTTACCAGTATTGTATATGTCACTTCACATTTATCTGAGTAATATAACTGCTAAATTCATTCCTGAAGTGGATTACTATGTCAAAGGCTTTCTGTGTTTGTAATCTTGGTAATTATTGCCAAATTGTCCTCCCAAGAGGTTGGAGCATTCTTCCACAAGCCCATTAGGAAAATCCCTATTAGCCCATAGTCCTTTTTGCAGAATGTCAGATATTTGAATTTCATTTCTACTCTGAAAAATTTGAACATCTATGCCTAAAAGCTGTTTTTACTTCCCTTTCTCTACTCTGTTTTAAATTGTTGGTCAGTTTTTCCAATGGTGAGAATATAGAATTGAAATGTTTTGTTAAGTGTTGTTTAGTAACTTAGTGATCAGTTGGTGATCAGTTAGTGCAGTTATTAATGTATTATTAGTCCAGTTCATAAAATATAAATAAGTCAACTCTTTAATGGTTTTTCAAGATTTTAGAAAACTCCTAGATCAAAGACTAGGATAATTGATTTTTCAGATTAAATTTTACAAAATTAATCTGAGTTTTTTAGCATGAATAAATAGGTAAATAAGCCAAAGAATTGTTCCTTTTTGTAATCCTTTTACATCTGAGTTAGATGTTGGTATCTCCAAACAGGGCAACTAATACTTGAAATTTGGAAGACAGTTGTAACTTTACAAAGTATTATCCCACAACCAGAAGGGTAAAGAATATATTACTGGTTCTACAATTTCTCATACAATCCCTTCTCTGCCTCATGTCAAACCCCCGTGACTTGTTGTTTGCATCATTTATAATTTATAGATCTTATAACCCATGGACAATTTATTAGGGAGGAAGTTGCTTTAACAAATGAGTGAAGTAATATTTTGTTGAGTTATAAGTTAAAAGTCTGGCTTTATTTATGCAATGAAAAATATATTTTTAGACTTACACCAATATGGAGAGGCATCAAGCCCACGTCCGTCAGGTATGACATCATGTGAGAACATTCTCTGGTGTTCCGGTTGTTCTGTCTTCGCAGTCAACTAAATTTACCTTGATTAAACTTAATCATCTTGAGTTGTTCAGTGCCAGAGCCTTGAGCTGCATGCCAAACTCAAATTAGCCACCTGTCACAGTTTAGCAGTCTTAATATTGTTTGCATGCTTGCTGTTTAGATACTTCTAAATTATGTGTCAGGAAAAAGTGGCTTTCTGGTTTGTTTAAGCATTGATTCTCAGGCTTTGCAAAGTTGTTGTAAATGGCCTTACAACTTTCCATAAAGATCACATGCACCCAGACTTTTAAAGTATCTTCCTATGCATCTTTCAGACTGAGTGATTTTTTTTAAAGCATATTAATAATACAATGTGTGTTCTTATGCTATTTGAATATTTTGTTTTTAGTTGTAGAATACACATAAAGTAACATTGTTAGTTTGACTAACTTTATGCTTTTCTGCTTATTAGAGTTTATCTACTGACTAATCGCTAAGACTTTTCTGAAGAAGATAAAATTTGAATTTCTATAAATATGTATGAAGCATGTCTATTTTAAGAAAACAGTTGATCTGAACTTGCCATCAAATATTAAAAATGATTAATTAGAATTCAAATTAAAGTAAATAAGCAGTATGTTGCAAGCATTGGAGACTTTAACAGTGCAACTGCATACTTTTATTAAAGCAAATTTAAGAGAAATATGTATATTAGAGTTTAAATTTGAAAATAGTTATGACCTTTTCAGTATTTTTCTCATAAGTAATTTAATGCTAATTTAAATTTAAACATATAAATCACAGTAAGATGATTTCAAGAAAGTATTTTCCATACTATTTTTGGCCAATATATCTGTCCAATTAAGATATACTTCTAGAGGTAAAGTTGAGTTCTTAATTTTTTAAGGTTACCAAATATATTTTAGGTCTTAATTCAAAATGACCTCTGTTGTTTAATTTTGATTTCAAGATGTCTGTACAATGTCAGTCCTGATATATCAGAAATATATGCCTTAAACTAACTGCATACATTATTCAGGATTTTAACTGCAAAATGACATCTACTTAATATAAAAAATATGCAGTGTTTGTTGGGAAATCAAGTGAAAAGATTGAAGAGGAGAGAGCTGTGGAATGTAGTGATTGTCACACACAGTTGATGTAAGATTAGGAATTAAGAGGAATACACACACATATACATGTATATAGTATAGCTCAGAAGTAGAGCACTCCCCTACTCACATCACAAAAAAAGAAACAGGAGTTTTTAAAATGTACACAATTTTAATATGGCATAAATGTTTATTTTTCTGTAATGCCAAATCATATTAATATTCTTATAAATTGGTTTTTATTTAGGAGAATAACTTTCTTATCTGAAATACTTAGTGTCAGAATTAAATCATAGTGGTTTGGTTTCAACAGCCTGAGCTTAATGATAGAAATATAGTCTTTTTCACTGTGCTGTTTTAGGTGTTTGTCAAGTGTCATTTTGATTATAATCCGTTCAATGACAATCTGATACCCTGCAAAGAAGCTGGACTGAAGTTTTCCAAAGGAGAAATTCTTCAGATCGTAAACAGAGAAGACCCAAATTGGTGGCAGGTTAGTATGATCCTCACAGTCCCTCAACTGCTTTCCTGTTCTTAATCTTGGATCTGGCCAGTATCTAAAAGGATGGGAATACTTGCTCCCATGATTTTTCTTTTATGAACAACAACTGCTTTTTGTCTGCTAACTTTGTGTTCAGAAGTCCAAACTGAGAGAATTTGTGAGTAGCTGTTAATAAAAGCAGACACAACCTGTCTGCAGCACTGTCACCTGGTCTAAGGGTTGGATGATGCAGTTCTTTCACATGGGTCATCACCTCCAAATACGATGTAGGACAAGAAGAACCCACTTGGAGTCATTGTTTGTCAGTGTTTCTTAACTTTTTGCAGTTACTTATATTAGTTAACAAACGGTAGTATTCAAAATTGAAGAAAATGACAAATAAGAAACCTAGAATCTTTCCAACTCTCAGAGCTTATTATGGCCCCATTGGAGAACAGGGCAAACGAAGAAAGGCTCCAGGACCCAGTACCAAACATAAAGTAACAGTTACCAGTAACCGGTGTTAACAGTGATGGAGTAAATGGCTTCTGCAGAGAAATGATCTGCAGGGTAAGAATAGCCTCGACACAGTGTACAAATAAATGAAGACTTTTTTTTTTCAGTAAGTGCACCATAGTGAGATACCCAAGAGATGAGTTCAGTAAGCAGAGTTCATGACTTCAAGAGGTCTTTACTGAAATACTTAGAAGCTTTAGAAATGTACTCCCTGAGACTGATGTTTTGTGGCCCCCAGTTTTCCCTGTTTCATTTTCTGTGACTGCTGTCTCTTAGTCTCCTAATCCTCTCATACCTGTCATTTGAGTGTCTTTCATTTTGATAATCTTACTTTAATTCCAATTTTCAAGATTACTAAGAACTGATTAACAGATTTCCTATTCCAATTATAAGGAGAAACACACTACATTGTGATACGAGTCATTCCTATTTAAAAATATCATTTGTTTGGGTGCTAGAGAGATGACCTAGCTCATTAAGAGCATTGTTGCTCTGTGGAAGACCCAAGTCCCCAGCACCCGTGTTGGGCTGCTCACAGCCTACTAGAACTCCAGCTCCCAGAGCTCCATCCCTCTCTTCTGGTCTTTGGGTACCTATGCTCATGTGCACATGCACAGAGACACATAAATACATAAATGAAATGTTTTAGCAATTTACTCTGATTTAAAGATTTTTATTTTTTGTACTGAAGTTTTACCTATTTTAAATTTATTACCCTGGAATATTCAGATTTGTTTTAGCATAAATTAAAATTTATGCTCTGTATTCCCAGTATTGTATCCTTTCTATTGATTTAGCCTCAGGAAATAAATAATGTTCTAATATTGGTAGTAAATGGCTTATAAAGGATACTGGATGAGACATTCCCTTAACACTTCCTTGTATAAAATAACATTCTTCTTTTCTCTCTTTGACTTAAACACACACACACTAAATAAAACATTTTAGTATTTGAGGAGCCTGTACATTGTTGTTAACGGGAGTTTCAAAGTGTCACTACCAGTTGACGTAACATATGTGAGTCTTAGAAACCAATTGGTTTCTTAGTATGGTGGTGTTTAAATGCTTTGACATAGTTCCATGGATTGAAAGATTGTTTTCCATAACAAACTAACTTTTTAACTGACCAGCACTTGTCCTGCTTACTAAACTATTGATTAAAATTTTGGTCATTGAGATTAATTTGATTCTAGGCTAGCCATGTGAAAGAGGGAGGAAGTGCTGGTCTGATTCCAAGCCAGTTCCTTGAAGAGAAGAGAAAGGCATTTGTTCGCAGAGACTGGGACAATTCAGGTGAGAGCTCCACACAAGTAACAGGTGGGGTAGGGCAGGGCTTATCTTTTTACCCCTTTTTTCTGAATATGCAAATAAATATATTTGAAATCCATGGAGAACTTTTTCCTCTAAAGTAATTTTTGATCCTTTTCTGCCACCTACTGGTAGAGTGCTAAAATTCATTGACAAATTCATCCTTTCCCTCAGGAACTTAAATTCTCCCTCATAAAACATAACTGGGCAATTTAAGGTCTTATCTTTACATATCATGTAAGTTATACTGGTCTTATCATCCTTCAGGACCCTTTTGTGGAACTATAAGCAACAAAAAAAAGAAAAAGATGATGTACCTCACAACCAGGAATGCGGGTACGTTTAAAATCCCTTTGAAAGACCTAAATAAATAGCCTTATCATTAGTTAATGTGTTTTAATCTCTGAATATGTAATTTGAAATGAATGCAATTTATATTAGTGTCAATTACTGGGACTGGCATGTGAACACATGATAAAATGTAATATAAAGAAATTATTTAAGTCCCAATTTGTGAATATAATTTACAGAAGGATGAAGTTGTTAGGATTTATGCTTGTGCTAATGTAGGAGGAATGTTATTGACAATACAATATTCAGGTTATTTTAAAATAGTAATATGTGTGCCATTTCTAAGGGGCAGACTGCCTTTATGAAGATGTTAGAGTTAGGATTAAGAAGAGCTCTGTGCTGCTGCAATATTTCCAGTCACATTTAGGGAATGGAAATCTTCTGATAGTCCTTCTCAAATCTTTTAGGTTTTGAATTTATTTATTTATTTAGAGACCAGGTCCTTCTATATTTTTAGGCTGGCCTGGAGTTCACTAGTAAGTACAGGATGACTTCAAACACTTAATTCTCCTATATGTTCATTAGGTAGCCCAGGCTGGCCTCAAACTCTTAACTTCTTCTGCCTCTCCATTAATCTTTCATCTTAAAGAAAGGAATATTTTTTTAAGAAAAATTGTAATGGTAATCATGAGAAGTAGTAGAAAACTTTTATCATCTTCGTGTTAATAAGATCATTTTACAATTAAACACATCAAATCATTAAGATGTATGTTTTAAGAATATACAATTCCTATTTATCATCTATGCTAAAAGTTTAAAAAAAAAATCTCAAGTCAAAGGCCTGGAGGTGTAGCCATTGTCTAACATGCACAACGTGTTGGGTTCAATTCCCAGAGCTAGAAAGGGAAATGAAATAAAAACAAAAACACTCTCAGACCAATTGGGGGTACATTATAGAGTCAAACCAATAAACTTGAACCTCACTCACCCTGAAAAAAATTCAGGTTAACACAGAAATACTCCATGTCATTGTTATGGCACCATGGTTCACAAGAGCTAAGTTTATGGAACTAGTGTAAATTACTATCAACAGGGGAAATAAAAATATACATATACACCACAGAATGAAGTGGTTTCTTTAGCAGGAAAATAGATACCCTACCAAATTTGTAAAACAAGCCTGTGTCAGACATATACAACTCAAGTGATAATTAACTCTCAAGACAAGACCAGAGCATACAGAATACCAGAGAATGTTTCTGGGTATATAAAGTGTAACTGAATATGATGTCGTCCTGTTCTTTCTCCTTTAGAGTTTGATCGTCACGAAATTCAGATCTATGAGGAAGTAGCAAAAATGCCACCCTTCCAGCGAAAAACATTAGTATTGATAGGAGCTCAAGGTGTGGGCAGAAGAAGCTTGAAAAACAGGTTCATAGTACTGAATCCTGCTAGATTTGGAACAACGGTGCCATGTAAGTCTTATGTTTCCATTTGTTGGCCAGAAAGAGAGTGGGTATATGGAGGATATTTTATTATTAACATTATTATTAATTAACATTAATTAATATTAACACTAATTCAAGATAAGATTTGGTTATGCTAATGAGCATGAATGAGTAGGCAATATTGAGAACCCAGGTGACCCTGTCACTGTCGTAGGTAGTGCTGCTGGCTTGTTGCTTAGTGGTGGTGGTTGTGCCTGTAAGTTCTTCATTCCAAAAACACTGAAAGCAAATGCATGCATTTAAGAGTTGTGGCAAATTACATTTGTTTGGTATTTTCTTATGTAACTACTATCCATCTATTTGTATTTTTCTCCCAGTGTAGTATATTTAACAGAAGAAAGCCTACTAGATACTCAGTACAACAGTAGCTTTGTGAATTTAGGTAGTCTGGTTTAAATTACAGCCTTTGGCCCTGCAGGATCATAATAAATATTAAACCTGATCCTGTGAAAGCAAGTCCTCTGCAGGAGACAACCTTCATTAAACTTACTGAGACTATGTGTAAAATAATACTGATGAGAAGCAGAACCATTTAGGGTCAGACTTTGACTTTATAATCTTCATTTCTCCCTATCTTTTGCATACTGATATCAGAAAGGAGTAGGTGGAGAGTTCAGATAATCACTTGTTACAATGCCTGCTGCACATTTGACTTCTTGGAGAAGCATAAGCAAATGGCCTGACAGGAACAACTTCAGGGAAGAGAAGGATTTATTTTAGCTTATAGCTTCCTGAGATTTTCCTTGTCACTAGATACTGGGCTCGTGGTAGGGCAGAATAGCGTGGTAGCAGAAGCATGTGGAAGAGGAGGCTGCTCACTTCATGGAAGACAGGAAGCAGAGAGTTAACCCAGAACCAAGAATAACCTTCTGAAGCATGTCTCCTAAGGCCCAGTTTCTGAAGCTTCCCTATTCAGTACAGTACCACCAGCTGGTGACAGTCCTACAAATCACATTACCTAGAGCTAACTTTAATGCTCTATGGCTTAAAATGTTTCAGGATTTGTTTTCGTTTGTATTAGTTTCATTTTCAGGGTTTTTTTTTTTTTTTTTTTAAAGAGATTTACTTTTCTGTTATTCTTAATTAGGTGTAACTTGTGTGTCTACAGTGGGTATATGCATGTGGGTATAGGTGCCACAGAGACCAGAGGCATAGGACACACGAAAGCGCACACGTGCGCACGCGCATGCACACACACAAAGTTAAGTTACAGGTGGTTGTGAGTTGCCTGGTGTGGGTGCTGGGAACTGAACCCAGGTCCTGTGAAAGAGGATTTACTTGTGATTTTTTTTTTTTTTTAACTTGACCTATTTTGAAGTATTCTAGTTAATTTCACACATTTTTTCCCCCTGATTTTCTAGTTAGTGATGATAATTCCATTCACTGTGTCCAAAGAACGTGTGTGATTTTACTCACCTTAAACTCATTGGGAATTATTTTGTGACGTCAGATATAATCTGTCTTGAAGAATGTTCCTTGTTTTTTGTACACTTGGGAAAATGCATTCTCCTATTGTTGACTGGACCGCTACATAGTTCTGTCTAGCTGGTCTATAATGTTCAATTCTTCATTTCCTCTATGGCCTTCTGTCTGTTTTCTCCATCACTGGAAGCCTTGAGGTCTCCTGCTCTTTTGTTGACCTGTCTTGTTTCTCTCTTCAGTTCTGTTATAATCCTTGTATTCGGAGATTCTACTGTTACGTGCTTATATGTTTATAAACATCTTAACTTCTAGAGGAATTGACCCTTTTGTCATTGTAAAATGTTCTTCATTGTCTCTAGCAATAATTTTTTGTCTCTGTGTTTGTGTTTGTCTGATATGTATAGCTGTTTCTGGGATCCTGCTTGCTTGTATGTCTTTTCCATCCTTTACTTTCAACCTACTTGTTCATTAAGTATAAAATGACATTAGTGAACAGCATCAAAAGATCAGCTTTTCCAATCTGTTGTGCTAATCTCATCCTTTTAGGTAGAGTTTTACCCCTTTAATATAATTACCAATACTGTAAATGTCCCCTAGTATGAATTTGCCTGATTGTTTCCTCCTAAGTTCAGGCCTTCCATTGGAAATATATAAATGTTTATTATCCTTCAGATATGAATCAGGAGAGTTGCGTATTGTCTTTGTGTACCATTGTCGATGCTAATGTTGGCCACTGATTTAATTTGTGGCATTTGGTAGGTTTTTCCACTGCAGATCTGTCACCTACAATTAAGGATCCTGTTCAGAGATGCTTTCAAACAGTGCAGCTGTTCTCAGCAAACTTTGATCCAATGATTTAAGCTCTGTCAGTTATTGAAAAATATTAAAGCTTTGCCTAGATTTGAAGGAACATCTGTCCACTCCTACCTTGTTTGAGTACACAGATAAGCTTTATTTCCTTTATGTGTCCTAGCTCACATTCCTCCTGCCACTTAGTAAAAACTGCTTTGCTGAGTGATTGAATTCAGAAAGGAAAGAACTAGGCTTTTGTCTAGCCTCTGATGCTGTTCCTTTTTCCTTCTTTGCCTTCAGGCCTCTAGAAGAGTCAGTAACTTTCTAGTTATTTTCATTTATTTTTCTTTTTTAAATTTATTTTTATTATTTTATGTCTGAGTGTTTTGCCTACAGGTAGGTCAGTCAACTACACGTGTGCCTAGTGTCTGAGGAGGTGATGAGCCTTTGTGTGGGTATGCTGGGAATCAAACCTGGGTCCTTTGCAACAACAGTAATGCTCCTAAATATTGAACCAACTATCCATCCCCATTACTTTCATTTATAATTGTGACATTTTGGTAAACAAATCTAATTTTTAGGCATTAAAAACAAAAAAGGCTAATTCCCATCAAAACTGGAGCCATGATTCCAGTTCACAATTTCTGCTTTCCTGGAAGCTTCTCTTGATATGTAGCACAATAGCTGCATTGGGAAAGCGGGGTATGGTTTATTTTACTATTTGGTTCATATACTCCTCTGCTACTTTTAGTTTCTTGTGAACTATATTATAAGAAGTGAGTGCCAAAAGGAAAGAAAAACTAGTGTTGCATTAAGATCTTGCTTGCTGGGGTTCTTTGTCTTGAATGTCCAAATAATGAATTTTCAATGTCTATTTTTATATTTTTTTATTTTTTAGAGTCCATTGGAGATTTCCATACTAGAAATTTTCCTGGCCAAGGGTATTAGAATTTCTAATTATTCTTTGGAACCTTGCTCTGAGCTCTTAGACCATAGCTTCTGCAGTCATCCCTGCACTGGTTCTAGGACAGCCACACTCACACTCCACTCTACTCCTAAAACACTAAAAGCCATCATTTTAAGTTCCATAGAATTTTGCATATAGCACATGCAAAACCTTCTATAGATATTTAAGTCTTCTGAATTATTTGATATATGTGAGTGTGTGTGTGTGTGTGTGTGTGTGTGTGTGTGTGTTTTATAAGTAGCTGTTAATCTATATTGCTAAAAGGACAATGACAAGGGACAAAAATCTGTCCATAGTACAGATACATTTTGTTTTTCCTGAACTTTCCCATCCATGGTTAGCTGACTTTATAGGCACAGAGCTAATAAATACAGAGAAGCAGCCACTTTTTGTTACCTGTCTTTCTGTGCAGAGCACCTTCAGAACAGTTCAAGAATGTGGGCCATCTTTTGGCCATGCGTATGCATGCATTAGCCTGGAGGAAAATTGTCTATTTTACCAGCAGTGGACATACAAACCATATGACATACCACCATAGGCCTTGAGGATTCTTCTGGAAAAATAATTTTACTATGTAGTGAAAGAGAAGAAAACAATGCATTTCTCCCTAAACCTATGACTCACAACTCACTGACTCCAGAACCAGCATGACTGTGTCTTGGTAAACTGCAAAAGATAGACTACATGCGTAATATGCTAGGATCTTTTTAGGACTCAAGTAAGAGACTTAAGTTAAAATTCTGTTCAGCATTCTTTTTACATGCTTAAGGAAAATATTCAAAAGTTTCTAATACTGGTCTTGTGCTTATGGAATCACAGTGGCCTTGGTTCACTTGGATCAACTCTGCATACTATTCCCCGCTCTGTATACTAGTTTTTTCTTTAAGCTTCTTCTTCAGCTCATCATTCATGCCTTTGATTTTTAACTTACTTGTCCATCTGCCTGGAATACTCACGCTTTTCATATTTTCACATGCATGAAGCATTCTTTTTACTCAAGGAAACCTTCTCAGAAAGCCCCCACTGACCATTCGAACTTAATGTAGCTTCTCCAGTTACCTAGTGGTTGTGGTACAGAACCTAAATTCTTACTTCTTATGTGATTAGACACCTGTCTCCTTGTTAGAGTATATGTCACAGGAAAACAGATCTTTGCTCTTCTTCTACCTACTGCCTAGAACATGTTTCTGTAGTAACAGGATATCCAATAAATATTGGATGATGAATGAATCACCATCAAGATCCTATTCCTGCAGGTCATCAGAGTTTCTGCATAAATGTAACCGTAAAATTAAACAAAAATCCTTATTCAAAAATTGACAGAGAGCTCCAATAGACATTCAAAATTACAAATAAGCACATGAAAACATGCTTAATATTATTAATCATTGGGGAAACCTAAAAATGACAATGTGTCACTTCATAACAATTAGGATGTTGTGTGTGTGGATGAATTGCCATAATGGGAGGGGGGGACTTATTTAAGGGGCAGAGTTTGGAATGATGAGAAGACTCTGGAAGTAGATTGTGTGCTGATTTAGAGGTTTCACAATAATCTGGATGTATTTCATGCTATTGATTGGTATATTTCAAAATGTCTAAATGATAACTTTGTAACTATTTTACCACATGGAAATTTTAATTTAATCAATAGCTCTTCTTTATGTAAGAATACAAATATATTAAAGTATGTAATGTATTTTTAAAAAACTGTTGTTTGTTGATGGGCACTTAAGTTATATCCCTATCTTGGGTACTGTAGGGTTAGGCTGTGGTGAATGTGGCAGTCAAAGTGCTTCTTGGCCATAGTGTGGGATTGCCCAATTGTTTCTATGAAACATTCTAGTATACGTTTTCAGGTGAGGTTGATGGCATTGTGGTGACTTACAGTTTTTAAGTGTATTATAGAAATAAGATAGAAAAGGTGTTATCTCAGGAAAATAAGCTATAAATTCTGTTTTGCTTTGTTTTGCTTTTAGTATCAAGACCGTGAGCTTGGTTAACACAAAGTATTTATTTGTTGACTCTTTACTGCTAAAATTTAGAATTTTGCCAAGGTCTTGAAAATTCACTTCTAAGTCACACTGTTTAATTTTTCTGTGTATAAGCCCAAGGAATAAGTACAGTCATTCTGCTTTCTCTGTTCTGAAAATGAGAAGGCTTTTATTACATGGCAGTAGCTTTGGCTTTTCTCACATACACCCCCACCCTATTCCCCCCCATACACACACACCTTTCCCCTTTTTGGCATGTTCAGTCAAGAGTGGACGTACAGTTAAAAAGTCACTTGTAAACATATTGCTATGAACTGGGATTCTCTGAATGTATTGGGAAGTGATGTTTGCATATGTGCATTTACATACTCATTTTAAGTAATACACTGATGGTTTCAAAGCAGGGCTTCACCAAAATATACAACTTTTAAGTTAGAGATACAGATGCTGAACCAAGTCCTTGTGTGTACTTATTTGGGAGATTTAAATTTCTCTTGGACATTTTGTCATCTGATCGTTAGTGAAGTTCCAGAAACAGGTTTCATGATTCTTTCTGAGTGTGGAAAACCATCATACCATCCTGAAGATTCTTGAAGTTGGTTAAACCAGAAGGCAACATGTTGTACATAATGGTCTCATTATAAATTAGACATTTACATTTACCTTGAGTTTAAAGTTCCTTTTGCTTTCTTCCAGAAGTTTTCCTGCTGTCTTATACTTGCTACCCATAATTTAAAAGTGTCAACTTTTTATTTATAACATCTGTTTTCACATACTTAATTATTTGCTCAGATATTCTCTATTACTTAGATTCAGGTTAACCCTGAAATCATACAAGAATTATTTCTCTTTCTTAAAGCTACTTAACTTTGGCAGAGTGTACCTTTGCAGAGATGTGAAAGATAATAATACATTCGTAGCCCAGACCAAGTTGTCATAGCATCACATGCCTGAAAGCATTCACAGATCTAAATGCCACATAAAAGGGTTCCCTATTCCTGGATTTGGAATTGGGATATTCACTCTGATTTAGAAACCATAGGTCAGAGTAGAGAGGCTAATAGACCCTAACGATAGTAATGTATAAAATCAAATATTTAACATTTGGGAATATGAGAAAGCAGGAAACTAAAAGAAAGCTTAAGTCTTGAGGAAAAGTAAAGAATAGATGTCCTAATTTGTGGATAGAATTGCACTTCAGAAAATAGTTATTACCAACTAAGAATGAGTGAGCTTGGCTTACCTTTGGGCAGTCAATTAAGAAATGTTTAGTTGGAAATGAGGGCTATAATAGAATCTTCAAGAAAAAGAAGAGAACCATTCATAAGGAAAAGATTATTCACTTGCAGCAGGCCTTGTACTTACAAAGACTTCTAAATAAGTATGCTTTAAATTTCAAGATGAATTAAAATCACATTTTTGATAACAACGTTTATGTAGGGAACCATCCCTTAAAACATTCTTCTAAAATTGGAGCTCAGCAAGCATTCCTGTCCAAGAGCCATATAGTCTGTGTCATAACTACTATTTTAATGGAAAAGAAAACATGGACAATGAATAAACAAATATTCATGGCTGTGGCCCAGAACTTTTTCCAAAATCAGGAGAAAGATCAGTTTAGCTAAATCCTAGTAAACCTGCAAAGCTGTCCCTGTATATGTTGGTCTATGTTTTACAGTTTATACTTTGTGCAAGTTCTCAACATTGTTTTATTCTAGTTACTTCACGGAAGCCAAGAGAAGATGAAAAGGATGGACAGGCATATAAATTTGTGTCCCGATCAGAGATGGAAGCAGATATTAAAGCTGGAAAGTATTTGGAACATGGGGAATATGAAGGAAACCTCTATGGAACTAAGATCGACTCTATTCTTGAAGTTGTTCAAACTGGACGGACCTGCATTTTGGACGTCAACCCACAAGTGAGTTGTATGAATTCCAAAGTTGTTGATTTTAATTTTCCTGCAGAGTTTTTGGTTGTTTATGTACTGTGTGGGTGTTTTATCAAGATGGGAATGTGGTTCTTTCTATGTCAGATAGCCAAAGCTTAGATAACAATAAAAACCCTGTGATTGAACCTGCAGAAGTGTGTACTTGGTCAAATAATGTCGAAGTCTTATGCAGGGAAATGTTATACTTAAAACTGAAGACTACAAGATTAAAACACAATTAAGTCATTCCCTTTTTATTTCCCCAGACATGCAGAAATATTCATTTCATACCCATTCATGACTTTGTTTTGCTCTTCTCTTCCTATCTTTTACACTCAGCCCAACTCCACTTTTCTACTCAGAGATAGTAATAATTTGGTACACATCTTTTAGTCATTTCAGTATGCCTTAAGTACAAGTATATATAATGTAAGTTTCTATTTTTGTTGCTTTTTACATAGATGAAAGAGTTTTATGCAGATTCTTGAGCTTATATTAATCAATTTTGCTCTTTGACAATTTCATACATGTGAATAATGTATTCTGTTTAACTCTTTTTCCCACATCCTTATTTCCCTCTCCCCCCAACAGCTTCCACATCTCTGTTCCTACCAGGAGCACCATTCCCAGATTCATGGCCTTTTGGCTTGGTTTTATAACTCCTTTAGTTTAACTAGAGCCATCTTGTATGACTATTTGATTGGAACTATTCACTAGAGCCCAGTGGGATTATGAGTGGGAGCACAGCTGAAGGCAATGACTCCCTCTCCCTGAATCTATTAGTAGCAAATAGTTTAACAGTGAGGCATGAGGCCCTGAGCCCTCCCAGCACCCATGTCTGACTGTTGATGAGCCCATTCTTGTGCAGATCCAGTCTAGTCATCCACAGCTGTTGTGATTTTGTGATTGCGGTCGCTATGTCTTCCCCAGAAGATGGCATTTCAAAGCCCTTCTTTCTATCTTCTGGTTCATACATTATAACCCTTCTTCTGCAGTGTTCCTGAGTCTCAGAGGGGATGATATATAAATCTCTTGTTTAGACTCAGCACCTTGTGCAGCCATGTGTCTGTCTGCATTTACCACTGGTCATTAGAAAAGAGGCCTCTGAGTAAGGCCAAGAGTAACATTTATCTATTGGTATAAATGTAAATATTTAGAAGGCAATTTGATACTGTGTCAGTTTAGCTTTTTTAATTAACGTTTCTTAATATCTTTTCATCTTTTTCTATAGAGTTATTTTTTATTTGTAGTTGATGCACAGTACTTTGTACTATGAATGAATATTCACTATTAATAGAATTCTACAATTAACAGAGATTATCTATCTGGATCACTTAAGTTTTATACTTTCCTTTATGAGGAACAAAGAGTAATAACACTTTACCATAAAATAATGGGTTGGAATTTTAGGGAATACTGTGTAGAGTTAGGACAGGGGCACAGGCAGCAAATTATGTCCTTAACCTTAGGAAAAAGGCAGATAGACTTCGATTTACACTAATGGGTAACACAACAAGTTCTAACATTGTATAAGTTGATTTGTAATTACTCTTTGCACAGGCACTGAAAGTGTTGAGGACATCTGAGTTCATGCCTTATGTGGTATTTATTGCTGCTCCAGAGCTAGAGACCCTGCGTGCCATGCACAAGGCTGTGGTGGATGCAGGAATCACCACCAAGCTTTTGACGGTAGGGGCCTCTTTCAAGTTAATACTTTATTTTCCCTCTTCTTTTGAGTATGTTTTATCCAATCTAATACTTAGGAAGTCACTGCATTGTGTAAAGTTCAAAATTGATTTACTAAATGTAATTAGGATTTGAAACAATATTGCCTTTATGTGAAAACAGGAGTTTTTTTTATAAAATGAAAATGATCAGTATTGGAATATATATACAGTGCAGTCTTTCAATCTACATCCCTGTATAATCCTGGAATCTTCTTGTTTCCTTGATTCTTAGAGCAACTATTTCTTCAGTTGCTCTGTCTAAAGCAGATCTTTTAAAAGTCTTTGTGTCTCAAATTTTCTATTTGTTCTTTCTCTGCCTTTTCTACCAAAAAGCAGAAGCCTTTTTTATTTCACTGTTATCTACTGATTCCAAAACTTTGCAAACATTAATAGGATCTCAGTTCATACTTGTAGAATTACATGTCACAGTGTAGTAGCAGTTTATGTAAAACTTTACTTGCTCATGCAAAACCCACCACTTAGGTACTTCACTTCCTGTGCTGTTCCAAACCATTTAGGAGTACTTGATGAAATGCAAACAATAATCTCACTGAATTAAAGCTAAAGTCTATGAGTGTGTGTTTTGACACAGCTTAGAGTCTTCAAATCACACTTTTAAGATTCCCTACCTTTCTAAGTGACAGGAAGCAAATTGACTTTTAGTTGAACAGCCACTACAAGCTGGGACCAAGCTTTATACAGACCATAAGAAAACACTTGTTGGAAAGGGTTATATAGAAGTCAGCTGGAAATTACTTTTGGTAATTCTTGCATTACCTTAGACTTACCGTAATGGTATCAGGAATTGCATTCTAATGCCAACAGAACTGAAGGTATAGAATACTCACAAACCATGGAAATTAGATGGAAATGCAAACAGACATCTGGTATCATCTTCAACACTGTATAGGGTATATATTAATTGGCATTTGAATTCCAACAGATATCTAATCCCCTTATCTCTTACTCACTTTAGATCTTAACAAGTCAGGGTGTTACAATGCAAACATTTTTTTTTTCAAATATTCACAGGACTCAGACTTGAAGAAAACAGTGGACGAAAGTGCACGAATTCAAAGAGCATACAACCACTACTTTGATTTGATCATCGTAAATGACAATCTAGACAAAGCCTTTGAGAAACTACAAACTGCCATTGAGAAACTGAGAATGGAGCCACAGTGGGTCCCAATTAGCTGGGTGTACTGATGATTCAATAAGGTTAACAGTTAAATAAAACGTTTAAAAAGTGACTCAACAAGTAAGCCTTCTACTGAGAGAACACATGCAGAGGTAGAAGGCATCTGCCACATCTTGGCACTTTTATTGTGTAGATTGAAGTAACAGTGCACTAGGTGGAATTTTTATATAATTGTGGTTGGGAAGGTGTACTAATATATAATTTCTCTTAATTTTTCTAACTTTTTATGGATAACCTTTCTATTCATATCACATAAAGAAATGCGTTCAAGCATTTTGTATGTTTTGATTTAGTACCCTTACCTTTTTCATCAGAGGAATTTTCAGATCATTCTCTCCAACATTGGTCTCACATTTTCACTGTGATAATGAATACTTGAAATAGTTTTGTAAAGCTATCATTCTTTTCAGTGTTTGGTGAAGGGTCAGTTATTCTCTCTAATTAGAAAAAAATAGTAGTTTATTGGCCTTCTTAATCAAATTTCTTACAGAAGCAGAATTTGAATTTCAATGCTACAGCTAGTCCACTACTATCTTAATCTGACATCAAGTCTTTGATGCCACCTCTTATTCCAGAGTATGGCTATTCATTCTCATTTGTAAAGATAGATCAGCTTCCCCTGCCCCCATTTCTCTCTCTAGTGAATACAATGAAGAGCAATAGCTTGCACTCTCTATGGGCTTATTCTTTTCATTTGTCGCAGTGATGTGCTGATGTTGACTAATTTGCATATTAGTTATGTAAGCTCGGGCTGGAAGCAACGTCATGCAGACAGAGAGTGCCTTATCCTGCAAAACTCTACTCAACTTAAAGAACGTTTGCTTATTTTCAAATATAAAATTTCAAACCTATTACTTCAGTCAGTATTTTTTTAAGGATATAGTCAGCAAAAATATGCCTCTGCAAATGTTTGTGATATTTAAAGATGTCTCTAAGCTGCAAGCTGTTTGTTAATCATCAGATGTGATTTCTGAAATGGGAAGTGATTTATTAGAGTATTTGTTCTCTGTTTTGTTGAAAACCAAATCCACTGAACAGTTTACAAAATTTGGAAATAGTTGCCAGCTATTTATATATACATACATATAACATATACATTATATAACATATTTAAGTAATGTTCTATATTCTTTAGATTTCTGTTAGGAAATACACTTTTTGATCGTTTCAAGATTAGGAACCAAGTCCTTTAGCAGCATTGCCACAGTGTACCGATTTCCACATTCACCTGGGTTGATACCCTCCTCTGGGGTCCTTGAATGGTACAGATTCCTCCCTAGACATATGCATTTAGTGATGCAGCTCATCACTAAACTAAGTTAACCGTATTTTATATTGCTGCTAGCTTTGCACATTCAGAATAGTCACCCTTTAAAGGGTTTGACGCTTAAATATTGATGAGTGTCTTTGGTGACAGGTTCCAACACCTGACTTCTGGTTTTGTCTTTCCCCTCATCAGAGTCATATAACCATCTGTATAAAGGTATTGATAGAGATATACACATACATGCATACATATGTACACAGATGTGGTAGTAAGCAATATTCACACATTGTTTTAAATTATTTTCATAATAAAACACATGAGTTACCATATTGTTAATGGGAATCTATCTGCAGGCTTTTAAATTTTAATTCTGGAATTTCATAGCCAAAATATAAATTCTTTTTCTTTGTTCTGGGACAGGAAACTTAACAAAATGGATCATACACTCTTAACTTTTTAAACCACATGTATTTGCTGAAATTCTTGGATTCTCAAGAAACATAAGTCAAAGCACAGTATTTACATGAGACCTTGTGACTTAATGTTTCAACACACTGTAAGTTTGGAGAGAAATTTCAGTTCTGTACTCTCAGGAAACATACTGTATTCCCCAGTGTACCTTCATGCTGTTTCCTGAAGCCTTTCTAAGAAGCCTTCGGAAAATTGTATCAGCACACCAGTCTATTCACAAAATATTTCTACTATCTTGATACAACAGAAACAATAATTACACATAAATTTATATCCTTTTTGTGTGATATAAAAATGCATATTGTCTGGAGTATCTTCTGTACGTAACATTGTATCTATTATAAATGGCACTCATGATTGATGACATAATTAATCGCATTAGATTCCTCCTAAAGAACTGATACAGTGTAGTTCACTGTAATATAGAAGCCAATATTAAGAAAATACAACTGTTTCGCAGTGAAGAATCACTGAATTTGGAACTCAAGCCCCCACCCGAATCTGTAGAAACAGTCAGGCCTCACACCAGTGTTCTTTCTGGGTAATATGATCAAGGAAATTTATCCTTCTCTCATGGGAAGGGTCTAACATAACAGACTTATTATAATAGCTTTACTGAAGATGGAAGGGCTTATAGTAGTGTTCAGTAATTGGTAATAGGTAAAATAAACACACAGTTGCATGTGCTTTGGGAAAACATATGTTTATTCATAAATGCACTGCAAGAAGAATGTCCACACTCAGCATTCAGGGCTTGGTTGTTTCTTTACAACTAATGGTTATATGTACTTTTTCATTTTCAAATGTTCAAATGCCTGTAGAAATGATGTCTCTGAACAAGTCATTTAACCTTTGCTAATGGAATATATTTAATGCCCTACAGTAGAATTTCTGCCTTCATTACTACCATGCTTTTATTGTGCAGTCTCCATTTCTGTTTTTTAGATAATAGCAGATGTCAAATGCAGCAGGAGTGTCTGTTTTGGCTAACTTGATAAAATTGCTGACTGTAGCTTTCTGAAATAGAAATCTTCATAAACCAAATAGGACTAAACCCTAGATTCTAGAATCTAGTAAAGTTATTTATAATAAACTGTAAAAAGTTTCCTTTAAAATGACAAATTGGTTATTAAAGCATGTTTAGAAAATAGCTCAAGTTAGCAGTGAAATCCAGTAGCAGGACATTGATTATGGCTAGGTACTACTCTGGCCAAAAAAAAAGATGATTTTTGCCAGGCTTAGTAATACACGCACTTAGGAGCTGGAGTAGGAGGTTTGCAATTTGGAGGCCTGGGTGGCATAATAAGACCCTGTCTAAGAAAAAAACCTAAACACTCTAGGCCCCAGGGCTATAACTTTCACAGAGTGTGTGCCTAACTAACGTGTGTGAGATCCTGGGCTTAATCTCCAACAACACAAGAAATGATCCTTACTTCAAAAATTAATTTAAATGATACTTATTTTTATGTATAACAAGTATCATGATTCGGTGATTGAAGTTAATTATCAAAGCCACAGAATTATAATTATTTTAAATGGGTAAATTCAAAATGTAAAAAGTTTGAAAATAGTTTAAAAAAAATCTACTTATTTTTATGTCTACTGAAACGGTCCTTCATTAACAGAATTACAGACTGGCAGGCCCTACCTGCACAGGAACTGATATTTACACTAAATAAGGGAAAAGTAGTCCTGAGATTTGTGTACATAAAAAGTTCATTTTTAAAAGTATGTACATATATATACATACATATACACACACAAAGCTATGTGTATAATATGTAATAGTCTCCCACAATTCATGAATAATAAAGCTAAATATATTCATCCACATGTTACAGCCAGTGTTCTAAGATTTTTAATTACTTTTAGATTCCTAGACATTCTGACCCTATTTTGGATTCTTTTATAGAGGCTTTGACTCCACCTTAAAGCTGACACTAATCTCCTTTCCGAATATTAGAGAAACTAAGCTCAGCAAATTTGTTTCTCATTATTAGAATTTAATTTATTTAAGGAAAAAAAAAACAGATTTCTGGATGGGGACCTCTTGAAAAATACTGCTTAAACCTTCAAGTGAAATTGTGCTGTGATTTAGACTTAAAGATTACAGTGCCTGCCCTCCTTCTGTTCCAAGGGATTTACTGTGAGAATTCGTATAACATCTGTAATGTATTTGGAGTTCTTGGGAGAAGTTCAGTATTTTAAATAATGAGATGTTTGTATATAACTGAATATTATCCACAGATTTTTAAGAATACATTTGATGAATAATTCAGCATCATATTGGTCATTTTGTAAGTATGTGTGATATACCTGAAGCATATGATTATTCTCTCCTTTTTTTAAGGTAAGGTTATTTTTAAAGTGTATTTTTGTTTTAGTTTTAAAGTTATATTCTTTTAAAAACATTTCTCATATTTCATCTTGTTACTTTGTATCCTGGAGTGATTTTTGGAAAACTCACAGAATTACATGTCCTTAGTGAACAAAAAAAGTGAGAAAATGATGCCTGCTCTCTTCTGAGGTAAGAAGCATATTTTGTACCACTTGGGTTAAACACTACAAGACTGACTTAAAAACAATTTCTTGTGATAGAAGTGAAAATAGCTGCACTACTGTTACTGACTTCGAGATCCTAGTTCTGGCCGTGTGATTTTGATATCAGCTAATCTCCCGTTACTTTCTACATGATAAGTAGGGCTCTGTTAACACTTGTCATCATCTTAAGCCCTAAGGAGTAGCTTGTGATTGTGATGTGGTAAGTCTTGGAGATTGTTTATTAAGTGTGTTCTCTTACCTGAGGTTGCTGCTTCTTCAGTCCCTATAAAGTTGCCTCATCATAAGGTGAAGCAGCAGATGGGGAACTGAACTCAGTCCCAGGGTTAAGAGAGCTCCATGATGTAGCTTCTGCCTGGAAGATAGTCTGGTCTGCCTTTCCATGATCCTAACCTAGGAGTCTCTTTAGAATCCCAAGCAGGCCATTTACTGAACAAATGAAATTGAAATCCTCTGGCATGCTTACATCAGAGCAGACTGACCTCAGCGCTCTGAAGCTGCCCTGTTTATCCTTGTGCCTCAAATTTACACTGCAGTCTAGTTTTCACCCATAGTTCGAAGCTTCATAGGCACCTGTGTCTTTATTAGAAAAAGCATGCTCAAACAGTTGGGTCCAATTAGTGGACCCCAAAATCGAGAAAATACTTTTTTCTCTTTCTACTAGCTTATTGGCTTGTGGCTGTTTCATGATGATGTGATATAACTGACCTCAGGACACAGGTCAGAATGGCTTTTTCTTTTTCTTTTTTTTTTTTTTTTAAGTCTTCTAAAATAAATATTGTTACCACCACAGAACAAAGATGTTCTGGGACTGAAGCCCAGGGCTTTGCACATGCTGAGCATGCTCCACTACTGAGGAGTAGTCCCAGCCTCCATTTCAAAAGTTGTAAATAGGTGTCTTTATTGTAATCGAGCCAAAGGCAAAGCATGAATAGGCAGCATATATATAAATGTGGTAGGCCATACCTCAAATCTGCCTTCTCTCCTCTACTTGTCAAGGTGACCTGAGAATTTAGAGGAAACTTAAAACTAGTAAGAGAAATGAAAGAGCACATTCAAAACTGTTATGCTGAGGAGGGCAGAGGGGTTAGAGATGGAGTGCTTTGCAAACTTAGTATACACATGGCCCCAGGCACTCGCCAACACCCCAGAAACAAAAACCCTTCTCAGCTATAAATTACATTAAGCCAGAAGCCATTACCAGTTAAGACATATGGTTACAACTTATGTTAGCTGGTTAGTGGTAACACTGCTTGTAAGCCTGGTCCAAGTGAGAACTACCTTAGCCTTTTCAGAAAGAGCTAGTTAGATGCTATACTGTTATAGAATAAACATTACTTCCCAGTGAGAAATCCAAGCACATAGACATTAATAGAGGAAAAACTCTTTAATAATAGCATGTGCCTGGTTCTGACTAATGCACAAAGGGAAAGCAGCATCAAATAGAAAATTTTACCAACTTCTGTAGGCCTTAGACTTATACATTTTATATATGCTGCTGTCTTTAAATTTCTTTCAAATGCTGACCCCAGTTTACACTTCAATTTAGACAGAGGCAGGATACTTCGAGTCTGGCCAGGTGGGCAGATGGGAGATCTACACAGCAAAAATATACCAATATTGTTCTTTTGGATGTTTGTTACACAGGGCCATCTTGCCCACTTGGCAAAATTAATGGTAGATGAGAACTTAATGGTGACTGCTACCCTGCACCACTCCCTTGAGCTGCCTTAAAGACATGTATTCTGATATGGGAATGGGTCTAGCTGCTGGACAATCTTGGTAAACAGTCTCAGTGGTCCTACAGTTGTTATGTTTGAGGAATAAAATTTTCTTTTCTGCCATTTCTGATAAGCCTGGTTAGCATACTGCTTATCTTCCAGTTCCTATGGACGTGGCACTCCCTTAGCTAAGTCCTACTTTGTATAACTTAGTATCTCCTTTGCTTAGTAAATACTTAGTAAATCCTTTGCTACACTGATGTTATTTCATGTTTCTCCTACATCAGTAGCTCATACATCGCATCTGCACATGAAATACAAAGTAAATGTTTTTGCTGTGATTCATCTTAGAAGGCCTGATGCCAGTTCTGTTTCTTCTGTAACACTGATAGTTTTTAAGTGATGTCTTGCAGAAGAATGAGCAATAGTGTTGTCTTAGTTAGGGTGGCTATTGCTGTACTAAAACATCATGACCAAAGCAACTTGGGGAGGAAAGGGTTTATTCAGCTTACCTTCTACATCATACTTCATCATCAAAGGAAATCAGGATGGGAACTCAGAGCAGGAACCTGAAGGTAGGAGCTGATACCGAGGCCAGGGAGGGATGCTGCTTCCTGGCATGCTCCCCATGTCTTGCTCAGCCTGCTTTGTTATAGAACCCAGGATTAACAGTGCAGGGATGGCACCACCCACAAAGGGTTGGGCCCTCCCCCATCAATCACAAGAAAATGCTCTCTATATAGGCTTGCCTACAGCCCAATCTTATGGAACCATTTTTGCAGTTGGGGTCCCTCCTCTGGGATGACTAGCCTATGTCAGTTGATGCAAAATGAGCACAAGTGTTCAACAACAAATTAACTTTTCTGCAAGTTATTTTTGAGTTATTAGAGCCCACAAGGAGCATTTGATGTAAATGACTTGCTGTGGGAATTTTATTCCCTCCCCCATCCCACACCAATTCATTTTTGCATACCTTTCCAACTAATACAAACTGATACTCTTTTCAACCACACTCTCAGAAGTGACTGTAAGGAGTTTTCAGAAGAAGTCAACATGAAAAGGTTTAAAAATAAAAATTCAGCATTCCTGCTTTCCAGGTATCTATATTACTAGTTTCTGCAAAGAGAAGCATCACTACTGTCCTTGTGTACATTAATTTCCTGTAGTGCAGTAAGTACTGATATCATGGAAACTCACTATAAATCTTCCAGCATTTCCATATAGTTAAAAATTACTGCAATTTTCAGTTTGTGAGACTTCCTATTCCCGATAAAATATTTTTGTGCATATGAAGAAATATTTGCTGTTGAATAAATTGGCAGTGTTTTTTTTTATAAGTAGAACTAAGATTAAACTACAGGATATCACATTTAGCTTTGATTTAAATGAATTTTCAAGTCCCTAATGTGATTTTTTTTTTCCCATCTAAATAAATTTTCACCTGCCTCTGTGTTTCAGCAAGGATTCCCTATGCTGTTGTTCCTATTCTGGCTTATGCATGTTGGTGACTTTTGTAGAAAAGGATTTCAGAGTTGAGAAAGATTAAAATACAGGATCAAGAAACAAAGACTCTGCTTAGACAGCATGAGTCACTATGGCCCCTTCCCATCTGTCCAGGAAAGAAACCATGTGTTTCAGCAACCAGACCTGTTGCATCTTACACTGAGCCTGCAGGAAAGAGGCAGGGACCCACTAAAACACAGCAGTGTGGCTCTGTGCAGCAGGAACCCTTGCCAGAAGGGCCTTTTCCAGCTCTGCCACACCACTCCCTAAGATTCCATACCTCACATTTAGGAGCATGCTACTCAGAACATTTCTGATGTCTCCAGACAAATGTTTCATTTCATTCTTTGTGTGTGCACATGAAGGCTTGAAGTATCTTCCTCTATTGCTCTCCAGGTTGTTTTTCCCCAGACAGGTTCTCTGACTGAAACTGAAGCTGTCTGTGTTGGCCAGTCTGGCAGGCCAGCAAGCCCATGCTTCTTCCTGTCTCTGCCTTCCAGTATTAGGATCACAAATGTGGTCATAGTACCTGGCATTCTACAGACTCAGGTTTCCATGCTTTCAGGACAAACACCACCCACTGAACCATCTCCACAGTCCCTTTTATATGGCCCATCTTATTTTTGTTTTTTTGTTTGTTTTTAATTAGGATAATGCAAAATTCTACCTAGAATGGGAAGGTGAAGAAATAACATTTTTGCCTTCTGTCCCAATATCAAAGTCCCTGAATTGTGATGAGCCACTGCTGGGTTTATCTTGAACTCTAGGCATGCATTTCCATACACATGTTTTTCCACCTGTAGATTCATATGTTCTGTTCATAGCTTATTCTTCATGTCTGATGTCAAAAATAGGTAAAAGACACAGCACCACCAACTTAGCACAACTACACATGAAATTATTTACTTTATTTCATCTTTGTTACTCTTCCTTATAACCTGAAGGGGCCACATGGGTAGCAGAAGTGAAAACTACATGCTAACATGCTTCTTGCCGCTGCTGTCGCTACCTCCACCACCACCCATAGGCATCAGGTCTGATCCATGATAAAAAATGCTGTCAATGGGATCAGTAGACTTGAGGAGACTGACTGGGCCAGCTAAGGCAAAACAGAATAAAAAGCAAACTGTACATAGTTCAGAATTACTTTTGCTAGAAATTGTAACATGACAAATTCCCAGAATACGCTGGAATTGTTCAGGAATGTATCTAAATCTCTGTGTTGGAGTGGGTGAAATTAGATGCTCTTAATTTTGTTTCATATACTCAAGAAGCATCTAGTTTCCCAGTCACCAAGTAATGTACAGCATGTCTGAAAGATGTGACAAATTGCTTTCCTATAGCACTTACAGCTTAAGATGAATTTTGAAATAGTCTCATACTCTTATTGTTTAACAGAAGTGAATGGGAAATAAAGTGACAAGTGGGCCCAATGCAGAGCACTTGACTCTTCCCTCAGTGACTCAGGTGTTGTAATCCAACATGGTTACCAGGGTTCACAGTCAATTGGCACAGTAGGTCTCTCTGATGAAAAGAAACCATTTACAGTGCTTTCGGGCATTCACAGTGGAAAGTCTTTGACTCTTACTGTGCTTTGGAATTCACTAGCCAACTTTTAACGTGCTTGGGCCCAAATCCCTTAGTATTTACTCAATTCTGAGAAGTACCTAGCCTTGGTGTGTATTTCTGACTGACAAAGACATTACTGTTGTTCTTTGCTTAGAGTGCAGAGCCCACTTAGAGTGATATGAAGAATTAGTGGGAAGATGCAAGAGTCCTTCAGGATGGTGGCTTGCACAGACAGCTGCATCCTCTCCAGGGCAATGTCGGCAGCGGCAAACAAGCGCTGCACAATCCCAAACCTCTCTGTGTCTCTCAGAGGAGCCAAGGTAGGGTCTTCAAGATCACATACTCTGTCATCAGACAGAGCATGGAGCTGAAATGACAAGTTTAAACAAATTCACTTCAGAATGTCACAGAAAATCCCAAGTTAGATACCCTTTAAAGAAAAATCTCCCAAATAGGACAAAGTCATTAGATGTGTCAAGATACATGTCTCTCCATGCTAAGACCTTAGGGTTGTTTTTCTCTTCCTTACCTGTATTCCTATCTGAATTCACACTGTTATATTTTCTAGATCCTTAGCCCATTAGGTTAGAAAGATCAGTGTGTGCCTTTCAGACGCCGCGTGTAAAGGTTCATCTGGCTTTAGTGATACAGGCGTACATTTTAATGGGATACATTATGCTAGTTCATTATATATAATCTGTAAAACATCAAGGCATTTTTTACATTTTGTGTTGAACTTTTCTGGTTTAACTTTTGCCTATGTTAAAAGATCCAGAGGTATCCCTCCTTAGCCCATAACTGATTGTCATCCAGCTTCCCCTCTGCTTGTCTGAGTCTAGTGGTCCTGATTCTACTCTGCTCTTCCAGGAGATTGACTTAGTATTTCTACAATGTGAGAGCATTTGTCCTGCTTCATTTAAAAATGACCTCCACTTCCAGCCATGTTGCTGCTAATACCAGGGTTTTGTTTCTTACAAGTGAACAACAATGCACTGCATTTATCTGCATGTTCTTTGACTTTTATCTACTGAGGACCATCTGGGTTTTTTCACATTTTTGTTATATGAATAGGCTCAACTAACATGGGAATACATGTCTATTCTTGCTATGATTCTGTCTCCTTCAGAGAGACCTAGTAGTACTCAGCAATTTCAGCAGTCTTTAGGACCTCCATTCTGTAGCGGCTGTACTAATTCTAATTACATTATCATCATCAATAGTTTGTAAGAGTTTTCCTTTTTCTGCATGTTCTCTAGCATTTCTTACATCTTTTTGATGATAGTCATTCTAATGAGGGTGACATGCTACTTCAATTTTGATTGGTTTTCATGATGATCACATCAGATAGCAGTTTTTCATGTACTTGCTGTTTGTGTGCCTTTTGAGACGTTCCCATTTAGGATTTTAGCGCACCTTTGTAATTAGGTTTTTATGGTGGATGGCCTTTTGCATTTCTAGTATTTTCCAGATGAATCCCTTGTTGGAAGATTTAGAAATACTTTCTCATGGTATATTACATTTTTATATGGTGTTGAGGTCAATTGGTACTATTTTATTGAGAATTTTTGTATGTGAGTCTGTGGTTGTCTTTTGTTGTCTTCTCTGGGTATCCAGATAATGCATTTGGTGAGGTTCCTTCCATTTCAACATCTGAATAATTGAAGCAGCATTGGAATTAGTTTTTGGTTCATCAGTAAAGTCACCAAGTCTTGGACTATCTTTAGATAGGAAATTTCAATTCTTTCCATCTCATTATTTTATATTTATCTTAATTCAGTAGCTAAGTGTATCTGTTGTAGACTTTCCAGTTTTGTAACTTTGTAGTTGTTGCAGTCATTCCTTGTGATTCTGTGTGTTTCTGTGCTGTTTTATGTAATGTCTTCTTTCATCTCTAGTTTTGAGACTTCATCCAACACATACCCACACCCTTGCCCTGAGGCCAGTTTGTTTTGATAGTTTTGTTTCCTTTCAAAACGCCAATCGTTTCATTGATCTTTTGTGGGGTTTTTTATTTTGTTGAGAAAGGGTCTCATGTATTTCAGGCTGGCCTGGAAAGCACATAGATACTTCTGCCTCTGCTTTCCAAGTGTTGGGATTCAAGGTGTGCACTACCACACCCAACTCTTTTGGAGTTTGGTTTGTCTGTTGTCTGACATGTCTCTGTTGGTCTAAACTTCCTTTCACTGCTGTTTGCTGTATATCATGGGTTTTGTTGTGTTCCTTTTATTTGTTTCTAGAATTTTCTCCAGTTATCTCTGTCACTAGGAATATGTATTTTTATAATTTCTGTTCTTGATTTTTTTTTAGAAGTTTTATTCATACTTCCTATGCAAAAAATACTTTGGGGTAGTGTATAGAAATACTTTGAGGCCATGGATTAACTGGTAAAGTGATCAGGTGAGATTGTTTGTGGATAGACTGAGCAAAGAAGTAGAAATGAGCATGACTATGCCTCTGTTTTAATGTGCTGACTATAATATGCTTTCGTGAGAGTACACTCTATTAGTTTAGTTGGGGTCTTTTAAGTTTGGTTGCAGACTTCCATATCTCTTTGAAGATTTGAGATGTTTTCAGTTATTATTTCATGATAATAGCTTTTAAATGTCTTTTTCCCATCTAGAATTCCCCCAATGCAAATATTTGTTCAGATAATTCTGTCCCAGATGTCTTGTAGCTTTTCCCTGTTACCTACCCAGCACCCTTTTCTTACTGAAGTGGAAGCATTATCCTTAAGTTCTGCTTCCAGGTTGTTGTCATAGCTGTGTGCTTTATTTCAGTGACTGGATACTTTAACTCTAGAATTCAAGTTTTTGTCACTTTTTTAAATTGAGATTTCTAACTCGAGTCATTTATAGCCTGAATTCCTTTCTCTTCCTTCTTTGTATTTTTGTATTTATTTATATTCTCTTGGATCTTACTATGTTTCCTTGGGATCATTACTGTAAACTCTGTTCAGACTTCCTTCTCAGATATTATTTTTAGAGAACAGCTATTCTCTTTGGAGCTGACTTGTTCTCTGTATCCTGTATACCTATGGAACATCCAGTATTTGAGGCATTTTCCGTAGGCATTCTTGTTCATTTAAATCTCAGTTGGGTAGATATTTGGGCTCTAGTTACACGTGCGCTCAAAGGAGTAGCCACTATGTGCTGTCTTATTTAGTTCCTATCACCAGTTTTGGAATACATCAATAATCCTGATTGCAGCAGTTCATTAAGGTAGCTATAGGGCTTTGCAGTGAGCACAGGCTTCCAAGAGTATATTTAGCTGTATGGACTTGATATGAGATGCAGAAAGAGCTATCCCCAGGTCCATCCAGGTAAGCATAGATCACACCATGGGAGATGCTTGAGTCAGTAGCACCCACAGTTCTAGAGCCACAGGATGGGACTAGGCCCTTTCCACAGGTCTTGCCAGATAAATACCTCTGGTGACCATGGGATTTAAGGGATTTGAAACATAAAGGAGCTCTTCCCTAGTCCCATGGGGGTGTTCTGATAACCACTTTTGTGGAGGTATGGGATCCAGACAGTACCTTCTCCAAGACCCAAGAGATAAGCACAAAGCTTTGCTCAGTACCATCAGCCCTAACCCAAAGTCTATGGACTCCAGGTTTCTTGGTCTTTACAGTAGTTCTGGTTTCCATACTTGGAGGTACAGGACATGGGCGGAACTCTCCTTTCTGCTACTGGGTTGATGTGAGTGGTATGCAGGCATATCTGTGGTCCTAGGGCTGCAAACCAGGGTGGAAGGTGGAAATATACCCAGGTCATTCAAAGAATAAGCAGTGGAGAAGCCAAGACTTGTGGCATTGTTTGCCACAAGCTGAAGATCACAGATGTGATCCCAACTACAAGCCTGAGTGGTGCTGAGGGTTTTTGCACTAGCAGCTACAGTTCTGAAACTGTAGGCAGGAAAAGTTCCCACTGTGGGTGGGTGCAGGTGTCACTGGCAGTCAGGGGCCCTGATTGCTGCAGGACCTTGCTGGGAACTTGGCCAGCTCCTGGTAGACAGGTGCAAGTGAGGCTGGGGCTACATTGCATCTGCAGCCCCACAGCCTCAAGGTTGTAGGGTGAGGAGACCTCCCATGCATATGGCTGTGGTACTTATGAGCCTAAGTGGCAAAATATTGCCTTCCACCCAGGGCAGGCACAGGGCCCAAGGTTGCTGACAAGGTAAGAGCCCTGCTGATTATGGGAGGCCCAACTCAGGTACTGCATTCTGTGGAGCCCTGTTTATACAAGCCAGTTCTTACGAGTAGATATAAAGCTGTAAATACACTGGCTTCTGTAGTTACAGGCTTGCGGGATGATAAGGTCTGCTGCCATTTCCATTCTCTCTCACCAAGCAGCAACGGGTTTAGTGAAGGGTAGGTTTAGACAGGGTACGTACAACAGGTACTCCCCACATTGTCTAGAGTTCTAGTTACTTTTTTGCTAATTTCTAGAATTCTGCAAGTTAGTTTTTCCTTTGCTCTGTGGCAGGCACACACGCCACCACCCACTACCACCATTGAGCCATTCCCTGGTTGCTTTGTTTATTAATGTAAATGGCAATATTAGAATTTCTTGGGTATTTGAAGGAACACAAATATAGGTAGTCATTTGTTAATTATGTTTCCTGCTCCAAGAACATTTGTTATTCCTTTGACCTGGAATAATTTCTAGATTTCTCTACTGATACAATTCTACCCTGTTACCAGTTCCCAGCAAAGGGTTAGTGTATCTGATCCTGTTGTCCAACATTCTTCAGGAAGACTCAGAGTAGTTACATGGCCCTCAAACAGGAGTGCAAGTAGATTGTGTGCCCTCTTTTAAGTAAGTCTTTTTAGGAAGTACATAAAACTGTACTCTTCCAAGAGCCTAGCTCTTCTAAAGAGAACAGCAGGGAATTTATAGAGATTACCCAGATTACCTAAGGGTACCTAGGAACGTCTTTAAAAAAAACAAAAAACATGTTTTTTCTGTATTGAGCAGGCACATCTGCAGGCAGATGAAAAGTGAAAAGGCAGGAGTCCATCCATTTCGGAACCAGATCTGACTGCAGAGGGGTGCTAAGTGTGAGTTCATTAGGGCCTAGCTCTCTTAGCACAAGTTTCTTCTTTGTGTACTTCCTAGTGACTTTAATTAGTCCTTAAATACTCAGGAAACAGACTCTGAAAGTGCTGAGCAGTCACTGCTGCAAGAGGGAACAGAGCTGTTTTGCTCATCATCTTACACAATTAGGACAATTACATCATTTCTGTAATCAAACTATACTAGCAGCCATCACCTCAGCTGGTCTGAGATCTGCTGGCATGCTTCCAAGTAGTTGAGTATCCCCTGGGGCACGGAATCTGTGGACAGTTCTGGTGACATCTGCCCAACTGTGCAATTGATACCCAGTGGTCTCAGTTTCTGACACCTCCATACAGAACGGCATCCAAGACAACTTACGTGGTTTGGTATTCCCAGAGGACATACAGCACATAGGTCCTACCAGGCAGTGGGTGAATTGCTAGCTTTGCTCTGTGGGTTAACAGTGGGCCCTGGCCCTATACCAGACCTTAAAATAAGTGACCCAGGAATACCTTCCACCAACACAGGCTGTGTAAGAGAAACTGCCTCTAGGCAGTCTGGAGCCGCCTGTTGCTGGTTCCTCTGCTTACTGCTCTCTCTGTAACTTGAGAACTTAGCTCTACTCTGGAGTTACACTCATTACTGACCACTTGCTCTTGTAATGACATTTCCAGAGAGTACCAAGCAACTGATATTCTAAGAGGATGGAAGAAGTTATGTCTCCTTCAGACAAAGCACCCCTGAGTGCTTCCTAGCAAATCTGACACAAAGCAGCTTCAAATAATTCCACACAACTGCAGTGACCAGTAATGGGATGTTGGGCCTGGCAGTACTCAGCTCCTGCCGAAAGTCTCCAAACTGGAAAAAGCACATGATTTGGATGGAGTCTGCAGACTAAGCTGCTTTGTTAGCCAGTATTTTAACAAACACTTTTCTCTGGACCTTAGTCCTCCCACAGCACCCATGTGCTAATGACAGCAACTGCTAATACTGTCTCAAGCTGCGGATGAGAAACTAGAGGTGTTTAACCAGCTGGATAGCATCTATTTCTCCTCATCCCCATATTCCTTTCCACCCCACTGTCCCGTCTGAACGTTCCTTACCAAGTAACACAGCGTAGGAATAATGTGGAGTTTACAGCAAGTCCCTAGGAGAACTGTGGCGTTATCTGGCATTTCTGTAGAAGACATACAACATGATCATGGTCACTGTCAAAAACAGTTCATGGAATCCAATCATGATAATGCATGCCTGTAATTCCATCGTTTGAGAGGTGAGGCAGAAGGATCACAAGTTTGAAACCAGCCAGAGCTACACCGATAACTCTTGTATTTAAAGGAATGAAACATTACAGCCAGCCCTAGGTAGTGCCCAATTTATATTTCATTACCTTGCTATCAGCAGTCATGGAAAGTTAATGTGTGGCCAGACCTGGCATGGTGGTATACCCCTTGAAAGGCAGAAACAGGTAATCTCTGTCTCAAGAACAGTGTAGTTACAGTTGAAGGCAGTACTGGTTCTCTGTAGGATCTCACTGGGAATTCAGTCTCCAGAGGGTGTTCTTTGACATCTAATTTGCTAGTCAGAAAGAAGGACATGGACTCTGGGAAAGGATAATTGGCTCAAAAAAGCTATGATGGCGTAGATTGGGGCCCTTCTAGGTAACCAAGCTGGAGCTTCTGTTTTGTTTCTGGTTTTCTAAGACATATTCTTGCTATGTAGCCCAGAATAGCCTTGATTTTGCAGTTATCCTGCCTCAAGTACTGGAACTTACAGGCATGCATGATGACACCTAGCAGACCCTAGTTCTGGGTGTACCTCTAGGAGCCTGTTTATTCATTTGACACACCAGAGGGTATTTAGGAGCACATGTCAGGGTACTGCACAAACATGAAGGTCTCCATCATGTCACCAGTCCCTTTGGAAAAGAAAGCTGTAAGAGGACTAATCAGTGACACAACAAAGTTAGGGCTACAATAGAGGACTCTGCCAACTCCCCACCTCACCAAAAGAAATTCAAATCAGTGTCATTCAAGCCTCTATTAAAAACCTCACAGTATAAGACAGAGCTCCTAAAATGACCCTATCCCCAGAGCATGACCTGCACCTATTAACTGTATTAAAGATGACATGTCACTGAGGCTGTGATGCAGAGAGGATGAAAAGACGTGGCCATTCCCAAGACTGAAGGCTGCTGAGGGAAGGGGCAGCCCTTGTAGGTGATCCCACCAGACAACCTTCCAATGTGGTCATTTCCTGCTTCTAAGAAGGCTCGGTTTCCTATGTTCCCAAGGAGGCCTTCACGCCACTCCCAAGAAGACGAGGGTAGAAAGCACAGGGCTGAGAAGGGCATGTTGTGTCAGCACACAGCACCACAAGACCTTCCAGGGGGCCTCTAGCCTCATGCAGTCACCAGTGCATCTCTCATACCCAGAGATGCTTACCCAGCACTAAGACAAGAGTGTGGCAGCTCTCACCCTGATGCATGTTCTAGGCCAGACATGCCCTCCACTACTGCCTGCAAGACAGTGTAAGGCTGCCCGGTGAATCTGGAGAAGCTGGTTCCACAACGAATGAAGTTCTATGACATTGAGAACTGGGAAGCTTTCCAGGAGACAGGAGACTTCAGCGCTGGAAGCAACTAAGCAGGATAAAGCCAAATAACACCATCAGGGCCCAAGAGGACCACTTTCTATTTCAGTACTTTCCCTGGATCTTAGGAGACCATGGCCAGGAAAGGGTCCAGGATTAACCAGAATACTACCAAAAGAGCTTTACATCAGCCAGCCTCTGCTGTAGCCTCTGTCAGGAGATCACAGCTCAGATGGAAAGGGCAGGGTTGATGTAGACAATGGCTTCATCTAAAGTCTTCCCTGCATCCAGCTTCCAAACGGGAATAAGTTTTAAGAGTCCCTTGTGAGGCCACCTCCGCTCAGCTGCAGAGCTGTCTACATCAGGGAGAATGGGACTGTGATAGTCATTGTCAGCCATGGGCTATTCTACACAGAAATGCTTAAGTAGTATAGAATATACAAAAAGGCTTTTCACAAGCTGACAGAATCTAGCCTGTGACATGAAAGCCTGTCCTCAAGCATGCTCACTGTTAATACTGGTCCCAGTAAACCAGTCAAAGCCTTTATCTGTAATTCAGAACAAGACAGTGGGTACTGCCATCAGCATGATGAAACACTGTTTCTGATTTAGTTTTTAAACACTGAAAGTTCCCTGGGCCTTTGCCTCTGCAGTGCTAGAAGACAACCCAGTGCCTATTTGAATGCATTGGAGAGAATGTAGGCCTTTTGGAGAGAATGGGGAAGAGTTGTAGCTACAGCTGCTTCATAGAGAGCACTACTGTGGCTTCCTGCATGGTGGACTCAGAACCCAAAATCCACTTCCCCTGGGAAGCCATTTCAAGAGCCATGCAGAAAACCCAGCCATAGCCTGCATCCTGGCCTTGTTCATCACACACCAGATACTTTGAGGCCTGAGAATACCATGAGGTGGGCCACAAGTGTACAAAGAAGCAGCAGAGGATCAGGACAAACAGCTGCCAGGGGAATGTGCCACCACACAGCACCGTCTGAACCCTGTGTGGACCACAGGCTGTGTTTTGAAAGTGACTTCCAGTAAGGGGACCAGAAGGTAGTCCTCCCTGAGTAGGGTGGACACACTCAGTGGATGCTCAGAATATGGCAGGATTCCGCATTGGCCTTCTACCTCTTATCATCTGTACTGAAAAGAACTGTACCAAACCTCCTTAGTCATCACTGCTTCTGTGTCCCAGAAGCACATAAAGCACCACCATTTCCCAGCCATGGCAGACATTGCCCCATTTGTTTTTATCTTGGGTTTCCATACCTGCTAATGCACTGACCAGGAAGTAGGCTGTTGCAAAGAGCTTCTGGTTGCTGATCTCATCTTGTGGGCTAGGACACTCACCCTGCACCCTGCATCCCACCAGCTGCAGGAAGGCTGTGAGGTCCTGTTGCTGACTGCCTGTCAGCTCCTTCATCGCCAATATAGCCTGTGGGGACCAGAGGCCACTGGCCATATCATCACACTATGCAGAAAGGGAAGAAGGGCTGTAGTGAAGCCAGAACCATTAAAGAACAACCCAACTGAACCTCTGTCCCACCCCCACCTCCCCAACTTCCCCTTCTCTGGATAAAGCAAGCACAGCCCTTTTCTTATACTACAGTGTTGTCTGCAGGCCTCAGTTTTCTCCCAAGGACATGGTAAGGTGAGCCTTGCCCAAATACTGCTCTTCTGCAAAGAAAAGGGAAGACTTGTACAGGAAATGTTGGGCAGAAAGAATGTTCCAGACCAAGCCAGGGTATTACGTTTTACGAGACACCAGACAAGTGGCTACATATTAAATTGATGAATGGGACATCAAAGCAACGTCCCTTCCTGGTTCTCAGACAGCCCTGTAAGCCTAGTCCCCAGCCTGCCCTAGGCAGCTTCATCTACCCCCACAGGGCTGCTCTCCGGTGGGGTGACTCTGCCTATGGGCCAGTTCTGACCCCTTGGGCAAGCTCTACTCCACGGGTACCCCGTGTTCTCTCCGGCACCCACCAGGATCTTATTTAGAATGCATCTTTGCAGACATAATTAAGGTGAGCGTCTCAAAGTAAGGGTACCCTATACCCAGTAATGGTGTTCCTTAATGAGTTTTGTGTCTAGAGAAGACCCCAACACATGAGGGAAGACATAGCAGAGATGGGACTGATGGAGCCACAAGCCAAGGAATGCCAGGAGCCACCAGGAACTGCAGGCAACAAGGACTTTCCCTAGATCTTTCAGAGGAGCATGACCCTGCTGCCACTGTCAGTTCTGGATCCTGCCCTCCAGATCTGTAAGAGAATAAATTTCTGGTATTTTTAAGCACCTAGCCTGTGGTCATTTGTTATAGCTCTAAGAAAGTCACTCATCCCTCTCTGCCTGATGTCAGCTTTTAAGTTTTAGAGTTAAAGGGGGGGAGGAAACTTAATTTCAATTTATCCCAAAGCCTGTCCTGACCTGAGGGGTCTAGCCTGTGCACATTTTCGGAGCAACCAGTTACAAACCCAAATCCCAGACTCACCACTTGCTCCAGGGCAACAAGGAGTTCCTCATCAAACAGGACTGTCTGCAGGAGGCGGAAGAGCGCCATCTGCTGCTGCGCAGGTAACACTGCAAAGGGACGGAAGCTCCTCTCTAGGTGCACAGTTGCTGTGGAAGCAGAGCAAATGCAGGGTCAGGCCTAGCTCCCAACCTGCCTCTCACTCACCAGTTCCTTCCAAAGGACTCCAGGTTCAGAGTTGGCTGTGGGGCTTGGAGATAAACATCACCCCAAGAAATTTGCAACAACCAAGGAAACTATGGGGACGGAAAGGGGAACAGGGAAGCCCACTTGGACATCACAGGCCCCACTCTTCTCTGCCCATGCAGTGCTAAGCTTGGCCAGGTGGTTCCTGGAAGCCACTGAGCCTCTTTGACATTGACAGTCATAAAAGTGCATCCTCAGGGCTGAATCACTAAGCATAAGCCACACCAGTCCCCAAGCACATCCTTCCCTGGCCTGTCTAGAAGCACACTGCAGTTTGGCAGACTTTTGTTTTCAGGGCTTGTTAAAAAATCCAGCACTCTGCATTCATGGCAAATATGGCTTCCACTTCCCCGCTGTGCTTTTCACTCCTGTTGAAGATGAGCTCAGAGTGCACTCTGCTATGCTGCTCACATTCTCTGCAGGGGGCCTGGGAGCCTGTGCCCTGTGATCCTCTTCTTGTTCCCACAGACAGTCAAAAGTTTCTAGTAAATTAAGCCAAAAAAAGACAGGTTGGGCTGGTGCTTTCCCACCAAGGGCTATGTACTAATCCAGGAAGGTACGGCCTTGCTGATGGAGGTCTAGGAAATAATTGCTGGAAGCCCTAGAGGTTGGACACACAACTCCTGAGCCACATCTTTAGAAACTCCCCTGGAATATGACTCAGTCTTCGCCTGCCTGAAGAGAAGAGCTGTCCTAGTGAGCCTGGAATCTAGGAGCTGAAAGGCCAGTCCAGACTTCCCGCTACACCTGCCACCATCCCCAGCTGCCCAGGGCGCAGCTGACTAGGATGGCTGACTCAGCTTAGAGCAATGAGAAAGGAGTTTCAGCCTCACACACTTCTACAGCACAACTCCAGCTGCAGCCACAGCCACATCTGGCAAGGAGCGGCTCCAAGTGTAGTTAACTCCTGTCCTAGAAAACATAAACCTTAACCCTGGGTATCCATCACACTGTCCTCCAACACTGGCATTTTGGGGCAGGAACAGCACTTTCCGGTTAGGGATCTACTAAAGCCCCAGGGAGGATTCTCCTTGCTTTGCAAGGCAGAGCATATTCTGAGCTGGCCCTGCTTTCTCCTAGGCCCACAGCTCATCGTGTGTTTCTCCTTTTCCTCAACCAGTCCCTACTGCTTAACTCCGCTCTTCTGTACCCAGCAAAGGAAAACTTGAAAGCAACCAGATATGGAGAGCAAAGAGAACTGCCATGGGCAGTTCAGGGGAGCAGCCCCTCTGCCATGTGGGTGAGGAGCCTCTGTGACTTTTACCATGCTGACAAAGAACAGCCATTCAGTGAAGTCTGGAAATAACAAGAAGGATAATAGATCCTGCTGTCTCCACTTTGCTCATTATTAGCCATTCCCAATGGTCAGTTAGGTTCTGTGGTTACAGGGAAAGAAAACTGTCAGGCACCCGACCAGCACTCGCTCCGAGATCTCCCACCCTGACCCACCTAGTGTCTCTCTCCATTCTCCAAAACACAGCACCTGAGACCTGGCCATCTGTAAGATTTAAAGGGATCGTGGAGGCCTCTTCACCTCTTGAGGGAGAGGGTCCACTTCTCCATCTGGTCACACCCACGCTGCAGGCAATACCTTGTTGTGGGATATTTTACTCCTGTGTGCTGTTTTGGTTTGCAAAAGGGCTTTGATCCCTTGTAGCTGGGAAGCCAGATGCCTTGCAGCAGATGCAGGCCTTGCTTCCTACCTATTCACACCCTTGTGCTAGCCCTGCTGGGATCTCCACAGATAGAACCAACTGTTTACAGTTGAAGGTGACCCATGACATGAAAGAAATGCAGGCAGGTGATCAAAGAAGACTCTGATCACCCCTAGCCGAGTATGCTAAGGTACTATGGTATTGTAATGAAGGCCTGGATGTAGAGAGGGGGTTAGGGAAAAAAGTTAAATAAGAGCTGAGGAGAAGCAGGAGGGGGAGATGGGGAAAAGAAATGAAGTCTCTGCTTAGCCTCCTGGGTGTGGGATTCCCTGAGATTTGACATGGTTTGTAATTAATAAAGAGCATTGGAAATTTCAACGTCTGGATTCTCCGTTAAGCGACATAACTTTATTTTAACAATACCTTGTTTTAAAACATGTAGTGGCCCATCCTGGGAAGACATCCCTTGACCCCCATCCGGTATGTCCAGGAATGCAAACTCTCTGTAGGCCAGGGGGTCCAAGTAGACAGAGTCAACTTTCCTCTCGTGCTCGAAACCACCATGTTTGCCTTGGAGAAGGCAGAATTCTGTAGTAGGGAGAAAAGCCCAAGGCAGGCATGGGTCAACACAGCTCACACACATGTCAGACTGACCTTTACCTACCTCAAGCTATGGTAGAAGACACACAAAAATGCTTTTGCCTCGCTTCTTTGTATCTCTTTTTTGAGATGGAGTCTGGTGGTTTGAATGAGAAATGTCTCCCACAGGCTCATCCTTTGAATGTTTGGCCCCCAGTTGGTGGCGCTGTTCGGGAGGTACAGCTTTGCTGGAGGAAGAACACAGCCTCTAGCTACTGTCATCCAATGCGATCTCAGCTTCCTACCCCTGCAGACATGCCTGCCACTTGCTGACCTGCCTTTGCCCCTCCATGATAGACTCTTCTCTCCCTGAAACTGTAAGCCAAATTAAACTCTCTCTTCTTTGAGTTGCCTTTGGTCACAGTGTTTGTCACAGCAACAGAAAGGTAACTAATACAGAGTCTTACTATGTAGCCCAGCTGACCTCTAACCCCAGACCCTCTTACCTCAGCCTCCCAAGTGCTGGGATTATAGACATGCACCACCATACCTCCTTACCTAAGGATTTTCTGGCTAGAGTGGTTGACAGACAAGCGCTGCACTACAGCAAGCTTGGGGGGCCAGTGGGACCCTTCTGTGTCCTTGTCTCTGAGATGAGGGGGGCACCTTTAATTGAGTACAGGAAGACTCCTCTCCTTGAGGGTGTGCTACCGCTTCAGAAGAGGGTCAGAAAACCCTAGGTTCCATCCTCCACGATTTCCTCATATCTCTTCAATGTAAAATATTTTGGGTTTTCATGTCCTGTTACCATCATTGTGAAAGAGAGGATTCCTGGCCAAAACAGAGCCCAAGCGACCACCATACAGCAGAAGTTCTCCATGCCAAGCCCTAGACAAGAGGAGCACTGGGGCACAAGGCTCAGAGACAGCTCTCGCCACTGCAAGTCCAATTTCAGGGTGATAAAGGGTGCCTCTGATTGGACCTGTGAGAGACGTGTGAGGTGGTGTTTCAGGGCAGCCGAGGACACAAGGCGGCTAGGGTGGCTATCAGGGTAACTTTGCCATAGGCAGGAAGCATGTGCAGGCATCTCCTAAGGGTCCTTCCAGCTTCTGCAGATTTGTTGAGACTGTATCAGAACATCCCGTGTGGAGGGTGACAAGAAATGCAGATGGCTGGGAAAGGGGAGAGAGGCAGAGCTGTTTTGTGGTAATGGAGCCCAGCCATAATATGCAAAGGTAGGTGTTTAACAGAGGATAAAGGCTGTGGCGCCTTCTCTCCAAAGCCATGGGAAATGAACCAAAGACAGGGATGCGGGTTGAGGGAGACAGCCAGATTCAGAGAGCAGAAAAGAAGAGAGAAGCACCCGGGGAAAACAGGTCACCCCAAATGAGCTGCAGGCAGCTTGGCATGAAATGCTTCTTGCCTGGCCTCCAGCCACCAAGGATCCCTGCAGAGTTCATGACTACTTCTCATATGAGCCACATTTGCAAAGGACCTCAGAGAAATGACACATTCACAATGCATAGATATAGAAATCATGTATGCTAGAAATGGATTGATAAACAATTGCAGCCAAGTGCTCACAATGGAATACTACGCATTCATGAAAAACAACCCCATGCATGAATCTGGAGAATATTAAACCCCAGACACAGAAAGACAAACACTGTGTGATCCCATTCATATGTAGAATCTAAAAGAGTGAAACTCAGGGAAGAGAATAGCAGTGATGGCTGGGGCCTGTGAGGTAGAGGAAATGGAAACACAGTGGCTAGATGACCAAAGTTCCAGTGATAAGGAAGTTTTGTCATCTAATATACAGAATCATGACAAGCGTTAATGATGCTGTTACCATGGAAACAACGTGCAGGTTTAACTAAATGTTAGGGTTAAAACAGTGAAGGTGGAAGCCCTGGGAATGAGAAATAAAAGGCCGCAGCTGAGCATGAGATACAGACTGGCCGGTAAGGGGATGGACAGGGCTCTGAAAGCAGCTACACAGCTGCTTTGGGAAGGCTGTGGCTGGCTCTTAACAAGCACCCTTTCCCACCCAGACTGGCACAAGGCTCTGTGGTCCTTTTGCATATTCTTATGTCTAACTGCAACAGTCTGAATTGGGAGAAAGAGAGCTAAAGAATCATCTGTTCCAGGAAGGCGCCCACCCCACACCTCCATAGGCAAGGACTTATATGTGAGGTAGGAGAATATAGCTGTATCTTAACAGCCATGTATGTCCCCAACAAGTGGAAGGTCCTTTGTTCATGAACACCCCTGAAGCTGAAGTAGGTTGGTAGGTTGCAGTATGTCAGCTGAAGAGAACGCAACAGGACACTTGCCCATGTCTGGCCCAGCATCCTCAAGACTCAAGGTTACTAGAACATCATTTGTGTTACAATTATGACAGCCCTCCCCTTCTGTGGGAATCATGGAAAGAAATTCTTTGAGAGGATGATCTGGTCCACCATGATTGGGGACCTCATAAATATGTCACTTACTTAATATTCATAAATGTGTTTAAAGCCCGCCTACAGAAGCCCTGGGCAGGCTCCCTACCCCAGGGCATCCTTCCTGCCCTGCAGGGTTTGCTCTGCTCAGCTTTTCTGTTGCTGCTTTGTTAGTGAGCATTGGCTCCAGTCTGTGTCTCTTGACTGAATTCACTCCTCCAAGACAAGACTGATGGAGTTTGGGGATGGTTCAGCAGTTAAAGGAGCACTAGCTGCTCTTCCAGAGGACCTGAGTTTGGTTCCCAGTACCCACCTGGTGGCTCACAACCATCTCTAATTCTAGTTCCAGGGGGTCTAATGCATTCCTCTCTGACCTTGGATACCAGGCACACACACGGTGTGTATACATTCATGCAGGCCAAACACTCATACTCAACCTAAAAACAAAAAGGAAACCGAGAGACCGCCACAACATCAGCAGTGATACTATGTTGTTATCTGAACTGTAATCAACCTACATGCTCAACAACAGGTGAACAGATCAAGGAAGCGTGGTACATTTACATAAAGGAATATTACTTAACCATTGAAAAATGTAGTCCTATCATGTAGGGCAAAGTGAACAAACCCAGGAGATGTGTGGGAAACAAACCAGCACAGGAAAGCAAATGCCATGCTCCCTCCCTCACGCTAGTCTAAAGGATGCTGCTCTCCCAGAGGAGAGCAGAGCAGCGGATCTTGGGATGGGGCAGGGCAGACAGGGCACAGTCTCAGCTGGGTGTTAGAAAGCCGACTTGGCTGTGATTACCAGTATAGTGTAGCTCCACAAAGCAGCTTGTGGAGTTACTGAATGCTCTTATCAAAAAGAAATAATAACCGTGGGTCAGCAGGGTGGCTCGGTGGGTAAAGGTGACCACCACCAAGCCTGACGACCTGAGTTGGATCCTCAGGACCCAAACAGCAGAAGGAGAAAACTGACTCTTACAGGTTGTCCTCTGACCTCCACAAGCAGGCCATGGCATGTACACACACATTCACATAACACAAAAAAACATGAATAAATGGATCATTTATAAAGGTCTCCACTAAAACTAATATAACCTGAATTTAAGCACAAAGCCCCAAAATGCCAATTATGTGAAGGTGCTGGCTGGGTAAATCTGTTTGGTTGTGGTAATCACAGTGGATATGCTATCATAGTATTGCATATTGGATATTTACAGTGTTTATCAACTGAGCCTTAGGAAAGCAGGGGACAGTTAACACAGTGGCCCTTCAGGCAGATCTGCCTGGAAGGCCCCGAAGCATCTGCATGGTGCTGAGCTATACAGTGCACATTAACACTGCCTGCATATGCTGATACTGGGAACAATCTGATCACCATCAGACATGTTGTGAACAAACAGAAGAGGTGGATAAGGAGGAGAAAGGAGGGAAGGGAGGGATAGAGGAACAGAAAAGGAGAAAAAGAGGAAGGAGAAGGGGGAAATGTCTCAGTGTGGGAGCATAAGCCTGTGATCCCAGTATTTGGAGGTGGAGGCAGTGGGATAAGGAGTTGGTCCAAGGCCATCCTCAGCAACACAGCCAGTCCAAGGCTAGCCTGGGCTACATAAGACTGTCTCGATTTTTTTTTTTTAATGTTGTAAACAAGATGCACTGGGGATGCAGTCCAAGCAGCCCAGGTTTCCCTTACCTCGAATTCTTAATCAGATTTTTAAAATCGACACCATCTCTTAATGTCACCTCAGGCAAATCATTTCCACTCCCCAAAGCACAGGCTTTGGATGAGCAAGCTGGAGAGGGAGGCTTGGGGTTTTGTCCCATGCTGGTCTGGAGCCTCCAATGTGCATGGGTTGGATGACACCAGGACATCAGCCATGACCTGCTCCCCACTTTGCAGCCGAGTGGTGCAGCATGTCACTTGGGCTTCCTGAGAGCCAGCACACTCTCCCAGGAGGCCAACTCGCCTTACCGACTTCACCAGAGGGGGAGTGGCAAACAGATACAAGCATAGTCTGTTCTCCAGGGCGAAGGACACACTTCATGAGAGTGCAGTTACAGCGGCCATCACTGCTCATCTGCCAGCTTCAGCAGCTGTCTCACCCAGATCTTCCAGCGTTACCCTGCTTCCACCACGCACACTCCCGTATGCCATTTTGGAAGCAAACCACAGACAGCCATTCATCTGTGACATTTCAGAAGAAACCTCTGGCAGGTAACTTTTTTATAGACAAAACTATAACATCATTATCCTACCCAGTTTGTGATGTCACATTTACCCATTCTTGCTTATTCTCATTGGCCGGAGGAAGGGGCCATGAGCATCTAGAGTGAGCAGACAGTAGCAAAGGACAGCCCTTATTTCTTCTACCAATAGCAATGACACTTGCAACCCCCAGAGTAAGGTCAAGTGTGGGCTTCGTGTCAGAGAGGGGGCAGAGTCACAGCAGTGAGGGTAATATTCATAGTAAGTCAGAGTGGCTTCTGAGTCTGTCATGGATAATTCCTGGCCTCAGGTGGCTTAACTCCACCCAGGATCTGGGACTCTCATTCCTCTTCTGAGCAGGTGACCTGCGGTAGTTTAAATGAGAAATGTCCCCATAATCTTGGACATTTGAACATTTGGTCCTTGGTTGGTAGAACTGTTTGGGGAGGTTTAAGAAGAGGTGTGGCCTTGTTGGAGGAAGTGTGTCACTGGAAATGGGTGGGAGAGTTAAAAGGCTCCCTCTGCTTCGTGCTTACAGTAGATGTGAGCTCTCGGCATCCTGTTCCTGCTGACATGTCTGCTGCTTCCCCAACAAGATGGGCTTCTGTCCCTCTAGAACTGTAAGCCCAAATAAATCCTTTCTTCTATGAGTCACCCAGTCATGGTGCTTTATCATGGCAACACCACAGAAAAGTAACTCCATGAGGCCTTAACCTGGAGAAGACTCGACAGCATCACAGGAGGTCAGCTGGCTGCAGAGCCCCTGTACCTCCCACAGCCACAGTGACACCGAAGGAGTGTGTGTGTGTGTGTGTGTATGCAGCTCTTGGCTTCCCTCACCCAATTCCCCAGTGGGTCCCATTGTCTAGAGTCCAGATCCTATGATATCTCACACTCCTCTGCTGCCTCCCTCCTCTTTCTACCAGGGCATACCTCATGAGGACTCACCAAACTGGCCATCCTGTTTCACGTACAGCTCGATGATGCCACAGGCAATGGTGGTGGAAGCCGGGATTTCCAGCACCACATTGGTGTCTTTGATCCCATCCTCCATTGCTGACACCTATGGGCAAGAGCATGTTCCCCCTTGTATATACAGGCATTCCTGACTTCTTCCTGTCACCCCCATGCCCAGCCTCCTAAGAATGCTGGGAAAATAACCACAGAGCTAAGGAAGGAGGAGAAGATAACTGGCACTGGTACCTGGTGGCATGGGTAAGATGGCAGAGCATGGGGCAGGAAACCACACCACAGAACTATGTTTTGGCAACAACATACCATAGTATACCACTGTGGCCCCGCAATACTGCACGATTAATGGGACCAACACATTCCTATCTCCTGTGCCATCGCAGGCACTGTAACGTCGCTGCAGATGCGTCACACATGTCTGTGGTGACGCTGCTAACAGCCCTCCTGTGCACCTACGCTGTCAGCACAGAACACCTGATAACTGTATGTGTCTATGCTACTGGCTCCTGTACACTAGACTGGATCTTTCACATTACATTTTACAGCATTTTAGAGTACAGTCCTTATTGTAAGGTACAGGAAAGAAGGAAACTATAAAGGGCATGCTGAGTTAGACTGGCAGTAGACTCATCTCAGGTTCGCTGCATCCCTCAGGCACACCAGAGGCCCCACCGACGTTTAAGGCTGTTTAAGTCAGTCTGTGCCGTGACATCACCAACAGCAAAGTCACCTGGTGATGTGATTTGGAACATAGCTGAGTGATGTGTGACTGCAGATAAGAGAAATAAGATCAGTTTCCAATTCCCTTCTCAGGCTCCAAGAAACAACTTTGAGCTCCCAGTTAAAATCTCAACAGGATTAAAGCTGGGCTGGGAAACACTTGCTGAGCTGTTCACACGTGCATGTGTGGTGCTCTGCCTACCAACAAGGCCGGGATGGCAAGGCAATAGGAGAGGCTGGAAGAGAAACACTGAGATGGGGAAGCTGGATAGGGCTGGGGTGTCAGGCAGGAAAGAGCCCTTCCCACAGTGCCCTAGGAAGCTGGAATCTATTTGTTGGCCAAACACTGGAGAGGAACAACACAGTTTAGGCATCTGCCCCTTGAATTTGCTCTGAATCAAGCAGCACCACAACTGGGCTTCTAACTCCCGGGACCAGAGCTTCAGACAGTGACGACCACTGTCAGAAGTGTCAGCAGGGCCAGCCGAAGCCACTTCCATCAGGTCCCCCTTTCCCCTTTGCTGTCCAGCCTGCTCACTTGCCTACCCAGCGGCCCCAACTCTAAACTTACAGCCATGCCTCTCCCAGCCCCCTGCCAAATTCAGCCCTCCTGAGTCTTCTAGAAAAAACCAGGCACTATCAAGGAAAGAACTATTAAGAAGATTATACGTGTGACCAGCTGAGGGGAAATAATTTAGGGCTAGTGATGGCTGCCTGCTCTGCTCATTTTGGAATCAGCTCCAGGGTCAGTTTGGATTCTGAAAGAAATGAGAAATGACAGACAGATTGACTGACGGACTGACTACTGATTCTCTTGCTCCTGGCCTGGCTAGTGCCCGGCTAAACAATCTCCTTGGTGAAGCACTCTACTTTAGTAAGGAGTAGTGCCTGGCCCAGGCCCAGCTAGCTACTAGAGGCTGACTGCCAGAGCTTGAGAAATGGACCTAACCCATGTGACCTGGTGAGACCCAGCCCTGGAGCACTCTTTCCCCATGTTGTGACAAATCTGAAGGAAGCCTGGAGTCAGCAGCTCCATGAGAAGCCTCTACTTTCCAGGGAGGAGGGTGGCTCACAGCACCCTCAAGTCCTGGGTCCCACAGGGACTGAGACCAGAAGCCTCAAAGAGCTTGGTTACAGGAGCCAGCTTGTGCACTAGTCAGCTTGTGTCCCATGTCTAACTCTATGAGAGAAGATCTGGCTGAGGAAGACACCAGAGAGGGGCCTGTGGGGAAATGTCCCTGTGCTGGGATGTGGCACCTGTACAATCTTGGTCTGGATCCCCACCATGCCCCCGCACTTCTCCTCCATCTGCACATGCTCAGATATCACACACTTCTGCGTGGTCACGATCTTCTGTGTCAGCACACATAGGACTTCATTCCTCCTCTCTAGCACCTGCTGGAGTACCGGGTTGTCCAGATTAACTGTTCTGAAAAAGAAAAATGGACATGAGTAAGCCTGGGTCTCCAGGGAGACTGAGGCAGGGACCAGGTTTCATTCATTTCCTGGTAATGAGAGAGATAGCAGGTCATCTGGAATGGCCAAGTTCTCCTGAGGCTCCTCAGACCAGCTGCAGGGACAAGCTGGACACCGAAGGAGTGCCAGGGAATGACACTCTTTATAACAGAGTCCCAACAGCCACTCTGGTTTCTGTGAAAAACAACAGAAAGCTAAAAGACAACTCCTGGGTGAGGTTGGGGGATGGGGATGGGCATAAGGGTGGCAGACATCGTGGCTAGACCTGTCCCGTCCTCCAAAACACAGGGTCATTAGGATGAGAGGCACGGTGGCTTCTCACAGAGGTGAGGTACGAGTTAAAGCGCAAGGTGTGGCAGAAGGTCAGGCTGGAACTGACATGGGACTATGGGAAGAATGTATAACCTCTCAGTGGGGTTTCTATCACAGAGACAGAAGCCATTTGGCATAGGCTGTCCCAGGCCTCCCAACGGAGTCTGTGTGGTTCCCTATCCTGAGCCACTTAAAGTCTGTAGAATTTCAAGATCAGGTGCAGTTCTGACAATAACTTGATGGTTAAAAGCCAATGATGAGATAAGCTCCTTGGAGACCCCAGTTAACACCATGTCTGGAAGGGCAGGAAAAGTACCAATTTCCGCTTCAGTCAGCTGGGGAAGAGAAGGCTCAGCCTAGGCTACCAAGACATCTGAGGTTAGTTGGTCACCTGCAGGCTTAGCACCCTTTCCTGGCCACAGAGGGGCAGGTGATCCATCCGAAGGTACACTTAAGGTTTCCAAGGATCTGGAAGTATCCCAGAAGTAGACTAGGTGGCCAGGGCAATAACCAGCCCATGATCCACATATAAATAGAGGCACAAAGTGCTTTATCCACCCCACAGGACACTCGTCAGCCATGGGAAGGAGTCAGTTCCAACACATGCTACGGTGTGAAGGATCTTTAACCCTCATGCTAAGCCATGTCAGCCCCCATAAAAGGACAAACACTGTAAGATTCCATATCTAGGAACAATCTAGAACAGACAAATTTACACTGATAGTGAAGACTGGAATACTGGGGCTGGGTGGTGGGCGAACTAGGGAAAATTGATTGCTTAATGGCTATAGAGATCTGGTTGGAGGTGGTGGAAAATATCAGAGATAGGTAGTGGTGATGGCTACACAACAGAGAATGTACTTAGTGCCAGTGAATTATATACTTAGTGACAGATTTGCAGATTTTGTATTTTCCTCACAGTAAAACGAAAGACATACAAAATACTGGTCAGTCTCCCACTAGCCAGGGCAATGCAAAAGTACTGCCATATCCACACTGTGCAAAATAGACTCTTAACAAAACTACTGGCCAGAACAAGGGGTATGGCCCCACTCGTCAAGCATGACTAACTGAGTTGGATCACCAGCACTCAAGTAAAATTCCCTCGGTGGTGCACGACTTTAATCCCAACTCTGGGGAAGCAGAGATCAGAGGACTCCCGGAGCTCGCTTGCCAGCCAGTTAGCCAAACCAGTGATCTCCAGGGTCCCTGAGAGACTATCTCCAAAATAAGTCAATGTGATCGAGGAAGTTGACCTGATGTCAACCTCTGGTCTCCACCTACATGCATACACATTGTATGTGTACCTGTGCACACATACCACAGACACAAAAGTAGATAGATAGATACATACATACATACATAGATAGATACATAGATATAGATAGATAGATAGATAGATAGATAGATAGATAGATAGATAGGTAGTCAGATAGTCAGACAGGGTCTCAATTCCAGCAGGAAATATGAACAGGGAGCTAGGTGAAGCTCCGACCACCCCATGATCTGCAGCGAACTGTGTCACCTTCACATGGCAGCTTTTTCATGGATAGCTGCTTAACAATGCCCTCACTATGGGCTGTTTGAGAGTTAGGCAGCAGTCAGCTTATGCCACGGCAGGTGTGTGCCACACAAGCATTCCGGCCAGCTTCCCAAAGCAGTCCACGGAACAAAGTCACAACACATGCAGTTCCTGGGGACTGGGGACCGTTACCTGGGTCAGGGGTAAACTCCTATATGACTGGCTTGCTAAAAAGCCCTGAAGGACTCTGTCTCAACTGCTCACCAAGGAACTGCAGCCCCATGACCATGCTCCTACCTCCTATTCTGCCAACCTCACCTTTAAGCCTTTCCTCTGTGCCATCAGGAAGCCAGGCAGGCACAAGCCCAAAGCTCTGGCACTTCATCTCTGCTTGCCATGTCTCAGATGTGTTTACCACCGCCTCAGGGAACTGAGCTCCATGGGCTTTGAGAGTGGCACTTCTGTCACAACACAGCTAGGATGGAGAGCACACTTCCATACAATTCTTTCTTTCCCTCATTCTTTTCATTGATCATCGCCTGCATCTGCAGTCTAGAGTAGAAACTCCATGGAGGTGGGGACCATGCCTGCCATGGTCTGCTTCTCTCAGTGCTGGGCCAGCTCTCGGCACCCAGAAAAGGCTCAGGGAACCTTCTGGGAGTAAATGAATATGTAAATTCTGCCTGTTTCTTCCTTGCATATTCGCTTTGTGTGTGTGTGTGTGAGAGAGAGAGAGAGAGACAGAGAGAGACAGAGAGAGAGGATAGAGAGAGAAAGGAAGGGAAGTAGAAGGTAATAGAGAAGGAGAGGAGGTAGTAAGGAGGAGTAGAGAGGAAGGGGAAGAAGGGAGAGGGAGGGAAGAGAACATATTGAAGATGGAGAGGGAGGAGGATTCAGATGTTTGGTTTGGTGAATTGTGAACAGATACTGGGTGATCAACATGGAGTCCAGTCCCTTTGTGACTTCTGGCTGAAGCAAGGGCTGGAAAAGGCATTTTACATTTGCAGGAAGATCATGCCTTCTTTCCCAAGAGCTTAGAGAAGTTCAATGCTCCAGCCCTGCCCATTTGAAAGACCATGAATCCAGGTTGTTTTAGGATCCTATAAAGCCAGCAAATTGGCAAAGCAGTACAGGCTTAGAGGAGAAAGTGTGTCACCTGCACTGACCAGGTGTGTGGGTGGAAAGGCCGATGCCAGAGCTGTCTCCATAGACATTTACCACCTGGGCTAGAACTGAACAAAGGCCACAAGAAGATGCTGAAACAGAAAGCCAAATTTGCCAAGTATGAAAGGCAAAGGAGATAAACAACTGGGAAGATGTAAAAAAAAAAAAAAAAAAGAGAGAGATCACCTCGTATAACTTTCATTTAAACTGGGAAAGAAACGACTAGAGAGATGGCTCAGTATGTAAGAACACTGGTTGCTCTTGCAGAGGACCTGGGTTCAGTTCCCAGCAGGACCTACATGGTGGCTCGTACCCACCTGGAACTCCAGATCTGGAGAATCCAATGCCTGCTACTGGCCTCGGCAGGCACCCATACACGTGGTTCACACACACACACACCAGACTGCACACATATGCACAAATTTAAATCATCTTCGAATATAAAAGGGACACTGCCCTTTGAGGGGAAACCACGAGGTAAGGCTCTGGAGGCAGTGAAGGAGCAGTGGGGACCCAAATAGTGCTGGATGGAAGTGCCAGGGTGAGGGCAGATGCCTGCCATCCCAGGGCCCAGGAAGCTGAGGCAGAAGGCTCCCTGCAAGTTCAAGGCCAACCTGGGTTTATAGTCAGTTCCAGGCCAACCTTGGCTATAGAGTAAGACTAGCAGAAGGCTAAAGAGAAACAGGATGAAAGGGAGGGTGGGGAAAAAGAGGGAGGAGAAGGAAGAAGAAAAACAAAAAGGAAGAAGAGGTGGAAGAAGGTAGGGGAAGAGGGAAGAGCAGAAGAGGAGGGGAGAAAGAAAAAGAGAGCAGTTTGTAACCTGGCCCTTGGCTTCCTGACCAGTCAGAGGAGCAGCAGTGCTGGGCGAGGATGGGTAACAGAAGCCCGTGCACTGCAGAGATTCTGAGCTCAAGATACTTCAAGATACTGAGGAGCTGGGATGTCTAAGAGTGAAGGAACCGCTCTGTGCTCCCACAACCTCCAGTACTCGAATTGCTGCAACTGTCACGCTAGACGCTTTGACAGCATGGGACTGGCCTCCTAGAAGCCCAGGGCCAGCAGATACTGCACCAGGAATTGGTCCCCACGTCTTCAGGACCAGCAGCTACCATAGCAGCAAGTTGACACCTAATTCCAGTTTCCACACAGGAACTACACTAGATGCCCCTACCACATTGTACAATCTTGGGACGGCATCCCCTGTCTCCTGGGGGGCTGAGAAAGGTCCCAGCTGTTTCCCATAGTTCAGAAAACATGAGCACCAGTGGCCCTAAAACCTGCCATTACTTGACCACATCTGCACTTGCCTGGTGGGATCTAGGGAAGGTACTTGCTATAGGGCAGCACCTACTAGTGCATTAACTTAGCATTGTCCCTGGGGAGCCGTGGGAAAGCTCATCTACACAGGATCTGCCAGTGCAGAGCTGTGTGTCCGCCAGAGCTTGTTCTGTGTGTCCTGAGGACATGCCAAACAGCTTCCAGATACCAAAGGAGTTTCAGAGACCAAAGTTGGGAGTTCCAGGTCCATACCTGCTCAACCCAAGGAGCCCAGGGAAGGTCTGTCTATACCACACCATCAGTTCACCTGCTACCTGCACACAGCCCAACACAGCTAAGGATATCCCACTATAAATCCTGGCCTTTTGACAGAAAAGGCTGGGACCACAAGCCCTGATGCCACTGCTGGGGCCTGGAAAAAAAATACATCTAGACCCTAAACTTCATGAACGTGGCTACCAGTGCCACAGCACAACTGGCAATCACGATCACCCCACTAGACCTTGAGAAGGCCTCTTTGTGTTCCAAAACTTCAAACCACAGTTCCCACCATAAGAGACTACATACCATCACCCCACAGATGAGGATGTTCCCACACTACCCTCTGACCTCTAATGGTCCAGGGGAGGAATGTCCCACATCTATCCTGAAGATCCCAGGTAGGTCACCTACAGAGGTTGTGGCTACCGGTATCACTACCATTGGTGTCGCCTGCAGTTACTCTGAGGGACCCGCAGGGAACCCAACCCCATGACATACCCCCAAGGCAATGGCAGGGACTACCACAAGCCCTAGTACATTCAGGGTTTGGCTCTGTGGAGCCTGAAGACACAGACCTTTGGAAGCGTATGTCCTCTGCAGAGACACAAAAGGACCTTCATGAACCTCTACAGTCTCTACTTCTAGAACACCCGTGGGCATGCTGACCTCAGTCAAAAACAGCAAAATCACACAGGCACTGTAGCCAATGCAAAAACATGAATCCAACGGAGCTGTCATTTCCCACCTTAAAAAAATAAAGCTGTCCTTACAAAGTCTACTTCCACAGCCCTTGTGCAAAGAGAAACTCTCCACAGACTGGGTGTAGCTGGAGCACACCTCAAGACAGTAAAAGCAATGAGTGAAAAGCCCGCAATCACATCACACTGGCTGGGGAGAAGCTCCCCATATTTTCTTTAAGATCAGAAGCAAGGATGCATATGCCACATTCATACTTACTGTAGCTCTGACATCTTAGCAAGAGCAACCAGGTACGAGAGAGAGAGGACAGTTGCATTAGGTGTGTGCGGATGATGCAGTTTTATGTGGAGATAAACCTAACTGCCGAAAGGCTGTCAGACGAAGCCCATCACTTTGTATGTTGAACTAAAAATCAATAATAATAATATAAAAAAAATTAGAACTTACAAACGAATCCAGCAAAATGTCAAGACAAAAAAAAGTCAATAGAGAAAAGCTAGCACCATTTTTATACCACAGGAATGAATGTGTTCTGGAACAGAAATTAAGAAAGCAGTCCCATCCCAGCCAAGGGAAATACCTCAGACCCATAATCTCAGTCCTTGGGAAGCTGGGACAGAAGGAATGGCAGAAATTCCAGGTCAGCCTGGGCTACACAATGAGTTCCAAGCCACCATGGGCTGCAGAGTGAGACCCTTCTTCACAGGAATAGAGAGGGGGGGGAAACCCTAAAGTTTGTATAAGTCCCAGAATAATCAAAGCGATCTTGAAGAAAACACCTCACTCCAAAACAAACTACAAAGCTGGTGTGGGTGCATACCCACAAACTCATCACTTGGGAAGCTGAAATAGGATTAAGAGTTCGAGGCCCACCTGGGGTACACAATATATTTCAAACTAGCCTGGCCTATGAGATCCAGATGGATGGATGCAGGGACTGGCTGTCTAACTCACTAACTGTAAATCTATAGTGAGTCTAGCAGCATGGTATTTGCTAAAATCCCAACATAAAGACCCACAGAATAGAACAGAGAACCCAGCAATTAATCTATGATCAAACAGCCACCAGATTTTCGACAAAGGTGCCAAGAATATACAATGGTGAGAAGTCATTGTCTTTGATAACCCACTGACATGGTTGGTTATACATATGCAAAAGAAATTTTATTTCCTCTACTCCCCTACATAAATCAACTGGAAATGGACCAGGTCCTGATGGTAAGCCCGAAACTATGACATTGAGAAGACAGGAAGACCCCTCCGACGTTAGTCAGTAAAGGCAATGACTGGTTTTAGACCAGACGCCAAAAGCACAGACAAAAGGAAAACCAGACATGGGACTCTATCAGACCAGATGAGTCTATAAAGCCAAGGAGATAGATAACCAGGAGTTGACAGACAGCCTAGAGTGTGAAGAGTGTCTGTCAACTGTTCTTCCAACAGAAGGCCCACATACAGAATACTTAGGAGCTCAAACAGCTGAATAACACAAAACAATGTAATTTGGAACTGGGTCGTAAAACCAAAATAGAGAACAGAGAGACAGACAACAAACCTATGAAAACAGGCTCAGTCTCCCTCACCATCAGAGAAGCACAAGTCAAACACTGCCATAGATACCACTTCACCCCAAGTATGACGACCACTATCAGACAAAAAAATAGCCAATGTTGTTGAGATGTGGAGGGAAGGGAACTCGTGCACAGTCGAGGGAATATAAGTTATTACAGCCATTATGGAAAACTAAAAATAAAACTATCCTAGTATCCAACAGCTCTGCTGGCATCGAAGACAGATGAAGCCATTACACAAGGAAGGTGGAAGATACTTGCACGTCTGTGCTTATTACGGCAGTATTCATAACAACTAAAGCAAAACCAGCCCAGATTACCTGTAGCAGAGGAAGGATTAAACGGTGCAATATATATATATACGTGTATATACATGTGGGATATTATTTGGTTATAAAAACAAAGCCATGCCAGTTGCTGCAGCATAGATGTCAACTCGAGGACAATACATTAAGTAAAATAAGCCAGGCACAGATAGACAAATACCACATGTTCTCATTCATTTGTGAGAAATACAAAGTCACTCTCATCCAAATAGAATAGAATGGTGGTCACTGGGGGCCGGGAAGGGGACTGGGGACTGAAAGAAGTTCAAGGGCTGGAGAGATGGCTCGGCAGTAGTGAGTGTGTACTGCCCTTGCAGAGGATCTGAGTTTGGGTCCCAGCATCCATCTTGGGTACTCATGTGCCTGCAGCTCAAGCTCCAAGGCATCTGACCACATCTCCTGACCTCCAGGGGCACCCACATGTGGGGTACATATGTGGATTACGCACACACACTAAGAGGAATTACTTCTGGGCCTTCTTTAACACATGGTTGACTGTTAAAGCAGTGTGATCCATGACACACTTGGAAATGGCTGGGAGGGTGCGCAATGCTTAATGTGTTAGAGATGGCCGTGCATGTCACCCTGATTCACTTATAATAAATTAGTTACATGCACTGAATTATTTCAGTGTACCTCATAAAGATACACAAATACTGTGTCTCCATTTTTAAAACCTGTTTTTTAAGAGGGTGGTACATATATGTGAGTTTTTCTAGGCCACTGTGCTTTGGCCCCATAGACAGAGTCTATAAGAGCTAGCAGGCCCATGTCAGAATGTACATTAACCCAACAGTTCCTAACATTCTCTTCCAGCTGCTGCCTCCTATGAGGTCACTGGAAATGGGCTTGGCCTGGGACAGTTAAGGTATGGTCATAATGACTTGACCATACACATCAGAACTGTACCACAACCCATAAACTGGAGCCCCAAAGACATGAGAAATATTTCTGGAAGGAATGGAATCCCTTGCTTCTGGTGACAACTCTTCAAGGCTTGCTAAGACCAAAGAGGTCTTTAGGGACAGCCATAGCTTTGGGCAGGGAACGGAAAATCACCCACAGACAAGGCCCATGGCCAAGCTGAGGCTGATGGAGAAGTCCTACAGCCCCAACTTAGGAAACATACTGTGGTTCCCAAATGAAGCTACAAGGCAGGGCAGACCAGGTAGCCTTCACCTCTGTCCCTCTTGTGAAAAGGACATCTTGCTGGTTTCCAAAACAGTGCTGCTATCTGTTAGAGGTCAAACCCTGGACAAATCTAATAATCTTCAGTTAAGAGGGTCCTGCTAAGGATACAGTGGAGAAGGTAGGAATAGATGTTCATTTGACCCTGTGCAAAATAATATCTAATGAGATTCTTGCCCATCTCCTCTTCCTGTTAACACTGCCCAACTCCAGGCAGCAGGAAAGGATCCAAGATCCCTTGGGGGAGCTAGTCTCAAGCACACACCCAAATGGCTGGTGGTTGTGCCCATAGCTCTAACCTCCCTCAGTCCAGGGCAAGGGTTGCAATGGAACAGCGATCCCCAGTACCACAAGTAGGGAAACCATAAGCCAATGAACTTGTTCGGCTTACAATCTTAAATTCCTTGTATGCACTAAAAGTTCCAAGAAGTAAACACATTTACTGGGTTAAAGGCTGGGAATGTTGCTGAATAGGAGAGGGCTTGCCTAGCATATGTAAAGTCTTAAGTTCAGTTCCTATGGCCGGAAAAAAAAAAAATAGTGGAGCCTGAGAGATGGCTCAGTGGTTTAGAGCACTCGAGGTTCTTGCAGAAGACCTGGGTGTGATTCCCAGTATCCACTCAGTGGCTCACCAAGGAATTCTGGCGCCCTCTTCTGGACTTCATGGGCATTAGGCATGGACATGGTGTATGTCCATATACGCAGTCAAAATACTTAAACATATGAAGTAAATAAATTTTAAAAATTATAAAAATGTTGGGGGCTGGGAAGATAGCTCAGTTAATAAAGTGCCTGTTGTAGAAGGATGAGGGCCTGAGTGGCAGATCCCCATGGTGGTGTGCATCTGTCACCTTAGCCTTGGGGTGCCGGGAAATGGGGGAACCGGGGACGAAGATGGGGAGAGAATAGAGGTGTTATTTTGGGTTCAGAATAGCCAACCTAGCTGAACTGATGAGCTGCAGACTCAGTCAGAGAGTGGCTCAAAAAAAAACATGGAAAGTGATTGAGGAAGACACCTGACATTACATCTAGATCCATATACACATGCACAGGTGCATGTATGCACACATGTGTGTACATGCGCACACACACATAAGCTCATATATATACACAAACCCTGAGTAGAGTTAAGAACACATTCTACTCAATCCAACATCTTCCGCTGCCTAGACAGAGGAATAAGTATTCTAAATCTGACTGTAGGCTAGGTACAGTGAGGAACAAGACAGCTGAGATCAATTGGTAATGTCTGCATAGGCAGGAAAGTGTATAGTCACGAGCACCCAGATACAATCTGAAATCTGCTCATAGGCAGAATGTACCCTTTGGAGGTTACAGAGCCCTGATTGCCTGGGACAGCAGGAGCAACAATGCAGTCAGGGCACACATCTTCTGACATTTTTTTAAAGGCCACTGGCTTTATAGAATTCTAAAAACTAGGAGGAGACAACAGTGCAAACTCATTCTGTAGGAGTGCTAAGGGTCTGAGAATTGATTTTAATATAGTCCCAGAGGGGACATTACAAAGAGCCTTCCAAGTGGTCACATTTGAACATATATACACATGAGCAACACTAAATGGACTCACCAGGTCATATTTGTGTATACACATGTGTACATATGTAACAATAATAATTAAAGAAGAGGTCACAAATAGGAGGAGCCAGGAGACATGGGAGGAATTGGAGGGGGAGGGGGAGTGGAAATATGAATACAGTAAGCGTGTAAGAAATTCTCAAAAGAAATTCTATTTAAATTTAAAAAATCAAATGGCAGAAGGCAAAAAGAGTCAACAAAAACAAAGAGCCTGCCAGCACAGGAGTGTTGAACAAGAATCACTAGCCCATGGAAGGTATGCATTGATGATTAAAGCAATGGTAGCTGGGGTACTTCTGCTGAAGGACTTTGATTTATTAGCTACAGCTACAGTTAAAAGAAAAGCAAATGTATGTGTACACACCAGCTGTAGGTAGGAAAATTAACTCCATGAATATTGTTTCTAAACTCCCTGGAGCTGCTCTCCTACACTTCACAGAGTAGGAAGCCTCCAGATTTTTGATAAGCAGCCTCTTCCCAGGTCACGGTACCAAGCCCATGACTAAGGTTTCATTTCAGGAACTTGTAGCAGTTTGTAGCAGTATGCTACAATCTTTTACCCTCTATGGACAGAGAAAGGAAAGATAAAAAGAAATCTTCACCATTTTTACAAGGGGTCTTGATATAGAATGAGAGAAAGGTAGAAATCTTCACAGCCTCTTTTAGGCTGTCCTAAGCTTGAAGAGGACTATGAGCTGACTCACTGTCATGGTCTGTACACTCAATCTCCAACCTCTTTTAGGAATTTTCACACTAACAACAGCAACTAACCAATGAACCACCATCCAACACCCACCCCCACTCTCGGGTCTTCAGACCTTTTGTAACCTAAGCCAAAAATTCCCATAAACCCATGCACCACACAATCCCAAAAACAAGCTACAGGTGCCAGAAGGACTGCACCTAACCAAATCATAGCCACCTGCATCAAGCCTTCCAAATCCAACTCATAAACAGCTATACCACAGCTGGGGTGGGAACACAAACCTAATCCAAACGCCATTTTGCGTTTTTAAAGAAACCAAAAATAACAAAAACTTCTTCCAAGTGTTCCACTACAGGAACTGCTCTCAAAGTCCCAGGATGCAGGCCCCACTGCTGCTTTTCAAATGCCTGCTTACCTCTCCCTGGGGACACTGCTTCCTGCCTTCTGAGGTCTGTGAGCTCCAGGACAGCCAGAGAAGGGAGGTGACCCTTGCTGTGTTTTGCATTTGGCAGGCTAGAACCCTCTATACCAGGAGTGGGGGCCCCCTTAGGACATTCAAGTTTTATATAGGTGCTGAAAAGCCATAGGCTGCAAAGAGAGAGCCTAGGTCGCTCCCACCATGAGCGTCTCTCAGCCAGTTACAGTCATTACATTGTCTTTAAGGACTGAAAACAATTCTGGTCATTGAGACCCACTCAATGAGGAAACACTATATTCTATATTCAGGAGGTTTTTCTCCCTCTTAAAAACAGTCACACATAACAGGCCTTTCATTGTCTATGCCTGGACCTTGTTGTCTATAACATAAGCTAACATTTAAAACCAAGAAAACTCAGGCTCTTAAAACAGCATCAGGTCGGGACGCCACCCAGGGCCACACAACCACGGAGCTAACCACTCAACTAACCAGGACTCCTACCTCGGAGTGTTTCCTTATGTTGAGTAAGAAATGTTCTTTGCAACAAGACATGGTAACCCTTCAGGAAGTTGCTGTCATCCTTATTTCACAGAGAGACGCAGAGCACAGAGCACACACAAGTCAAGGACCCAAGAGACACAGGTCATTGGGGGTAGAATACGATCTCAGCTCAACAACTCAGCACTGTCCGATCTGAAACGCTGCCCCCAGCCTCCCTCTCCCTCCTGAGCCCTCTGCACCCTGCACAGCTTAATGCATACTTGCTTGCTTAATGAATAAGTGGTCTCTCTGCTCAGCTCTGTTCGAGAGCTCCCAGATACCAGCAGCAGACCCCCCTGAAGCAGCCATCACTGGCCACTGAGGATGTATACATGGTCTCCACTGAAACCAAGGAAAAGGCTCATTGCAGCAACTTCCCTCCCTGTGACAAACACCTGTGCTAAATCAGCTTCCACCGGGAGGGAGGAGGTCTATCCGACTCAAGGAGGAGTATTTTGGCTCCGGACCTCAGCCGTTCCACTCCATGGCTCCTTGACCCCATCGCTGTTATGGCGTAACATGGATCCAGTGTGTGGTGGATGAATCTTGATCCTCTCCTGGGAGCCAAAAAGTGAAGTGAGAGAGGAAGGAGCAGGAGTCCCCAATAGTGCCCCCAGGACATGCTTCCTAACCCTACCACACTTCCCAGCAGCACCACAGGCTCAGGACCTAGCCTTTCAAAACAAGAACTTTGGTGACACTTAGACTCAAACTACAACAACCTGGAGCAAGGGACAGAAATTCCAGAAACCTCAACCAGTGTGATGCACAACCTGGAGCAAAGGACAGAATATTCTAGAAATCTCAACTACTGTGACCTGGCATCCTCATTTCCAATATATAGTCATCTCCTTGCTGCTTTCCATGATTTCAGTTACCCGAAGCCAACCGCAGTCCAAAAATAATAAATTCTCACCGTTCTGAGGAATGTGATGGACTATCATGCAGACACATCCGGGCTATGACTTACCCTGTGTACAATGTATCCACCATGTATATGCTACTCCCCTAGGAGACACCTAGGAGGAAGCTCAGTTACCAAAATGACTTCTGATGGCCTAGTACCTGCGTTCAAGTAACTTCTATTTAATTGATAATGACCTTCCAAAGGAGACCGATGATGGCAATTTGGATATGCCAAAAAAAGATGCTCTAACATTTCCTTTGATGAGAAAGTGGAAGTTCTCAACTTAATAGGAAGGAGAGCTTGTGCTATGTCCAACAGAACGGCAAATCCACCTGTGAAATGTGAAGGGAAAATGGTGCTAATCTTGTCAGTATCTAACTACAAAGTTATGGTCGCCAGAAGTCCTCAGCTGTCCATCTCTCTTCCCCTGATGACACAGGCTTATATCAAGGCTCATCACCCTCATCACCCTCACAGTAAGATATCTGTTTACATAACTTTACAGTGAGTCACAACTTAATTACAGTATATTGCTATAGACTGTTATATAATTACACCATATTGTCCTATTTTATTAGTGGTTTACCTTTTACCATGTCTGATTTGTAGAGAACACTTTACCATACATGTGTACACGACAAAGACATAGTCAACAGAGGATTGATACTATGCTCAGTTTTATCATACATTGGAGACCTTGGACCATGTCCCCTGAAGTTAAAGAAGGAATGGCTGTACTGGAAAAAGCTCCCCCCCCCTCTCTCTCATCCTCTCTTTCACTCTCCTTCCCTCTCCCTCCCTTTTCCTTCCTCCCTCTCCTTCTCTTCTCTCTCCCCCTCTCCCCTCTCTCTTCCCCCTTTCTTTTCCTCTCCCTCCCTCTCCCTCTCATACCCTCTCTTTCACTCTCCCTCTATCTCTTCTCCCTCTCCCTCTCCAATTCTCTTTCACTCTGTTGCAAAGAGAAGAAAATGGCTCCATGTTTGTAAATTGCAAGAAGAATTAAAGCTGGGGTATGATGCTAACTACACAGGACTCCCCTGAGTGACTGGTCTGCACCCCTCCCCCCCCAAAGACCACAACTGCCCATGATGCTCCCATCTCCAGCGTCTTATCTCCATCATACAGAACAACCCAGAGTGGCTGAAAAGGGGGAAATGACTAAGCAATTATAGACACTCAACCTTATGGGCTGTGTAACTAATTAACCACCACAGGTGATGTGGTACTGCACGCCAGGATGGGAGGAGCCAGATGAAGCTGAGCCGAGGGGAAAGCCTGAATCATCCCTTGAAGTTTCTTCCTTTTCAAGCTCCGTGCATAGCAGTTGGACTGGAAAAATCGTATGTTTTGTGGTTCTGACCTTAAATCCTGAGTCCAGGCAAACTAATTAATTTCTGAATTCAACCTCTCATATGGAAAATGAAGATAAACCAATTATTCTTTCAAGTGAGCGGTGGTGCTCAGTGTGCTGCCAGAGCCCACATGAGCAAGAGGTGAATGCCAGGAGGGACACGTGGAGAATGAGGAACTGGCAGCGGATGACCCCCTCAGCACACTCAGCACCCCGACAGGAGGGTGGGGATGTGGCTCTTAAGGGGGACATTGGGTCTGTGCTGGTGGCACATGAAGAATAATTAGGAACTGGCTGGGTGTGTGGATGGAAGGGGTGAAGATGGGATGTAGGAGGAACCAGTATGTGCCGGTGAGGAACTGGTCAGGTGACAGGCCTGAGGGTTGAGGGACCGTGGACAGCAAAAGTGCTACAGAGGCAGTGTTGAACTGTGTGGCCAAGAGGAAATGTGGACGGCCTCCTGGGGCAGGAAGGGTTGAGGGGTGGGAGTGTGTCATAGCCGTTACTAGAGATGTGATCTGATTGGCTGTCTGTGGAGGTGGCAGGGATGGAAAGGGCCGGAGGTGGCAGGCTAGAGAGCTAGAAAGAAAGGGAGGGTCAGGAAGCTGGGAGGCTGAGAACAGATAAAACCAGGAGCCTGAGTCACCTGGTGAGAGGAGGTGGAAAGAGGTAAGGGGGCCGCATCCCACCCCAGCTTTTAGGCTGAAGCAGCTGAACCCTACTCACCGTGAAGCTCCGTGGAGAGACCGGAGAAGAAGACAAGAAATTCCAAGGTGGGTATTGGCACCATATCAGACACTGGAGAGCCCAGGGGCGCCACACACCTGCCACCTGAACCCCAGCTCCTGACTTGGCTCAGCCAACTCAGCTATGACACTAGCTCATCATCTCCGTGTACCCCAGGGAAGCAGGAGCTACAAGAGGGTCAAAGGCTCCGAGGCTGGCGCCACCCCTCACTTCCAAGCCCCACAGCTCCGCCCCATCAGCTGTCCTCCTGGAGCACCGGCCTCCCCCAGGCCTGTCACAACCACAATGAAGGGATTAAGGGGAACTTGCCATGTGCCAGGTGCAGCTCTACAGGCTCTGCTTATGTTCTTGTCTAATGCTCAGAGAAACACAAAGCCCATTTTGCTAATGAAGTTCAAGGCAATGAGGGCGGAAGGGAGGACTCTTAGGTTCTGGGTAAAAATGTTTTAGGCCTGGCATGGTGGTACACCCCTTTAATCCCAGCACTCGAGAGGTGGGTAGAGCTTTGAGCCCAGCCTGGTCTACAGAGCAAGTTCCAGGAAAGCCAAGACGACACAGAGAATCCTGCCCTGTCTAGAAAAGAAAAGAAAAAAAAAAAAAAAAAAAAAAGGAAGGGAAGAAAAGAGAAAGAAAGAAGGAAGAAAGGAAAAGATGCTTGGTTGAGTTGGGTAGGAAGTGGTATATATGTATTACATTATTCCTTAATCTCTATTATTTCATAATTACAATTATTTTTTATTAAAAAAATTAAACCTTCCAGATGTGATGGTGCCCATCTGTAATCTGAGCACTTCAGAGGCAGAGAGCTGGGCTACATAGTAAAATCCTATCTCACACACACACAAAATTGAACCTTGTTTACCACCCAAGCATGGGTCTAAAAATAGCATCTAACACTATGAAGCAAGCGTCCACCCTAGTCTCAGAGCGCCCTCACTTAGATCGTTCTCAACAAGTCACCTGAAGGGAGAAGCAAAGAACGAGGAGATTAAAGGAAAGAGTGTGAGCCGAGGAGCCCGGGGACAAGTACACGGCTCTCGAATGCTCTGCTAGCCACAGGGAAACGAGCCCAGTAGAAAAAGATGCTTCCGACTCTGCTGCATGGGTTCCTTTTCAACAGCAAGTCATGACCCCTTTGAAAAAACTCCTCAGTCCATTAAGTGTCCACACTGAACCAGCACTCATGAGAGTCCTTCACCTCCTCTAAGAAGGTCCAAGAGCCAGAACAGTGGCCCATTGTTCTCTAATGTGTACAAAATTTGTAGCTGGGCTGACTCGGTGTCCTTTTAAAACGTTCTGAATAATTGTGAAGATCTATCATTGTCACACCGTGGCCTTCGTGATGCACCCATTTATATAACTAGTGGAGGCTTCTTCATGAAGAACGGATTTTCTCATTGTCATGTATGCACAGACAACTGTAATCTGCGGTCCCAAAATTTTCTTGGAAGCTAAAGAATATGCACATTTATGGTAACAATCAACTCAAACCTCAAGTAGCCTAAGAAACAAAAAAACAAACAGAAGTACCAAACCATTCTATGCCACCATAGGTAGAAGGAAGGCCCAGCCTCAAAGGGAAATATGATGTGTGCACACCCACATTTGGACACTTCAGAGGGAGCCCGCGAACACCAGCTAGCCCTGGGAGACTGAAGGCAGAGGCCGGCATGACTTCCTAAGTCCACCCAAGTCATTTACAAGGAATGAGGCTCCTCAGATTCTGGGATATGTGAGGTAGCAGTATGCTTGCCAGCAGAGGCGGGGCAAGGGAAGGCTGCTAAGACAGTGACAGCTAAGTGACAGAAGACAGTGCAAAACCTTTTTACAGAGTTTATTACAGGATAATATTGGCTGCAAAAACTAAAGCATAAATCTGAGTTGTTATGAGAATTCTCGATACATTTTTTCAGTCTCTATTTAAAGAACTAGAAGGCAAAGACATGTATCTGAGGATGGTTTCCAGTGAGAATGTTTCATCTAAACCCAGGGCTCATTAAAAGTAATCAGTTCTGGGTACCTGTAAGCACTATTTCTCAAATTTGAATGACTCTTCTATATACATAGGTAAAGTTTCAAAGAGAGAATGGAGTTTGAGATGTGGATGCATTTTGCTTACAATTAGTACTTGGAGTTTCCTCCTTCTTCCGGTGCTAGGTAGATCAACCCAAGGGCTGTCAGCAAGCTCAGCAAGGGAACTACATCACCAAACTACACACCAGCTCTAACACTTTGGGGTTTTGGAGCCTACGAAACCTGCATACAGGACAGATGACAGCTTATCTAAATGACCGGAATAAAAATGACTGACTGCAAATATACCCTTGAGAACATACAGTACGGAGGCACCACCTGCTGCCGTGCCCCAGGCCACGGGTGCATCCACAGCACCTTATCAGTCCTGATGATGTTCCAGGAGTCTGATGCCAACAGACCACACAGATAAGGTATCTATTACTCCAGTGTGAAGTCACAGGAATGCTTGATTGGTCTCCATCCTGAGACTGGTACCTCCCCTTCCTTCCCATGAAGCTCGCCTTTAGGTCTCATGACTCATCTTTAGCTCTCAGCAAAATTTAACAAGGAGGATGCCTCTGTGAAGAGGTACTTCCTGGGTTGCCAGGGGCTGCGTCCTTCCTTTTTTCTCTTTTGCAACATTGGGGATGGAACCCGGGGCCCACACACGTCCATCAAGCCTTCTACCACTGGCTACATCCTGACTTGTATTCTATAACATGCTCCTCATGTCTCAGCGGCTACTCCCCAGACCAGCCCTTCCCCCAGCACACCTGCAGCGATGGGTGAACTGTCTTCCCAGGTGATCGTTGTCAACCTGCTGGGCATGTCCAGGGGCACAGGCCTAGTTCTTCCCAGGCACCTGCTGAGGACAGGGTCCATGCCACGCTTCACCCAGCAGCACCCTCAGGGGTACCCGGCATCCCATCTACTTTTACCTTCACCTAGCCAAGCATGGTTTAGAGGAAAGAATGGGAGGCCTGGAACTAAGAAATCCTGGGTTAGATCCCAGCTGCCGCACACAGATCGAGCTCTGTGGCTGACAACAATTAGGAGCTGTGTGTAGAAAATGAGATTATACCTATCCATTCATCCATTGCCTGGCACATAGTAGGTGCCCTGAAGAGGATCCCTCCTTTCTCCCTTTCTGTTCCCACTTACAACTTTTTTCCCCACAGCTATTCACAGGCAGCCGCCTGCCCCCATCCCATGCTTCCTGATGGCAGTAGCTTTTACACCTGAATCACCAAGACTTGCTTTAAAATCCTATATCGGGAGACGTGATTGCCCAACTCTGGTTCCTGAAATAGAAATGACAAAACTGCAAACTGAAGCTAAAAGGGGCGGGTAAGCAGAGAGGGAGCAGAGAGGACTCTCCCAGCCTTCCTATCTGCTTTTCCTCCATGAACAGTGTCACCAGTTTTAGCGAAGCATGGTTGATTGCAGACAGACACATATCCACCCAGTGCCCACTGCAGCAGAGAAGGAAGGTGCCTCCGTGGCAAAGAGAGCAGCAGAGGAAGGAAACTAAGATCAGCCACAGCGCAACTGTGCCTCCCACCCAGTACCGCAAGTTCTCTAGCCAATAGGAGGCCCCGGGGCAGTCCCAGGAAGAGCCAGGAGCTGTCAAATACATGGTGGCGTTCTTTTGCATCCATTAAGCAGGGCAGTTACAGGTGCCTGGCTTTACAGCCTAACCTTGTCCAGCATTACCAAATCTGCCCACCAAATGCTTGACATGTGTGTTCCATGGTACTTTTTTATTAATTTGAAACATAGTTTTGTTCAATAAGCATATCATTCGGATAATTCTAAGAACAAGGACTTACTATTGTATAATTATTGGGTTTTTTGTTTTTGTTTTTTGTTTGTTTTTTGCATTGCCAGGGCTAGAACCTGGGACCCCGCTTGTGCTAGGCAAGTGTTCTACCACTGATCTCTGTCCCCAGCCCTAAGAATGTTAGAAGAGACAAGCTACTTACACCTCAATACAAATGACGTTTCCCTTGACACATTTACATTTGCATTTTCTGTCTTAAGTGGAAAAGGGTGATAAAAAATTTACACATGAAAATGCACACATGGCACAGTAGACACCGAAATGCCATCTCGATTAGATCATGGCACTAACTCCGCAGATGGCCGCACAGCTTCTGCCCAGTCTCTTCCCAACCCGTTTGCCAAGAGGATCCATCTAAAGCAGAAGTCAACATGTCATTTTCCTGATCAGAATCTCCAGGGACAGCTCATCTGACTCGGAGTGAGAGGCAAACTCTTTCCAGTGGCCTCTGGGTCCTGAGGGACCCGCTCTCCTCTGGCCTCCCTTGGGTCACCCATCCTGGTCACAGCACACGGCACCTCTGTGCAGGGCTCTGCTTCTTTTCCCCCTTCTTCAAGGCTCTATACTAAGAACAGCTTCTCCAGTGCCTCCTCTGGCCCCACTGTGAAACCATACTCCCTTTGCTCTATTTCCCCCACGCCTCCAATCTCATCAAATCTACTGCACGTTTTATTTAACTCCATATTTGAAATCTCTCCCACTAGAATTTGGTAGAAGTCACAGCATTTTGCTCTCTGTGGCATCTTCAGTGTGGAGAATATACCAGTCAGTAGAATTGCTTATCAAATGCTGAATTGACACAAGGCAGAAATAATGAGCTATCCTGGGGTAAAATGAATAAAAGTGGGATTTCCTTTAAGATGTTGAAATTGTTAAAAAAAAAAAGAAACTCTTACCCATGAAACCCCTCTTGCTCTCTTCCTCATAAGAAAACTACAAAGACACAAAAAGTAGATTTGTGTGTTTCCTGATTCTGATATTAATATAAAAAATATGGGGGCCAATGATGTATCAGCACTCACCCAGGATATGTTGGCCCTGGGTTGAGCCCCCAGCACTGGGATAAAACAAACAAAATCATTGTTGAGTCTCTGAACAGGGTGTGGTGACATAGCCCTGTAACCCAGCACTCAGAAGATGGAAGAGGACATCCTGAGCTACACAGAGAAATGGTCTCAAATGACTAAATGAAAACAAAAACCCCACAAACAAATCAGGGGCTGGCAAGATGGCTCAGCAGGTAAAGTCACTGACCTGATCACCAAATCTGCTGAGGACCACACGGTAGAGAGATGACTCCAGTAAGCTGGTAAGTTGTCCTCCACCCCATGTGCCTGCCATTACACACACACACACACACACACACACACACACACAATTTTTTAAAAAATTTAAAAGGCGGGCACAACCTTTCTCCTTCTGCCATTTTATCAAATCGCATCATTAAAGACAGTACATATATTTTCTTGAGCTGCAGTGCTTCCCAGGACTCCACTCTCAGACTAAAAGTAATAAATTCTAGAATAAAGAATAAGCTCCAGCGAAGTTTCAGGACTATTGGCTCTCAATACATGCTGTTTAAAGTCCACGTCTATCAGGCTTTTGGCAGAGGTCCAATCAAACGACCTTTAGCCACAAGATGTATCAAGGCCCGGCATGCAGGACAGAATTCCCCTTACCTGCCCACTGAGTCCTGGATGAGCTGCTGTAGATCCAGCTCCTGCTTCCTCAGGGTTCCGAACGAAGAGCGACTCTCCACCAGGCCTTTGCCTCCGACGTTCAGCTTGACGGTCCCCACAACCGTCCCAATGGAGCCACTCATATGGTTCTCAAACTTGCTTTCGTATTTCACGAAGTCTGACTCCACGACCACTGGAAAGAACAGAGCGGAGGAATGTGAAGGCAGTAAGCGTGCCTCAGTGGTGCGGGCCACCCAGCTTCCCAGCAGGCTCTTGGGCAACTCACACCTGCATCCAATCGTAAAGGAGCAGCTGTGCTGCGCGGGTGTGAAGCAAACTGCAGTCAGCACACCTGCTTGTTGACTGAGCGCCGCTGTGGGCCGACCAGACTTAGGGGCGCTTCGGACCCCTTTAGCCGCTGTGATGTTTTATATGGATTGTTAACCTAGGTCTAGAATCACTCAGAAGACAAACCTCTGGGCGTGGCTAGGAGGGAGTCCCTAGATTGGGCTGATTGAGGTAGGAAAGCCCCATTCTGAATATGGGTGGCACCACGCCATGAGCGGCTGTCCTAGATTACGTAAGCAGGAGACTGTGGTCTCTGTAACCAGCTCCCTCTCTCAGGCCTTCCCCAACGCGATGGGCTATATCCTAGAAGTGTGAGCCAAAATAAACCCTCTCGTAAGTTGTTTTGGTCAGGTATTTCATCGCTGTCAGAATCAAAAGTAACTGAGATGGCCACCATCTGGGGTGAAGGCTGAAAGTAGACATCGTAGAGGATGATGGGTGACACCTGCAGCGCACAGTGCTGCTGCAAACCCCAAGGGAGAGACTCGGCCTGGCAGATCCTCCCGGAGAGTCCTCGGACATCCTTCCTTCCCACCACCAGCCATGAAGGACAGATTCCCTGATCCTCAACATCTCCAAGCAAATATAATGCAGACATTATATCTGACTCTCACCAGACGGTCAGTTCCTTGCCATGTCTCTCTCTTAATGTCACCGGACGTCCCCATCCCCCTTGGTCCCCTACTAAAGCTACAACCCCCCAGACTCTCCTGCCTTCCATCCTGGTTTTCTAGACTCTATGGAACACAGCAGTACCACCTGGTATTCCAGTGTCAAATCAAGTCAGCTGGGAACTTGCTAAATGTTCTACCACTGAGCTCTCCCCTGGCTCTTCATCTAACCTCAAGCAGGTGAGGGCTATCAGATTACCTTCAGGGTCCACACTCTGCTCAGAACCCTCTCGACTAACACCTGATGAGCTTACAAGTGAAGCACCAGCCGTGGGTTTTTTTCTTTCTCCTCTTCCTCCCCCTCTCTTGGGTGCTTAGTATGGAGTGCAGGGTCTGATACATAGTAGGCATATATTCTACTACAAAAACATGCCCTCAGGCCACTGTCCCTATTTTAATCTGTCAAGATACAACTATAAAAAATATAGCCTCGATCACTACCATTTGGTAAGGATACATTAAGAGCCCGCGAGGTCGTCCTACTCCCCCTATTTCACGCCCTTCTACGAGCCTCTCCTAGGATCCTGATGGACTTTCAGAAGGGATTCCCAACTTCCTGGAGCCTGACAGACCTCCTTCTTCTCACCCACTACTGGAAGCAGGGAATGTGTGACAGGGACCAGAGGCCAGGTGCAGCCCTCTAAGGCCCCTGCCTAGTGAACTGCTTCTGCCAGCTAGTCCAGTCTCCTGTGGGTTCACTGCCCTCAGAACAGCTGGAGACCAAGTATCTGACACATCAGACTAGGGGGTGACATGTTTAGATTCAGAACGGTCACACAACAGATAGGGAGAAATCGAGACTATGTACATGAAATGTCACCCCAACACACCTGCAAAAAAAAAAGATGTCACCTATACACAGTTCTTTATCAAGTAATCCCCTGATATGAGGGGAACACTGCTATCAGTGAACCACCAACAATCCAATCAGCACCTTCCCCCGGCAACTCTTATGCTGGTGTTGAGGCCAGTGGGGAAAATCAACAGAGATGAAGCCTCTTGAATTTCCTCTAATGTAGCGGGATGCTTTGAAGGAGTTTGTTGGGTGTGTGTGTGTGTGTGTGTGTGTGTGTGTGTGTGTGTGTGTGTTTTCTTTTTGGTTTTTTGAAACAGGATTTCTCTGTTGTAACTCTGGCTGTCCTAAACTCACTCTGTAGACCAGGCTGGCCTTGAACTCACAGAGATCTGCCTGCCTCTGCCTCCCAAGTGCTGAGATTAAAGGCTTTTGCTGCCACCACCCAGCCAATGTTGGTTTCTTTAAAAATACAAAACAGCATTGGATTATGTTTTCGTTCCCATCCCAGGTGTAGTGGATAATGAGATTGATTTGGACTGTTCGTTGCCGGTGGCTGCAGCTGCTTTACCACATACAGCTTGTCCTTAGGATTGTGCGCTGCTTGGACTTCTGGGAACTTTGCTTAGACTATATGAAGGTTGAAACTTAAAGAGTGGGTGTGGGGTGGTTGTTGGCAGTTGGTGGGTTGTTTTGTTGGGTGGTTGGTTACACTAGTCCAGCTCACTATCAGCTCCTGCTCTCAAACCTTGGGACAGCCAAAAAGGAGCTGTGAATATTTCCTCCTTTCTTTCTTCTCTTCCTTCCTCTCTTTCTCTCCTTAAGGCCACTACAAGGTGGTGAAGAGTTCTTTCTTTCTATCCTTCTCTCTTTCCTGAGCTGGAGGGTAAAAAAAAGCATGGTAGCAGCCTGCTACAGCTCTTCCCAGCCAGGGCTCCAGCAGGACTCAGGACCCAACCTGAACTCTGACCTCAAATGATGGCCATATTCAGGAATCTCTTGTCTGTGGTGAGAAGTGACATCACTGGTCCAGCTTAAATCTCCATGATCTTTCCAGACACCACCAAGTTAGAATTTCAACATCACACAGAGAAATTTCCATTACTCAGCAGCTCTTGGTGTATTTTGTGATGTTTTCCCCTCTTGCCTCAAATTATACTTAGTTATTTTACTACTCAAAAGAGATTCTACCATCAAGTACATAAATCTGGGGGTAGGAGGAGTGGTTGATACTGTCAACCACAGGCTCTAGAATCACCTAGAAGATAAGCTTCCAAGCGTGCCTGGGAGGGGTGCTCTCGATTAGGTCACCCGAGGTGGGAAGACCCACCCTGAATGTGGTGGTGCGGTTCTGTGAGATGGGGTCCTGAACTGAATAAAATGAGCCACCGAGCAGGAGTATCCATGGCTTCCTACTCCCTGGCTGTAGCTCCTGCCTCCATGACTTCCTCATCCAGCATTCCCTAAAACTTCAAGCTAAAATAAACCGTTTCTTTCTTAGGTTGCTTCCTGTCGGATATTTTGTCACAGAAATGAGAAAAGCAGCTAATATGTTGGGGATGCTGTGAAATTCGTCTCAATCTATTCTCCCACGTTGCGGCTGAGGGCAGCGTGACCGGCAGGTTCATCCGGAAGCCAGTGTAGAGCTCGCCCAGTGAGCTCCCTTTCCCTTTAGTAGACGTGTATTCACAGAACACCAAAACTTTACTGCAGAAGGGGGAATTGGACATGGTTTCATCCAATAATTAAGAATGGCCAGTATTATCGCATGTCACCGTGTCCCAGAAAGTATGATACTGTCACATGTCACCATGTTCTAGGAAGTAAAATGCTGTCACATATCACGGTGTCCCAGAAAGCACGATATTGTCACATGCCACCGTGTCCCAGAAAGTGCAGTAGCAAATAGTATCGAGTTTCAGAAAGTTTCCAACCTCCGGTCCAGGAAGCCTGAGAAAACATGCTAATGCGACTGTTGCAAAAACAAGCTAAAAATCACAAACACAAACATTCGCTGCAGTCTTATTTATTAAGCACAAAATTGGAATAGCTAATCACAAGAGTATATGTACACAAAGGAATATTATGTGTTTGCTGAAATGAATTAAAAGTATCTAAATCTGTGGAGGAAAACTTATCTAATATTAAATAAAAAATAAACAAGGAGTATATTAAAATAGTATACCGCGTGTTGCTACTTCTGTTTTTAAAAACTATTCAGATGGCTAGAGTGTTGCTCCACAGGCAGGAGGACCTGAGTTCAGATCCCAGCACCCACGTAGGAAGGTCCAGGTGGTATATCTAACGTGACCCAATGTCTCAAAACCAAGTGGAGAGTGATAGAAGACACCTGATCTTGACTGGCCTTCACATGTGTACACATGTGCATGCACACACACACACACACACACACACAATATTTTTTCATTAGATGCAGTTTTTTTAAAAGACCACAATCTATTATTAATGGATTAATCAATCCATTAATAATGGAAAGTATTAATGGATATTGATATATATTGGTATATATTTTTCTTGTTGATTATGAGGTTTTTAAAATTTTATCTCTTTGTATACTTTATAAACATAGCTACTTAGCAGCAGGGCAGTCAAGTTGTCAGAAATACATCATTAGGTGATTTCATCATTGTTGGACATCATAGAATGCTCTTACACAAACCAAGATGGTTCAGACATCACTAGCCAATGTGATCTTAAGGAATCCCAGCATAAACACAGCCTATCATTGACCAAACAGTTATGCAGTGCATGACTGGGCTAGGATACTGTAGACAATCCACTGTGCTCTCTGTCTGATGACAGCTGTCCCGCCCATCACCAGTCTCTCTTATGTTTCTATTGCATATCTGTACAAACTGGTCAGAGGCCCAGGTGGGGCTGAAGAGGTAGCTCAGTCCATAAAGCATTTGGCACACAAACATGAAGACCTGAAATCAAATCCCCAGGACCTATATAGCTAGACATAATATGTCTACAGTGAGGTAGGGACATGAGAATTAGTCCCCAGAACCTCTTGGGCCACACACAGCATCAGACAGGCACATACAGTGGCAGAATGGCTATAGACCCAGTCTCAAACAAGGGGAATAAGAACTGACACCCAAGGTTGTCCTCTACCAATCACACTATCTCCCTCCGTCTCTCTCTCTCTCTCTCTCTCTCTCTCTCTCTCTCTCTCTCTCTCTCTCTCTCTCAGAGATAGAGACAGACAGACAGACAAAGAATTAAAAAAAAGAAGCAGCCCAGGTGCCCCTTCTACCAGGTCAGTGAAAAGAAAACTATAGGAGCCTCAATTCATAGGGAATTTCACCCGACTGCCACAATAAATGCCAAGACAAACTCCTTAGCAAGCCCTCCTCAGCCACTTTTGTACTAGCTTGGGAAACTTCCCTGCTTTTCTCAGAAAGAATCATTGTATAAGAAACAACATTCTTCACACCCTTCTGGCCAGTCCACAGCATTTTTAGACTTGATACCAAACCAAATTTTAGATAGGAGACCATCCCACACATGCCGAGTGGCCCTAACATTTATGATGGGCACAGTGAACTTTTATACCCAAATCGATTATCACTTTTCAAACATTAAGGTATAAAATTTCATTTCAGGAGTGCATAACTGTGCTCATTAAGAAAAGATATCCATTTACACCAGAAATCCAAAGAAAAAGAATAATTCAGTATAAGGCACCACCTCCATTCCAGATGCCTAGAAAAGCCATTTCTGTTTTGGGAATACTCACCAAATCTTCACAACAAAACATACCTGGACTGAGATATTGCCCTTCTGTGAGAACATCTCCAAGGGTGACAGATAAAAACTGGTATTTGGGTCTCTGCCAGCACCAGTATCTCTTCTTTTTGGTCACCAGACTTAGAAGCTGTAGCTTATCAGAATCATTCAAGTTTGAGACTGAAATCAGGTCTCCTCCAGCATCAACTTCTTTAAGAAAATTCCGAGTTGCTTTGGCAAACATTTTGTCAGGTCCAGATTACCTGAAAAAAAAAATGAAGAGTCAAATATAGAGTTATTTTGTATCTTTTTTTCTCTAAGCTTAACATATTTCTCCATAATCGCTACAGTTGCTATGAAAGAATGTGTCCTCTGTGAGAAACCTAATGTGAGATCAGTTGATGATAGTGAAATGAATTGGACGAGAAGGAAAAGAAAAAACTGAGACTTTGGAAGAGAATATGTCTCACTTGGGATAGGCTAGGTTATACTGCAGAAACAAGCAACCCTGAAATCTCAGTGGTTTATAGAAATAAAAGGGTTTTGTTGTTGTTGTTGTTGAGCTGGGCTTGACGGCACATGTCTGTAACCCCATGGAGCAAAGACGGAAGAGTAAGCAAGTTCAAGGCCAGCCTGGTCTGTATGGTGGGTTCCAGGCAACTAGACCCTGCCCCCAAAGAAAATGACTTGTCGCTTAAACTGCATGTCAATACAGATGGAACAGGAAAGGTCTGGTGTTTCATTTTTATTTTGGGGGGGATTTTTTGAGACAGGGTCTCATTCTTAGCCTGTGCTAGTGTGGAACTCATTATATAGCCCAGGCTACCTCAAACTCTGAACAATCTTCTTGCTTCAGCCTTCCAAATACTAATGTTACAGGAATGACTCACCTAGCACCTGGCTGAGAATTTTATTTATTGTGGTCATTCAAGGGACCAAAGGAGAAGCCACTGTCTTGAACACCATCAATCCTTATACAACAGAAAAGAGAGTTCTAGAAGATCTCGTATTAGCAATTAAACATCCTGACACAAAGACATACTAATGGTTCTAAGTTCATTCAGAATTTGTCAAAACATGGTTCTAACCAACCATGAGAGTCAAGAACCTGGAAGGCAAAGACCTAGAGATATTTGTTGGAATGACTTCCAAACATTCAATCAATAGCAGATTGGAGATGTTAAAAAAAAATATTTGCATCTGTATTAAGCATGTGCAGACTTTCCCCCTTAAAACAATGCTGCAATAAGCAAAAGACTCATTGTATAAACAACATACAGGTGATTTAAATATGCCAGATGCTGTGTGTAGGATGTATGCAAACTTCGTACTGTTTTACAGAAGGAGGGTTGGCTCCCACGTTGCCAAGTCCGGCAAGGCTTGGTCCTTAAAATCTGCCTGGCTCAATGAGGAAATGAAGAAGGACAGCCACACAGCCACATGTACAGAAGATCTGGGGTCAGGTGAGTTACTCCGATGGAGAGGCACAGTGGAACAGCAACTAGGAAAGTCTGCGTGTTTATTTTATACATCTGAATCAAGGAGGCTGGTTCACAGTATACAGCTGAGCAAGGAAGCAGGTTTGTGGCATACAGCAGAACATGGAGACCGGGTTAGCCAATCTCAGTAAGAGGTCTCTGCTGGGGAACAGTCTCAGGCTGGAGTTATCTGAGGGGAGAAGCTGCAGCTGCTAGATTCTGCACACAGTGCCAACATTCGCCCTTGACAGAGGAAGGCCTTGCCATCTCCCATGAGCCTCACCTTGAGAAGTTGACCCCTCCCCATAGGTCTAAGGCATTGGTCCTTGGCATGGTTGTTTCCAGGTCAACAATACACATTCAGTCAGAACTTCATCCACTCCTTACGAATTCCATCCAGGCTTCCCCGGCTTCCCACACCCGCCAAGGGACCTAGGGACCACTGCAGTTCTGTGAAAGGTCAAAGGCAGATTATCTCTGCATTGTGTGATCTTTCCTACTCGGAAATGAAGACTAGGTAGCTATAAATTCTTTAAACCCAGAAAGAAAAGTATAGTCACATGTCCGCTGGAGGGAAAAAGAGACCTGGGAAGACACAGAGGGAAAGTAGCATATTCAGTGGGAAAAGCACAGTCCAGTGCGTAGTCAGTCTGGAGGGATAGCCTTATTCCTTTCTCACACCACACACGAGAGAAAACGCTCAATGAATCGGAATTTCTTTGAGGAAGATAAAACCATAAAAGTGGTAGGAAATGCAGAGAAATCTTTTTGCAATCATGGGCTAAAAGGACATTTATAAAGACACGGCAATCTGAGCAAGGACTTGCAATATTCATGACAAGAGTGTTTATTTTACAACAATGTTTACGGGATGGAGAGGTGGCCCGGTGGTTAAAAGCACTTGCTGCTCTTGCAGAGGACCTGGTTCTGTTTCCAGCACCCACATGGAGGCTCACATCTGTCTGACTCATTTTAAGGTGATCTGATGTCCTTCCCTGCCTCCTCAGGTACTGTTTATACCTAATATACACGCAATACACAGGCAAAACAACCACACATACAAAATAAAAAGAAACAAATGCTAAAACCAAACTGTTACCAATCAAATACTGGAGTAGCAACATGAACATATCTTAAAAATTACAACACACAAGTTGAATGGTAAAATATACACACGTGTACACAGATTCGAAGTCACATATTTAATAAATATTGCACCAAAAAGCAAATTGAAATACATTTTTATTTGCTTGGGGATTTTGGTTTTTTTTTTTTTAATTTTGCTTTTAATTAGGCTTTTTAAAAGCTGGGTATGTAGCTAGCGTCAAACATAATCATCCTGCCTCAGCCTCCCTAGTATTGAGATTACGATTCTATGCTACCATGTTCAGCTGACGTGGCATTTTAAGACTATCTACGATCGAGTAAAAACATCTAATGAAGAGCCAGCGTTTGTACGCTTGCCCTGGAACTCCGCCAATCACTTGGTCACGCAGCGCTCCGGGAGTCAGGAGCTGGGAGGAGTCTCGGACTTGACCCTGTTAGCTGTGTTTTCCTCACCACTCATCTTCTCTGGGGTTTCAGAAACATCTGCCTTTCCTACTTCTCTACAGTGCCTTCTCCTCAGTCTCGGAAACAGTATCTGCTGCAGCCTCTTCTTGTGCAATCTAAAAATATGCAGAGTAGCAAAGTTCCTCTCTGAAACAACATACTGCAAACCTTGTGACTAAGGATCTTGTTTTTAATGGTACATTCATTTACTCATTTGCCAAGCTGTTGATTGAGTCATTCATTAAGAATTCTTGAGTACACACTAGGTCCTGGGTTGACACTTAAAAACCACTAGGTTTATGCTGGGCTTGGTTGCTCATGCCTATAATCCCAGCACTCAAATAACGTAGCCCCAGGAAGATAGCTGTGAGTTCTACACACACACACACACACACACACACACACACACTAGGCTTTATGGTAGCTATTGAAAGATCATGACAGAGAATGAGCAACAAAAGTCTTGTTCATCCCAGTAGAGAGAAGCCAAGGGCCCCAGTGTGCTAGTGAAGTCTGTGCACTTGAAGGTTGCATTTGAAGCCAAGAAGAAGAATCAGTAAGGGCTGTTGTGGCAGACGAGAATTTACAGAAGGAGGGGGCCAAGGTGTAAAGGAGACCAGGAAGGCAAGGGTGGCTATCTTCGAGCTTCTGGTGTCTATGCTGGGCTCTGCTGCCATGTCACTGACAGACTGAGAATGCCTAGCAAGCTTTGGGATTGACTTGTGCATTGCAGTACAGGGTTCCAGAATGGAGAAATGACAGGAACAGGCTGGGAAGGTGCCAGGACCACGGCCTGGTGGTCCATGTACCCCTGTGGGAAAGTCAGATGAGCAATATCTACAGAAGGGTGTGACCAGAGAGCAAGGAGATCAGCACAATCACTTAAATCTTCTGGGGGTAAAACAAGATGAGATGGGAATAGGCAAAGGTGCTCGCTGCCAAGTCTGATGACCTAGGTTCGATCCCAGGACCCACAGAGAGGAAGGAGGGAACTGATACCTACCTGCAAGTTTTCTTCTCTCCTCCACAGCTGCGCACATACACACACACACACACACACACACACAGAGAGAGAGAGAGACAGGGAGAGAGAGAGAGAGAGAGAAATAAATAAATAGTAGGGAGTGGGTAGTAGAGGAACAGATTAGAAACAGATGGGAACCTATGATGCTCTGTGTCAGTATCCTAAGGGGGAAAGGTGCAGGTTTGGTGGATTTACTAGAACTCTGGTTGGGTGACCCAGTGACTACGAAAGACAAAAGACCCACTAGGATGAAATTGCTCTGCCAGTTACCAAGGTATGGATTCAGGAGACTGAAAGCAGCAACCACCACGAATGTCTGAGGGACAAGGTGCAGGATCTGTTGTGTCAACAACAAAGAACTTTGAGCCAGGTGGTGGCACACACCTTTAATCCCAGCACTCAGGAGGCAGAGGCAGGCGGATCTCTGTGAGGTCAAGGCCAGCCTGGTCTACAGAGGGAGTTCCAGGACAGTCAGAGTTACAACAGAGAAAACCTGTTTCAAACTCCCCAAACAAACAACTTTTAACCAAACTGGGTCTCCCATTTGGCATGAGAAAAGTCATCCGGATGATAGAATAGTCTGTTTCCATTTGTCCTTGATGTTGGCATCATTATTTTTATAGTTTCTAGATTCTTTTCTGAAACAAGCTGAATGGGAGATCATGAACTCATCTTTACATCAAAAGGATTTCTACGCAAGTAACATCAGATCTGCTGTTAAGAACAAACAGCCCGCGGCCGTGGCTGTGCAGCCCTGGTAACCGCAGCCCTGGTAAGGACACCCACACTCCCAGAGGGATAAGCGGTGAAGACGGGACACTTGCAAATTAGTTTTTAATGGGACTTCTTGTTTCATCTAATATCAAACATGGCCAATTGCCTTCTTGACAGAGTAAGTTGCCTTAGGGAGTTTCTGAGAGCCTACTGCTCTTCGGGCTTCTGTTAGACTGAGGTTTAGCCAATCGCCGGACTTTGTGAAGTTGGTCGCCTGCCCATTATCTCATCCTATTTGCCCTTCTACGACCTTTAGCTTTGTGGTTCTTTATATAAATGCAAATTTGAAAGTCCGCACGCCCTTCCATGCTTGTTTTTCTTATATGGCAACACAACCTACAGATTATGTCCCACAAGTTAACCTTCTTATTTACAGTTGCATACTCTTCCTCCCCTAGATGCATTACTGTTGTATATGGTTCAGTGTGTGTTTTGTTTTTTCAATATCTGCTATTTAAAAAGTTTTAATTAAAGAATATTTAAATTTAAAATTATTTAAAAATTTAATTAAAGCTATTTAAAATTAATTAAAATATTTTTAAACGATCTAAAAATTTAAATTTATTTAAATTTAAAAATTATTTAAAAATTAAAATACTACCACCTAGATGTGGTGTCTCAATCCTATAATACTGGTACGGATGAAGGCTAAAATGGGAGGATCATCATGAGATTGAGGGTAGCCTGGGCTAATAGTGAGTTCCAGGCCAGTCTAGACTACAGAGAAACCATATCAAAAAACAAATAAACAAACAAAATATTGAAGGAACTAAATATTCCTTCATAGTTGGATCTGGATTTGGAGGCCAGAAAAGAAATTACTGGTCAGTGGTAGGTACATTTGTTTACACCAGGGCTTTTCCCTTCTGCAATTCAAGTAACAGTGTATCTGCTATTACAGATATCTGTTAAAATGCACAGAATCTGTATTAGCAACGATGGACCTCAAACTCTAGAATCTTTATAAGTCTTTATAAGGTGAGAAATTGAATCTCAGTATAGATACAGGTTGCATTATCTCAATACAAATAAAAACAAGCATCTGTTATTTTGTTACAAGTCTTTAAAAAACATTTCTCTCTTTAAGAAAAGCTCTTGGCTTTTCTATTGTTTTGTTAATTTTATGTGTCTTCTGGAAGAGCACTAGCCAATCTTAACCACCGAGCCTGCTTGTCTGGTGGAATGGGGTTTCACAATGGAGCCCACATTAGCTTGGAATACATATCAAATGCAGAGCAATACTCTTGCCTCTGCCTCTCCAGTGCTGACATCACAGGCCTGGGCCACCACACCACTCATGGGAGTTTTGTTTTTAATGGTTTTGAGACAGGGTCTCCATATGTTCAGACTGGCCCCAAATTCACCATCTTCCTGCCTTGGTCTCCCAAATGTTGAGATTATAGGTATGTGTCCTCATGTCTAGCCTGCAAACTTTTGCTGTAAACGGAGGGATCAGCCAAAACACAGGCTAGAAATTTAATCAATTTGACTAAATTTACCCAGTACCCTTAGGAGACATCACATTGCCGCCATCTGAGGTGACTGACCAGCAACAAAGATCTAACATGCCCAGGCATACGTGAGCAAAGGATCTAGGACCTGATATAAGTTTCTAGATAAAGAGCCCACATTGTCCCATACATAGAAACACAGTTAAGCCGCAACTTAACCGGAAATCGGATTTTAAATTCAGAATTCCGTAATGCTCCAGCTTGGAAGTTCTTGACAGCAGACTCCGGGCTGTGCATGTAAAAGCACTGTGCTTCACAGCTGGAACAGCTTCTCTGTGCTCTCCCAGAGTTGACGACTTATATCGGCAAGTGATTGTTCACCCCCCTGTCTGGCTTCCCACAAAGCAGATTAGAGCAGAGGCAGTCCATGTGAGTGAAATCATATGGCCACATGGGGCCACCAGCTTCTGGGAACAAAGAATCTTAGGAGGAATGGCTGAGGCTCTAGCTGCATGACGGAAGGCCATCACTACCATGCAGGTGAGTCTGCTCCAGTCTCAGACACACCTGACCTTGGATTTGGAAGACTATTCTTTCTCACTTCCTACAAATCTTCCTCCTCCTCTTCTTTTTTTTTTTCTTTTTCTTTTTGAGACAGTTGGAGGCTGGCCTTGAACTCTATGTCCTCCTGTCTCAAGCTTCCAAAACCTTCTTCTTCAGATCTCTGGCCTTGCCACAACAGGCCTCGGGGTTCTTGAGCAGAGACCACAACATCCAATACACCACATAGAGAGCATGGCCAGCATGTGTTGGGCTCCTGCTCTTCGCTAGGTGCTGAGCGGGATGCTTTTATGTGCTTCCTCATTTACTCTCCTAACAACTCTCTGAAACAAACATTTCAACATATTGTAGATGTGGAAACTGAAGTTCAAAATGTTAAGTCATTTTCCCAAAGTTTCCCAGTTTCCCAAGAAACAGAGGCATCTGAACCCAGCCCAGTATTACCAGCCTGGAGCTGCTGAGAGCTCCAGCAGGGCATTCCCCTGCTGAACGTGAACAGGGCATCCACATGATGTGAGACCACTGTGATCACAAATCATGGCAAAAACAAGACACTCTGCCACTATGTCCAACTACATACAAGTACAGACATTCTCCCAACCATACAAAGGCCAATACTTCCCAGTCTGGCCAATGCTGACTTTTGCTTCTTGATCAACACCAGCTGCAGCCTTGCTCTTACAGGCTTTCCATTTAGCAATGATTTGTGAAGAGATGCAATCAGAATCTTCTCCCACTTATAGCCCACCTCTAATCCAGAGCAAAGACCTCCATATGAAACCACTGACAAGCCCCATTCCCCCTTACTGCAAGGAACTATAAAGTCCAGTAGGTCTAATTCCCAGTAGCTATGACTAGGGGACCTTGAATATCACCAAGAGATTTAGTACTGAGCCAGGAAGGTCCCCTGGACTCCAGAGCAGGTGCTTCTGAACACCGTGCTCTACTGACCTCCGGTCAGCTCTTTCTTCTTTAATTTAGCTGCACATGATTCATTTGGTAAAGACAGTATGTATGGAAAGGCCAACTTCAGCTACAGTAGAGACAAAGCCATTGCTTTGAAAAATTGTATCTTTTGCCAATAGTGTGTGAAATAAAGAAACAAGTAGTGGTCAGAAGATAGGCATGAACCTGAAAAGTCAGACTGAAGCAGGCAGCAAAGGATTTTAGGACCGGAGTGGAGGAGAATGGAAGAAGACTGACAGGATGGAGCCAGGTATGGAGGCATAGCCTGTAACCTGGGTACTTGTAACTAGAGAGGCTGAGGCAGGAGAATTACAAATCCAAGGCCAGCCTGGCCCTCATAGGGAGGTAATATATTTTAAAACTATTTTAAAAGTAAAAGCAGGTAAGGTGGTTGGTTGTAAACACCTGTAATCCAAACATTTGTCCGGAGTGCGAAGAGACAGCAGGTTCAGAATGTTCAAGGCTCGACCAGGCTACCAAGACTCTATCTCAAAAATAAACGAGAAGATTGACACATAAAGAGGAGTCTTTTCGAGCATCTAGAGCTAAAAAAGGATGAGAATATTCTGTGGATAATGTCCAGCCTGGAGCCCCGGGACCTGCGCAGGGAATCCGGGGGTGGGGGGTGTTTTTCTCTCTCAGATCTAACCAGGGGTCCAGGCTCAGCTTCTCGCTGAAGCCGAAGCTTTTCTCTGTAAGAAGTGCTTGTGGGTGATGGATGTTGAAGAGGATTCGTTTTATTGCACATCTAGATGCTCTTCCTCCCACTCCCAACTCTGCCCGGGGTGCACCGTCTCCTGGGCACAGCCGCAATACATTCTTCCCCACTTCCCTCCAAGTCCCATTCAGACTCCCAGTGAGGGGGTGACTGGCTGGCTGTTTCAAGCTCCAGCAAAGCCCGGGAGCTGCCCAGGGTCTTTCCCTGAGGGATGCAGATGGAAAGAGCCCCTCCCCCATACCACCATGCTGGGTTGAGGCAAAAGCATCTCAGTGTCTCAGTTCTGCTCAGTAACTCCAGGCCAGGTGGGACCCACTCCGGTCTCTGCCTGTCTCCGGCCTTTCCTCCTGCACATGCACACGCCTGGATCCTTCTAGACACCCGAGAGAGATCAGAAGACAAAGGATGGATGCATGAGATACAGTGGGGAATGAGAGAGTGCCAGCTGCACTCGACACATCTCAGGACCCATGAGCATGCTGGGAAGAGGCAAGGATGGGGTGCAGACCAGGGCACGAATGAAACTGGGGGGGCAAAAGGGAGACAGCTGTTCCTGCCGGAGGGTGGGGGAAACAAAGGGGACAACTATCCCAATCACAGGGCTTGGGAGGGAGCAAAGGGACTCCCCAGGGCATAGGGGCGCCACAGCTTGCCCCAGGTCAGAACACCACAGAGGGCGGAGGGGAGAGGAGCACAGGCGGAGCCCGCAGCTAGCTCCCGCTGCCACTTACCCGCGCAGTCCTGCACGCGCTCGGTTCCTGCTCACGCGCGCTCCCGACACACGGAGAGAGGAGCAGGGCGGGGCTGGACCTTTGCTCTGTGCTGCCCCTGGGAGCCTCACCCGGCCACCAGCAGAGGGAAGGCCCAGGGGCGGGGCTGGACCGGGACCCAGGGACCCTGGCTGCAGAAGCAAGTGAGCTGGCCTGGGAGCTCCAAGCAGCTCTGACGGACCCTGCTTCCTTCCTTCCTTCCGGGAACAAGGGGTGGGAGGGGGTGCCCACCGCTCAGGTCAGACTTTGGCTGGAGCTTCTGCTCCAGGGGAAAGGTATGGGGATGAGCAACGGGTGGCCTAGTGGCCACAGATGACCCTCCCAACCCCCTTCCCCACACCCCTGATTTGAGGCTGCTCCTGGCTCTCAGAGCCTATCTTGCCACCAAATAGGGGGTGGGTTGGCATGGTGGCTTTACAGCTCATCCAGGGAACTCCTGCCTTGGCCTTGGGGAGCCTTTTACTTGCTTGGAGCTTGGAGATTGGTGTTGTGAGTACCTAAATCTGAGGGTAAGTTCCCTGAAGGCAGAACCAAGCCTCTCTCCCTCCGAGGGAGGGAATTGGAGCATAGTGCATGCTTGCTGCTGGACTGACTTGAACGTTGTACCCTCTGAGTCAGTCTTTATAGGATGTTCTTCCCTGTGCGATGAACAGCTGAAAAGAAAAATCCTCCCCCTGACCCCTGACCCCTGACCCCCAACTCCTGGATTTACACTCACAGAGAGTAGAGCATTTTGTGGCCGCCCCAGTGGGAGGAGCCCAGCAGATGGCTACAGAAGTGGAGTCTCCTCGGTCCACAGGGACCCTCTGAGTTTCCTTCCATACTTTATAATTCTCCTTTATCCCAACCGCTATCGCTTATTCCATATGTAGAATAGTTCTTCCCTAACTTTTCATCTCACTGACGAGAGTGACATTCGTCTGTCTTGTTCACCGTGTCCAGCTTCAAACCTGAAACTTACTGCCTAGTAGGTACTCAGTAAATTATGCTTGGATTAAAAACTGGCTGGTGAGGTGGCCAGAGTGTAAAAGTGCCCCACCTCCAAATCTGACCACCTGAGTTCAATCCCAGAACCCACACGGAAGAAGAAATGACGCCTACAAGTTATCCTCTGACCTCTACATGTGCACCAGCATGTGCAATGCACCCGCACATGTATATAATAAAAAATATGTTTTTAGAGAAATGAACTGTCTTGTTTGTTCCTTGAACGGGGCAAACCCGGTTGTTGGGTGGTCTTTATGCGTTATCCAGTTTTAAGATTTCCTTTCTAGCGACTTAAGCCGTGTAAGAGAATGAAGTCTGTGTCCTTTGCCTCCTGACCTGGGCAGTTAAGCTTAAGAGCATCCTCGCAACTGGTCTGTGCAGTACCCACTCTGAAGGCCCAGTTCTGTTCATCTAGCTCTCCACTTGTAGTCAATATGTACAAGGAAGGCATAGGCGGTGGCTATTGGATGAGTGGATAAATAGAAATTGCCAGAGTTATCCCTCTGGTCTCCTGCTTTGCCAGGTGACTAGGTACTGGAAAGAAAGAAAAATCAGTGTTCTAACCTAGTCAAGAGAGTTTATTAAATCTATGTTATTGGTCCATTGTCTTCATAAAATCATGCAGTGATGTTGTGGTTTGAATGTGTTCCCAGGGTCCAAGTTCCTGCATGGTCTTGAGAGGGGCACCATAAGAGATGATTAGGACTCTAGGATTCTTCCCTAGGGGATACTGTTGACAAGGGAGTGAGTTGTTACCATGGAAACTGGTTCTGATGAAAGGAGTTTGGTACCCCTTCCCTTCTATCTTCTGTGTTGGGATGACTGGGCAAGAGGGATATTTAACACAACTTGACCATGGACTTCTCAGCCTTTAGAGCTGTAAAGAAATAAAATCTCTGTCCTTTATAACTTACCCAGTCTCTGGGATTCTATGCTAGTTTCACTAAGTCAAGTTGATTGTTATCAGAGTTTATTGCCCTTGACGTGGGTCATTAACCTTCTGAACAGCCTCATGACAGCACACAGCAGTCCCTACCCCAAGGGCCCCAGACCTCTAACTAGGCCACCACTTGAAATGGAGACTTCGGGAGTCTCTGAAACAATGGTTACTCGTGCCTTCAATTTTTTTTTCACTCTTTCTACCTTGTGCAGTGCCTAGTCATTGAGTGCCAGAGGGAGACTCTAGCATGCAGGTAGTACTTTCTACATACTGTCTCCAGGCATGGTTGTGGGTACTTTACATGTAAAGACAAACTCATCTAATCCTCATAACCAATCCTGGGTTCAAGTTAAACAAGGGGAGACACACACTGCGAAGGGACGGTGAAGAGTGGAACTCAGGCACAGAGCATGGCGTACAGAATGTGGGTCCTGGGAACCGAACTCTGGTCCCTTGCAAGAGCAGGGTGTACTCTTAGCCACAGAGCCATCTCTCTAGCCCCATATTTTAATTTCTATTTATACTTGTGCTTGTTGCTATCATTAAATCGAATGTTTGAAGATTTCGACAATGCAACAATCAAAACAAAATCTAGAAGAAGGGGTTTGGGAACACTCTCACCAGAGATAAGTTGGTAGGATCTTACGGTTTGCAATTATTTGCTTCTTGGAAGATTCATCACATTAACTGTTTCAGATTGCAGATCTTGCTGAATATCCTATTTGTTGGGTACTCCCTGTTCTATCCCAGAGTAAGCCGATGTCCCAATTATCAATGGCTTCCTGACAAGTTGGTCCTAAACTTTGTAGCTTGAAACAACATTTTCTTGTATCTCCCAGTTTTGTAGGCTGGGACTTTGGGCAGGGCATCTACACAACCTTTCAGATTTGTGTGGCAGTAGCTGGGGTTCCTCCACAGACCTTGGCTTCACCAACGTTTAGTCCCTTCAGGGTGCAGTAACAATAAACCACGGACTGCATGGCTTATAGACAGCAGACATTTGTTTTCCCAGTCTGTGGTAGTCCACAATCAAGGGACAGGCAGATTCCATGTCTGTTAAGAACGATTCCTGGTTCTTAGTGAGTTGTCGCACGGTAGAAAGTACCACTCTTAGATATAATCCGCTCTCAAAGTCCCCGCATCCTCAGGCTACCGTGTGGCTAATGACTTGTCAGCATATGAATTTCAGAGGAATATACCCAGAAGAATTACATGTTTCCTTTCCATTAGGAAAATCAAAATGACTTTCCATAATGTTTCAATCTAAATCTTGTTTTAATGAAACACAGACGGTAAAAAAAAAAAAAAAAAAAAAGCTGTATTTTGTCTGTTGTTCCTGTGCGAACAAACATCAGTACTGAAGAAACTTGTAATGAAGACCAACAGTGATCCAGCAGACATTCTGAGTAATACGACTTGGAGCTATGCACTCTTCGGTCGTTCCTCAGCCCATCATTAGCAGTACTGTTTTCCAGCACCAAGCTGTCTACATCCAGCATTTGGGATTTAGGAAGGTCAAGTCCACCTACCCAACATCTTGTTAATTCAACAAGTGTTCATTAACATTGTACCGCGGGTTACAGGGAAGACTAAAGATCCTCTCTACCATCTCAGATCTAGTTAGAACCCCCATAACAAAAAGCAGACAAGAGACAAACTAGTGTGCAGCACACTTAATATAAAATTTAAATAATAAAGCTCAGTGTCTGTGTGTCATATATTACGATGCACGTGCGTGAATGTGAAGGTGCACATATTCAAACGGGCCACAGAGAGCCCAGAGAGGACACACAGTATCTCCATCTATCATCTTATGCCTTAGTGTTTTGAGGCAAAGTCTCTCACTAGTCCAGAAGCTTGATGTTCTGTCTGGCTGGCAGGCCAGCGAGCTCCTGGGGTCTGATCATCTCTGTCCGCTGATGCTGGGTTTAGAGCTATGCAAAGCCATGGCTGTCTTTGCATAGGGGTGCTTTAGATTCGAACTCGGGCCCTCATGCTTGAACAGCAAGCACTCTTACCCGCAGAGCCAGCTCCTCAGCCTCCGGGATTCGCATCTTCAACAAAGAATAGTACATCTATAGATATGAAGGAAGAAGGCCATGGTAGGTTTCCAAAGGTGGGGAACTGGGTAGGTACGTATGCAGGGGGTAGGGTGGGGGATCAAGTACATGGAGGTTTGCTTTCAGGCTCCTTCTGTTCCATCTGTGGGCTTATGAGTCTAGAACAGTCACCACTGTAGGAGAATTTACATGCTGCCATAGTCAGAAAAGCAGGATAGGTGAGCTTTCTATTTATTTGTTGCTGCTTGATTGCCTTTAGCTCAAAAATAACTATTATGGCTAATAGGCATATTTTGGGATGGCATCTCCTGATTTCTTTCCGTATCCAGCAGTGTACTAACTACTGAGGACGTGAGTGTGGACATGGGAAATGCGATCTTGGCCTTCCAGTGTTGGGAGGCTACAGAGCCTCACAGTCTTCTTGGAAAACTGTCAGAAACGGAAGGGACAGAGTACAGTAGTGGGGAACTCCAGGCTGCGGTGCAGAGCATGGTAGATGAACAAAGGTAGCTGCTCAGGAAAAGTAAACTACGGCATGGAAACAGCAAAATAAGCCCGACGTCATAAGGACTCAAGCGCGTGGCAACCTAAGGCGGTTCCAGGTGTAGGGGTGGGGGAGGGGAAAGGAGGTTCTTTGGGAACGGGGTTGGTAAAGGAGGCTCAGACATAGTGAGCTGCGTTGGCTCCCTGCCCTCTGTGAGAGATTCTTATGGGGCTGACACACCCATTATTTTCAGAGGCCAGCAGCCAGGCTCACAGCCCCTCATAACTGCAAAGGAGGCTGGAACAACCAGGCGTAGGCACACGTCTTTAATTCCAGCATTCAGGATGAAGAGGCGGGTGGATCTCTGAGAGTTAGAGGCCAGCCTGGTCTACAGAGTTCCAGCCCAGCTGGATATATAGATATATAGATATATAGATGTATAGATGTATAGATGTATAGATGTATAGATATATAGATGTATAGATGTATAGATGTATAGATATATAGATATATAGATGTATAGATGTATAGATGTATAGATATATAGATATATAGATACATAGATACATAGATACATAGATATATAGATATATAGATATATGTGACATAGACATAGGTATAGGTATAGATATACATATAGAGATTCTGTGACCCCAATAAAAAGACAGCAGCACACACTACAAAATGCCTTTGAGGGCGAAGAAGCCCCAGTCGCCTGGGCTTTCATGGGAAAACCCCATCTAGGATAACCAGACAGCTGGGCTGATTTCATTTAAATAGTATACTTTCAGTTTGTAAACATGGTCTGTTTCCTACAGATGATCTTTTTTTACTTCTGCACTTCACTAAAGGATAGCTGAGGATGTAGAAAGACACCGGAGCTAGGGTAGGCAAGGGTGGTGCTTTCATCTAGAACAATTTATTTCCAATAAAGCTTCCTAGCTGGGTTATAATTGGAAGGGGACAGAGGGAATTGTGAATATGGTTGCTGTTTGGTAAAGTCCCTGAAAAGGCTAATTGCAATGGAAAAAACAACTTGGCAAGCAAAAATTCTCTTGGCATCTGACTCCATCCTGATTGCTTTTTAAACAAGCCAGCCATATGTTTGCCAGTGTGGATAATGGAAGAGGTAACACTTGTGGGAGCTGAATGCCTTTCGCCTATGCACCTCAGGACATGCAGAGATTTTTGTTGCTTTGGTTTTGGTTTTTGGTTTTCTTCACTGTTAATAGAGGGGGAACATTTTTTTTTTCCTACTATCACACTTAGAAATCTTCAAGCTTCTCTTTTTCTCCTCAGAGGACTTGTAAGTTCAGAGTGAGTCTAGTTTTTATGGAGAAGCCAGGTAGCCAGCAGGAAGTGGGCACTCAGGAACTTCTGATTTCAAATGGCTTTGCTCTCTACCCTCAATGGGCAAGTTCCTCACACCAGAAACAAGAAAAGCCCCGGTGCCTTCAAAAGCAAATGCCAGCGGCAGAGGCTAATTAAGACGAGGCTATGCTGTGGCTTTCGAGGTGGCACAGGCTGAGTCCCATCTCTGCCTGCTCTTTGCTGTCTCCACTTCTGCAAACCTTGGGTTCCTCATTTGGTAAGTAGGGACGACGATATCTGACTCCCGAGTCACCAGCTTCATTGCTGGACCCTCCTGGAATCCTGATAAATAGTAACTATGGTTATTAATGTTCATGCCCTGGTTTTTCACTCAATTTTGCAAACAGCATCAAGGACTTCCTGGAAACTTGAACAAAGTCAGGTCACCAGCCCATATATGCCTACAAACTGCTACAGGGTTGTCTTGCTGCCAGAGCTTAAGAAGAACCCAGAAATCTTCACTGGGGAGGGGAGAGCTGTGGATAAATGTGCTCCAGTGTTCCACCAAGACCAGCCTTAGGTCAGGACCTTGATGAGAAGGATCCATACAAGGGAAGAAGGCAAGCTCAAGAACTCATGAGGTTCCATTTCTTATCTCTCCCTTCTTAACCCAAAACCCAGCCCTCAGAGAATGTAGACATTTCCTCCAGAAACTAGAAATAGTTGAGACATAAAGATTCCCTAGAGAGGTCATACAGCAACACCTACAGTAAGACATCAGCACTGCGCTAGGGATGTAGCTAAGTTGGTGCAGTGCCTGGCTGGCATCGACAAACCCTTGGGCTCCATCCTCAGCACCAAACAAATGTGTGGTGTTAATTCCACACATTTGGGCCTAAAATTCCAGGACTTGGGAGGTGGCGGCAAAAGGACCAGTACTTCAAGGCCAGCCTTGGCTACATAGCAAATTAGAGGCTACTGGGCTATATGAAATCCTGCCTCAAAGACAAAAGAAGGGTCTGAGATGACTCAATGGATAAAGTACTTGGCACGCAAATGTGAGGACTAGAGTTCAGATCCCCAGCACCCGCAAGAAAGCCAGACAAATATAGCAGCCAGCCAAGCCCAGCGCCTGGGAGGTGGAGACAGATGCCCAGGGCAAACCAGCAGGTAGGCTAGGCAAAGCAACAAGCTCCAGGTTCCAAGGGACAATCTGCCCCAATAAATGAAGTTGGGGGATGATGGAGGAAGACACTTCCTGTCAACCTTTGACTCCTACATACCTGTGCACACCTGTGCACACAGGCAAGAGTGCACCTATGGGCAACACAAGGTCAGCCTGAACTATATAGCAAGTTCTAAGGATTTATGGACTGAAGAGGAGACCCTGTCTGAAAAGAACCAAACAGAACAACCACAAAACAACAACAAGCCAATAATGGAATCTGATACAATTGATTCTTGGGTTTGAGGATTCGCACTCAGGCTGGAGTTCATATTTGACCTTTAGACTTCTGTCTGATACGTGGATTTGGGATGAATTGAACTTTTAAATGTAAACTCAATCTCTAGCCTTTTACTTTCTGGCTGCTCTATTACATATTACATCTATTCAGAATGGATTGTTCCTTCTGCTTCATTTTTGTGCACAGTTTTTTTTTTTTTGTTTTGAAGACTGGATCTTCCCATGGTGCCCTGGCTGGACCCTCCTCCCTACGTGACCCAGGCTGGCCCTGCACAATCAGTCGTCCTACCTCAGGGTCCTGAACGGTGGGATCACAAGCCTGTGATACTTTGCCCAGCTCTTCATTTCTGCAGAGTTCTCTGATAGTGAGTCCTGACGCAGCCGTGTGTTTCAGTCAAGTGATTTATTGTATTCCATCTTAATATTAAAGTGCATTGTTTTGATTGGGCTGATAGAACATGCTTATGAGCATAGCAGTCATGAGGATCAAGAGTTCAAGGCTAGCTTTGGAACTATAGCTATAGCAAGACTCTCTCCCCAGACAAACTACAGCAAGCACTATAGCTTGCCTGTCTCCCCAGGCAAGCAAAACAAATCCAAAACAAAATACTAGCCAATCAATGTGGCAGAGAGACAGACAAAAACCAACAAGAATAGCCAACCAAAGCAACCAAAAAAAAGTTTTTATAAATTCTAGACACTGGTTCTGTACGACAGTGGGAAGAACGATATTGTGTGACTGTAGAGGGAAGTTCAAAGGACAAACGAGTTCTAAGAACTTCCTGTTTTAGTAATAGTCCTGCCATTTCTTGTGAGTTGCTCTAAACTACAATCATGCTAGAGTTAACAAATCTGGGATGAAATTTCATTTAAAATCTTTTATTATCCAGTATCTGCAACCACCTAAAACTCTTTCCTGCATCACAGGGTAGAGCCGACTTCCTGTTTTATAACTTGTCGGGTAATTCCCTATTATTAGGCAGTCTAAAACATGCTTTCTGTGGCTCCCAGTCAGGCTTATACGATCCTTTATTAAACGCCATCTGCTTTTGCTTTATTAATGTTTTATTAAGGACCATCTGGTTGTCGCTACAGATCATATAGACTCTTCGCTGAGTCGGTTATCACCATCAATAAATTACAAGTTTTATTATTAGCAAAGAGCTTAGGCTGAGTAGTGGAATGGCAGAGGACCAGGGCACCATGTCCCCAGCATGCCCCCCGGCAGTCTTGTGGCCAGCACAACCCCTTGACCTGTCTGGACTACATGGTGTTCACCTCAAAATTGAAGGTTGAACCCAGTCTTCCAGTTACAGCAAACACAGTGCAGTGAGCCAATCATCCAGCAGCTCCGGGAGGCAGAGTGCTACAGGGAAGGCTGGGAACTGCTGGATGGAACACTGGTAAGAGGATATGGGGGAGGGAGCGGCACCTAGTGGAGCATTATATACTGGAAACCAACTGGAGAGAGGAGAGCACATCACTGGGAAGGGATCGGAATGATTAGTAGGCTGGAACTTGGGTATGACTTAGGTATTTTTTAACCTTTTTTTTTTTTAACTTCTCTTTTCTTATAACTCAGGCTGGCTTCACGTTTGACATGTAGCCAACTCTGTCCTTGAACTTCTGATCCTCCTGCCCCTACCTCCCAAGTGCTGTTATAGCCTCTGCCCCCATGCCCAGGTTAGATCTTTTCTCTACATCTTCCTCCCCTTCTTGGTCTTAGCTCGGCAATCTTTGGAGACCACTCAGATCCATCTGGATGATGTATTGGTCTCTTTGGCAGATTTAACACATACCTTCCTTCTCTTCTCCCTCTGCCAACCCCATGTGAATGTGTGTACATGCATGCATACACACATACATATGGAGGTTAGATACAACTTTCGTCAGTTATTTCCTTTATCAAGTAGGTTCTGGGGATCAACTCAGGTCATGAGGCTGATGACAGATACCCTTACCTACTGACCCATCTCCCTGGACCCAAACATCACTGTTAAATCAAGTGTATTTGCTGCAGCATACAGGTAGCAAGTGAGACTAGACATTGAGGCCTTGGGTCTTTGAGATGAGAGCCTTTGATTGGTTCTTGAATGAGCACATTTTATTTTCTATCTGTGCTGTGAAGCCATGGGGATTGAGAACAGTGCCCTGGGGCAATCTAGTCCATCAAATTAATGTCCTTATTAAATGGCTTCTACTACCAGTTCAAACATAGGTAGTCCTATATTAAATTACATAACATTAAGGTTGGACTGGGCAAGCTTTTATTTTGTTAGCTCTATTGATGAATGAAGACAAGAAAGGAAAACTCACTCAACACATTCACTAGATCTCAGGTAGGTACGGGCTCTATCCTGGTCCTGGGGGCACAGCTTGGAGCTCGTATTCTAGTTGGTAAAATGACAACAAGCAGGAGGAATAAGGAAAATACACTGCTGGTGATGGCTTGTGAGGAGCTTGAAAACATTACTCAAGTCTTAACGAGTAAGACAAGAACAGGAGAACACCGCAGTACTTGAGAGACACAGCAGGAGGATGGGGAGTTCAAGATCGTCCTTGGCTACGTAGGTGAGGACAGTCTGGACACTGAGACCATGCATCAAGAAAACAACAGCAACCAAAAGAAAACCCCACTCTACTACCATCAAGTAAAAAGCTGAATAAGGAGCAGGGTATATGGCTCCATTGGTAGAGCGCTTGCCTAGATGCATGAGTCCTTGGGTTCATAACCTGGACATGGTGGCATACGCACCTGTAATCCTAGCACTTGGCAGGAGCAGAGAGGTCAGAAGTTCAAGGTTATCATTGGCTACATACATAGTGAATTGGAGGCCAGCCTATAGTATGTGAGATTCTGTCTCAAAAAGAGAAAGGAAGGAAGGAAGAAAAAGAAAGAGAGAGAGAGAGAGAGAGGGAGAGGGAGAAAGGAAGAAAGAAAGAAAGAAAGAAAAAAGAAAGAAAGAAAGAAAGAAAGAAAGAAAGAAAGAAAGAAAGAGAAAGGAATGAAAAGAAAAGGAAAAAGAAAAGAGAGGAAAGAAAAGTAAAGAGAAAAGAAGAAGAAAGAAAGAACTGGACAAAGTGAAAATTGTATGTTTTCCTTGGGTCCCTCAGAGAAGCAGGGGTCAGGGAGCAAACCTCTCTCACAGAAAGCACAGCCATCAGAGCAGATGTCTCCGTGGGCACCTGTGTGGCTGCAGGAAAGCGGCTGCCACGATGATCAGTTGCTGAGACTCGATGCCTCCTCTGTGAGTCAAAACTTCCCACGCCATTGTGAGTTTAGCTCCCAGGATCTCTAACCAAGTTCTTCTTTTCGATATATTTTTGATTCAAAGGCTCATTTATCCTTTGAACTGGCTTCAAACTTACTGTGTACCCATACGGGCCCTTAACTCCTGAATGCCTGTGTCTCCATCTCCCGAGTGCTGGGATTACAGGCCTGAACCACCAAGTCTGACTCCAACCAAGGAGCATCCAGAGACTGTCCCACAGCATTCCCTTGTGCCAGCAGAAGGGGGAAGACAACAGCCATTTTTTAAGACACCAGCTCAGTTCTTACCAAGACCTGTCTTCAAGAAAGCTTGTTTGATCCTGGAGAGACTGCTCAGTGGTTAAGAGCACTTGCAGCTCAATCATGAGAATAGGAGTTCTGGTTCCACACTCATGTCAGGTGGCTCACAGATGCCTATAACCCCAGCTCCGAAGGATCTGGTGTCCTCTCCTGGTTCCAGGTGATCTTCAAGTATTCCTCAGGTACTGATGCACACATGTGAGCACACACACATAAACAAAATGTTTGTTAAAAGAAAGCTATTTTACTATAGCCAACTCATTGATGTCTTATCAAATCATTCCTCATCTCCATCACCTCTGGCCGCTCTGCCTATTTACCCAGTACAGCCCCAGCTTGCAAGAAAAACACCTCAAGGAATGCCAAAGCATGGCTCTTCCACTAGCTCATTCTTGAATCGCCTCCTTTATAATAACTAGGCAATAGTAAAAAAGAACTCTCCCGAGTTCTTTGTGAGTCATGCTAGGAGATAACTGATACTGAGGAGGGAGTTATAGGGATCCCCCCCACCTTCTTTTAGCCAAGCCGCAGAGGAGTACAGAATTAGTTATGGGGACCTGAGAGTTGCAACGGTGTCTGATGTGGAGATGAGCCAACACTCACATCAAGAGTTGGTATTACATTGAATTGAATGGTTGAATACACAGCCAGTGTGAGAGAACTGGAGAATAGAATTGGGGTCAGAAAATACCCTAGAAAGAACCGGAGATGCGGGGAGATGAGAATATAAGAGCTCAAAGCATGCTGGAGATGAAAGACCCTGCGAGGGCCTGGAGACTGCCTTTGAGGGCTCATTAGATCGCAGGACACAGACGGGGAAAGTAGCCCTCCTCGGGCTCATGGGGATGTTGGCAGAAATGTAAAAGAGATACAGAGGGAATGAGCCAAAAGAAATACTGAGAGCAATAATGACTGAGAAATCCTCAAATTAATGTCAGTTATAAAACTGCTGTCCCAGAAATCTTATATAAATCTTCTATAACATGAAAAAGGATAAATGGGTGGCGGGAAACACACACACACACACACACACACACACACACACACGCATGTAAACAGACACACATATACAAACACACGCACACACATGCACACACAAAGCCCCCCCCACACAGATAAAAGAGATAAATCTGTTCTCTAAAAGGAGACATCTAGAAAGATGTCTCAGCAGGTAAGAGCACTTGCTGCTCTTCCAGAGGACCTGAGTTCAGTCCCTGGCCCTCAAGGGGGTAGCTTATAGCTGCTTGTCACTCCAGCTCCGAAAGATCCAGTGCTCTCTTCTGACCTTTAGTGGTACTTGCACTCAAGTGCACATACACTAGCACAGAAACACATGCATACGCATAAAAAATAAAATACAATTTTTATAAGATTAAAAAAAAAAAACCCAGAAGAGTAGCCTCTTTCAAGTCTGGAATAGACTTGACCTTGACAGATGAAGAATCTAATTTGAGAGACTTGGCTCATTTTCAGCAATGATCACCCAGAGTAGAGCTGTGTGGTAGGTGAACTGGTTACAGATACATGGAGCCCTGTGCTCTAAGACTCTGGGTAACTGTCCCAGCTTAGAGGATCCAGACCGGAGGGAACGTGCAAGACCGAGCCAAACAGTGAGTGCAAATTGCTCTTTTCTTCATCTTCATTTCTGAGAAGTCTGTCTTTAGTCTCCGGAAACCCATCTGTGACAATGCAGTTTTCATGTCTTCTTTAAGGAAAAAAAAAAAGAGTCAATCCCATTCAGGCTGATAAGCCTTTGGGATATAAGGGAATTTCCATTTAATCTTCCATCTTACATACAGTTACTCTGTAACTGGTGACACACCGAGTTAGATTTGATGACTTATGATAAAGTGCCATTACTGGTAGACATTTCAGTCAAATCGTAAATCCAAATACCCATGACCTTCATTTTAATGTGGCTCATGACTAATTCAGTTTAATTGCATTCATATTTGATGCTGATGACAGTTCACATTGTTCTTCCATTTGCTACTTTGTAATTCATTCTCCTCATGTAGACTTTACATTGACTCTCAACTTCAGATATATTATGCATTATCTAAAGAGTTTTCATGGTTAATTAACACTATTAATCATGTTGGATTAATGGTCTTAATTGTATTAGACTTTTTGGTACATATTCCTCTCTCCCAATTCCTTTAAATTATTTTTCTAGTCTTTTGAGGCAGGGTCTCAGTTTAGCCCAGGCTGACCTCAACCTGGCTGTGTAGCCAAGATCAACCCTAAACTTCAGATCTCCTTGCCTCAACCTTCTGAGCACTGGGATTAGATCACTGGTTTGTGATCCAGTGCCCAGTTTTTTTGTTTCTTTTCTTTCTGTCTTTTTAAGCACTGAACCCAGTGCCTTGGGAATACTAGGCAAGCACTGTACCCCCCCCACCACATCCCCAGCCCTTCTCCCACACTTCTAAGAGTCTCTCTGTGTCTTCCCAAATCACTCGGGTTTTGCTGAGCCAGAGGCTTTATGCACAGCACTGGGCTCTGTATCCGCAGGCCCTGAGTCTGTGGACTTAACTAGGCAAGAACAAAGAGTCCTTGAGAAAATCTGAAAAACTTTCATCTCCATGGAACATAAAAAGACTTCTCCTTGTCATTGCCCTAAACAACACAGCATAAACACTATCTGTACCAAGCAGTCATTGTTATTTAGAGCACATAAGAGAATATGCGCAGATGTGCTGAGCCATTCTGTATGAGGGACTTGTCCGAAATCCATGGACTCCCTGGAGTCAATTCCTTGTTGATTATAAGGAACAACTATGAACAACAAGGGATACATCCCTGAAAGAGTTTTTTTTTTTTTAACCTATCACCCCCTTCTAAGCACCCTACCAACAGAGCTGCACATCCCAAGTTCCAATCCTGCAGGCTTTGTGAGGTCAGAGTTGAGAACAAAACACCCTATAGGTTTTTTTTTAAATTATTAAAACAAATGTGTGTGTGTGTGTGCGTGCACACACGCGAGCATGCATGTGTATACATACAGGTACGCACATGTTCACTTGGTTGCCAAGACCTACAGAGTCCAAAAGCATGTGTGGGATATTCTGGAGTTCCTGTTATGAGCATTGTGAACACCCATGTGGGTGCTGGGAACATAACTCAGGTCCTCTACAAGAGTAATATTACTCCCCAAGAGTAATAAAAAATACGTGCTTTTAATGACTAGGTCACCTCTCCAGCTCCTGTTTATGATTTTGAGGTAAGGTCTCAAGTACTCAGGTTACCTTCAGACTCACTGAATAGCCAAGAATAGCCTCAAACTCCAGATTCTCCAGCCTCTACCTCCCAAGTGCTGGAAACTGCCGTTGTGGAGGATAATACTTGAGGCTTTGCACATGCTGGGCAAGCCCTCTACCAACTGGGCTCCGTCCTCAGGCCCATTCTCCAGCATTTAAGAGGGGACAACCTATCTTCCTGAGAGTCTTTTGAGAAGGAGGAGAGTGTCTTTCTCAACCTTTATCTCCCTATAACCCCATCCGAGTTACTCTAAAGAAGCCATTTCTATGCCTAGCATTCATTTGCTGCTGAGCACAAGCTGAGTTGAGGTCACCTGTCTTTTCCCTTCTCCCCCTCCCTGTCCCTCATCTAGAACCCTCAGACTCACTTCTACCTTCAAAACTGTGCATCCACGAGCTCACTCATGCCTACCATGTGGTTTAGATGTAAAATGTCCCCCGTAGGCTCGAGTGTTTGAACACTTGGCCTCCTGCTTATGGCGCTGTTTTGGAAGACTGTAGGGCTCTTAGGAGGTGGAACCTCACTAGAGGAAATAGGTCACTAGATGTGGCTCCATTCTGCGGTCCACTCTGCTTCTTGACTGCAAGGGCAATGTCACCAGGTGTCTCACACTCCTGCCGCTGTATCTCTTCAGCATGGTGGAATACGCCCTCAAAACTGAAAGAAGCTCTTCTCCCATTGGGCTCCCAAGTACAGTGTCACGGCAATGGAAAAGTAACTAATGCATTTGCCCAGTTTCCTTGGGACAAATCCAGGCATGGCATCCAGACCCTGGTTGTCATGTACATGAATAGTATCACAGGAAGCACCATGTATGGAAGGTGTCACTGAACCACTGGGGAGACAAGAAACCAAAGCCAGCAGCTATTGTGTAATAGGTGGTCCTTGGGGTCTCAGATTTCCTTTTCTTGAGCCACGTACTTAGAATGTGACAGTTAGTCAATGAAGACACCCCTTCCCTAAGGAACGTCAATGCCGGGTTTTGTGGTCACCGTTTTTCTCTCTCATTACGAAATATTATGTGGCCGCCATATCTAGTTCTAAGATAGCAGACAGCTCACTTTAGATCCTCAGTCTCGAAGCAAGGAAGAAGCTAAATTCAGATAACCTATTATATGTCCAGTTCATAGTTACATTGCTCTTTTGTTGTTGTTTGTAGACAAGGTCTCACTGTAGCCCTGGCTGTCCTGGAACTCACTCTGTAGACCAGGCTGGCCTCCAGCTCACTGAGATCTGCCTGCCTCTGCTTCTGAGTGCTAGAATTAAAGCTATGTGCCGCCGTGTCTGGCCTGCTAGATAACTTTTGACATGTGTTGATTAATGTCTATACTATAAAATGAGGGTGGTTTTATAATATGATCATGATCTATATAATTAATTTAAAAACGAGGCTTGGAGAGACAAAATAATTTGCCTAGTAGTCATACTGTTTAGAAAGCAAAGTCAACACATAATGTGTAAAAAGAGTAGAATTCTATGATAACTCAAGGTTGCTGGGCTAGGCACATTGGCACATGCTTGCCGCCCCAGCACTGAGAAATGGGGGAAGAGGAGAGAGAGTTCAAGGCCACCCTGGCCTGTATGGTGATTCACAAGCCAGCCTGAACTATATGGAACATTGCCTCAAAATTTTGAAGGTTAAAAAGATATTGGGAGTTCCTGACACATTTCTGGCCCTGCCTCCACCCACCTGGCCTAGCTAGAGCTTAGAATCTGTGCTAAGAACGAGTCATGATAAGGATGAGCCTCTAGGGACCAGCCATGATGGATATGGTTGGGGTGTTTCTGAATCTCAAAAACAGGAAGATGCAGGGGAATCCACAGAGTCACAGTGTATCCACCACCACGAGCCAGTTTCTGGATTTAATTGTTGATTTAGCTTCTCATTATGCAAAATGTCAAAATGATACCGAACACTAGAAACGTCTCCTAAGTTCTTCCCCCTGTGTCATGGTTAGCCCTCCTGTGTCGTCTACATCCAGGCTGTGCTGGCCCCAACACTGTAATCCTGAATCTTACTCATTCTATGACCAGGTCTTCAAGATGTCACCAAGATCTGCTGTTCCATTGCTGAAAGATACAATTGCAATTAACACCTGAGTGAACTGCCTTAATGAGAGCTCCCTGCAGCAGCCATGAGTTTGAGAAGCAACTGGGCCTGGTGATCAGGAGCCACAGGGCATCTTTCTCCCTGTACCAGCTGGATGGAAATCATGCCCTTCTAGTTCTTAAAAGACCATAGTTCCATGTGAGTGTGTGTGTGTGTGTGTGTGTGTGTGTGTGTCTATGCTGTGGTTTGGATGTGAATTGTACCCCACAGGCTCATATATTTGAGTACTTGGGCCCTAGATGGTGGGAGGTCATGGGGCCTTTGGGAGGTGGGACTTGCAGGGATGAGATGAGTAGCCACCTCAGGCTCCAGCCTCCATGTCTTCATTCCCATCAATAGCCTGTATTCTCTCACACTGACAAAGTCAGTCCTTCGAGCCTTAACTTCTATTGGGTATTTTATTACAGCAATAAGAAAAGGAGCCAAATACACCATTTGGTATCAAACCTCAGCCTCTCTCCATGTCTCCTTCAATCCTGGGGCCTTCACTACACCGGAGGCTGCATCTCACAGATGGTTTCAGGGCCTCTCAATAGGGACCCTGACCCTGTCACATGGTGCCAAGCCTCAGCTGCTCTCCATGACCTCTTTGTACCTTCAAACCCAACACCACGTGGGAGTCTCATGCACATTACCAAGTTTGGTCGTCATTTTGAGATGCAGCATTGGGTCCTTCTGGACCACAGCATTTGTGTGCTCACCCTGAAGAAATACTTCCTAAAAGATTTCACCTCAAATGATGCCAGCTCTTGATAATTACTTCTAACTTCCCAGGCCCCAGCAAATCAGCTGCACATGTCCCAGTAAAACAAAGGTTTCACTTCAGTGGTGCTCTCTTGTTAACCAGAGTTAATTCCTTAGCCATTACAAAGCAGAAACCACAGATTCTCAATTCAAAATATCATATGAACAGCCCTGATAAGAGTCTTTGATTCCCTCCCAAACCTCACAAGCCAGGTCTCTGCTGACAGCATTTCTTTCAAAACACGCTCCCACAAAACCACCTATCAAGTTTTGAACACTCAATGGCTTTTTCAGCTCAAAGTTCCAAATACTTTCACAATCCTCCCCTAAAACCACATGGTCAGATCCATCACAGCAATATTCCACAATCTTGGTACCAATTTCTGTCCATGATCTAAAGCAACTTGGAGAAGAAGGAGTTTATTTCACTTACACGTTATAATCCATCACTGGAGGAAGCTGGGGCAGGAACTGCAGGCAGGAACAGTAGGCAGGAACTCCAGGCAGGAACTGAAGCAAAGACCACGGGAGAGCACTGGCTACTTACTGCTTGCTCTCCATTGAGCACAACTTGCTTTCTTACACAGCCCAGCAACACTGCCTGGGATGGTCCCACTCACAGTAGGCTGGGCCCTCTCACATCAATTATCAGTCAAGGAAATGGCCCATAGGCTTGTGCACAGGCCAATCTAATGAAGACAATTCCTCACTTGATGTTCCTGCTTCCCAACTGTGCAAATTGACACAAAGTACCCAGCACACCCAAGTTGGCTTTGTACATTCAGTGACTGTCCGGCCTCAGCTCCCTGAGCAATGGGAAAATGGGGATGTGATTTTTCCATTCGTTATGTTTTGGCATTTTGAGGCAGGATCTGCTGTGTACCCTTGGCTGACCTGGTAGTCATATGTAGCTAAGGCTGGCCTCAAATCTCATGGCAATCCTCCTGCCTCAGCCTCTAGAGGCATATACGACTATTACCACGCTCAGTAAAAGCTTCTATTTCTAAAACTAACAAATGAAACTGTTTTATTGTATTATTATATACTTATTTAAATCTTAACTATTTAAAAAGTAATTGTATAGTTATCTTTCTGTGATTATGACACAGGTGCACATGTTAAAAGAAGCAATTTATGATTTCAGTTTCGGTCCATGGTCACATGGCTCCATTACTTTTGGGCCTGTGATGAAGTTGAAGGTCAGAACAAATGGGAGCTAGATAGCAGAGAAGCAGTCACCTCATGACAGCCAGGATGCAGGCAGTAGAGGAGCACTCAGAGTGGGGGTGAGGGGTGGGGAGGGTGTCTCAGTATCACCTCTAAGAGTCTGGCTTCAGTGACTTAGCTTCCTTCTACAGGCCTCGCCTCTCAAAGCTTCCACTACCTCCCAATAGAGCCACAGGCTGGAGCCCAAGTCTTCAACAGACAGGCCTCTGGGGACATTTAGGAGACATATACACAGTTTTTATGCATCTTTATGACTCAGTAAATGGATAAAAACATCCATCATGAGCAGTGTATGGTCTCTGGAGCTTTCCTGGACCATAACACACTGGTTTCTTTGCCCAGGTTAAACTCTTGGATAAATGTGAAGCATGCTAAGTATTTTAATCAATCAACCAAAAAGGCAAAGACTGGGTATTCTAAAACTTCCCGCACAAGTGGTACTTTTCCTTGCTTGCCTCTGATGAAGCAAAGCCTGGCTATATAATATCTGAACCCAGAAGCATACCGATCAAGGGACAGGCTTTTCAAAACACTTCAGAGAGTAGAGGTAGGAAATATCATTTAGGAAAGAGACTCTTTGGGACTCTGGTTTGTTTTTGCTTTGCTTGATTTACTTGTTTACTTGTTTGGTTTGATTTACTTGTTTTCATTTGATGTGTTTGAGTGTTTTGCATGCATGAATGTATGCACACTACATTTGTGCCAACTCTGGTTGGTTTTTTTTTTTTTTTTTTTGATGTTGTTTTTTAAAGACAGAGAGTTATTTCAGATGAATGCTGTCCTGGGAACAGCCAGGTTTTTAGGAGATACTGGTTCCCACTAGGGCCAGCCTTGTAGCTCATTCACTAATGAGCAAGACCCCTCCTCATTGGTATCTGAATGTGACTTCCGAGAACCACCCTTGCTTGACACACACCCCAGCAACAAGCTGAACCTCCGTGTATTTCCTGGCTTTGCTGTAGGCCCCAGGGAGCTGATGATGCCCACTTCTTTTGGTTCAAAATTTTTTGGGGAAAGACCAACTCCACTTTCTCTTTAAAGCATGTATTATGAGACTTTAATAAAAAAAAAAAATCTGCCATGTCTTGAATTTTCTCCAGCTTTTCCCCATCTGTTCTCCTCTAAGGCTTTTTTTCTAAAAGGCTGTATGGGGGCTAGCGAGATGGCTTATAGTTAAGAGTGCTTGCTGCTCCTCCAGGGAATCTGAGATCAGCTCCCAGCATCCTCATCAGACCGCTCACAACTGCCTACAACTCCAGCTCTAGGGGATCACACATCCTTTCTGATCTCCATAGGTGCCTGCACACATGTGCCCCGTGTGTGCACACATAAATCTTAATAAAAGAACAAAAGGCTGTAGAGAGAGCAAGAGTGAGAGACTGGATTTCAGACATGGGAGACCAGATAGACTGTAGGAGCCTGGCTGAGAAACTACAGAGGCTGCGACAAGAAAACAGGTCAGCAGGATCTTTGGACCAAAGGCATTTGTACTGCTGTGACAGGTCATGATGGTGGAAACAAAGGCATCCCAAATGCAGTCAGAATGGAAGACTTGTTTGTTTTGTTCCATAGCCCTAGCCCCAGAGAGTTTTAGTAGATCGTTCAGAGCTGATACGGCAGCTCTGATAGTGTAGGTTGACCAGTTATCTCAGTTTATCCAAGACTGCAGTGGCTCCTGGTTAGCAGGACTCAGTGTTAGAACAGGCTGCAGAGATGACCCTATATAGCTGCAGCCTGGCCCATTTGAACGTGAGCCTTTCCCAAAAGAGTTGAAATGAGCGTATCTGTAGACATTTGGTTAGAAAAATTGAAAGATATGCTGAGGAAAAAGAGGCATGGGGAGTATCAAGGAGTGGAAAGCAATAAGAGTAGGAGCCGAAGCTGCAAGATACTTGGATAAGAAAGTTGTTAGTAAGCACTCAATGGCAGATCCAGTTAGAGGGGTACAGTAGAAAGGATTAGTGTGGCCTTGAGGAGGGAAATGTAACCTCATTGATAGAAGTGAGTAGAATACAAAATAGTCTGTATCTATAAATATCTTCCAGTCTCTGGAGGCTCAGGAGCAAGGCTGTCTCTACATTCCCCATGACAACCTCATTTCAGCCCCAAGCCATGTTTTGCCATTAACAGTACTTGGTGTACGTGACTGTGCGCATCAATGGTGCTTATAGGTGTTCTTTAGGTTGGAAAAAACACCCCTGAAAAATGACCTAATGAATAAGGACATCTGCCACCTTGCATATTGAGACATGCACGAGGGGCTGGCAAGAGGGTTTAGCAGGTAAACACACTCGCTGCTGAACCTGATGATGAGTTCAATCCCTGGGACCCGCGTGGAAGGAGGGAAGAACTGACTCCCGCAAGGCTTGACTCATAGTCTGAGAGTACAGCCGACCACGGTGGGGAAGATCAGGGCAGGCTTGAGGCACCTGATCACATTGCAGCCAGTTAGGAAGGAGAGATGAGTGCTACTGCTCAGCTCAGTTTTTGAATTGAATTATTCAATTCAAGATCCCAGCCCACCGGGCAGCGGTGGGGCACGCCTTTAATCCCAGCACTCTAGAGGCAGAGACAGGCAGATGTCCGTGAGTTCGAGGCCAGCCTGGGCCACAGTGTGAGTTCCAGGACAGCCAGGGTTACAACAGAGAAACCCAAAATCCAAACAAACAATTAAACAAAAACTCAAAAAACAAAACAAAAAACAAGACCCCAGCCATGGAATGGCGCCACCAACTAAGGTGAGTTTTCTCACTTCAATTAAGCTAACCAGAATTTCCATCACAGATATGCTCAACTCCCCTTTTTCCTCTTCCCTGTCACTGAGCCCAGACTTCCTCTAGGTCTAGTCACCAGTTTAGAAGGTTTCCCATCACCTGTCCCCGGACCATGCAGGCAATAGAGCCTTCTGGCCACACAGTGATGACTGACCGACCTATCAACTTGCCACCCAACTGGTGGCCTCTGAAGGTAGCTCAGTGTGACCGTTCCTTGCTCCATAAATGTGTCCCCAAGGCTCCATCACAGCAGCAGCTGGGGCTTCCTTCTGTGCAGCTCTTTTGAAAAGTATCTGAGAAATAGCTGGGCACGGAAGCACACACCTGTAATGTCCATCCTAGGCAACAAAGAGGAGCTCCATGGCAATCACATCAAATCAAATCTAAGGTCACCTAGTCCCTACTTTTGATTTCAAAGACATTGTACAACAATATACAGAGTTTGTGGAAGGAAACTTGTTTTTAGCAGCGTGTCAGTTTTAGACAATTGTGTCCCAGACCCATAGTGGTGATTAGATGTCAATCAACACAGTCCCTAGGCTGTCTGGGTCTGAAATACCTGGGGAAATAGTATGCATAGTGTGTGTAATGTGTGTATGTGTATACATATGTGTAAATTACTCCCAGGACTTTGATGAAATCTAAGAATCTTAATTAATCTCTCTTTCCTGATCTACGAGTTTAAATGATGGCAGTTAAGAAGATACTCCTTTTAGCTCATTAAAACCATCACACGAATAGTTGAATTGAGACCTGGCAGGGAGAGGTCCTCCAGCCTGTTCTGGGTTGTCATCAAAGTGGCACGTACCTCCAAAGCCACACTCCTGATGGCGTCTCCTTTTGGGGAGCTCTGGCTGCCACCGAGGCAGTGATGGCTTCCCGCCTTGTTGATCTCCTAAGCTTCACACCTGCTCTGGGTCCTTCACTTACTTACGTGTCTTGCATCCCTTGGGTTGTTCCCTGGAAGGACTTCTACTCAGAAGTGTAGAGAAGAACGCTAGCTAGGGAGGTAGTGCTGGCTTGCTAATTACTGATGACAGTGACGACACCGACACTGAGATTCTATGGGGAGAGTGAGAACATGACTAAAATTTTAAATGGCTTGGAATGTATTCCTGAGGAGACAACTGTCTCCTCAGTTGTCAGTATCTTGGTGCTTTAATATCAACATGAGAAAACAGTGGCCAATATTTTAGAAAACTCTGAGGCTGCTCTCCAGATTTTCGTTAGCGCTTTATTCTGAACAATGATGGGACATACTAACTCAAACCAAATGAAGTTCAGTGGATGCTCAGGGATGCAGCTTGGACCAGAGAGATGGACCAGTCATCATTCATGTGACTACATAGGCGTAACCAGTACTCTTCCATTTCTTGTTATGACACACAGAAAATGATATTTCCATAGCACAGTAAGGCAGAGCAGGGATCCCTGGACTGGAGGTGACTTCCTTGGAGCTCCTAGTGCCTATCTAAGAGCTGGGGTGACTGGGGAGTGCTGGGAAGAAGACTAATGCACCTCAATGCTTCCCAAGCTCAGCACTTCAGTATCTGTCGCTTTAGGCTAGCAGGTGTACTCTCCCAGATAGACTCTAGGCAACATCTTGCTGTCCCTTCCATCAACCACAACTACTCACAACCAGGAAAGACAAAGGCAAAGGCAGTCTTTGCTATATTCTTTATTCTCAGTCAATAAGCTGCATGGGGTGGGGGAGGTGGGGGACAAATTAACAGGAGCTTCTGGGGAAGCCAGACAGGTGTGGGTAGCAGGGTAGGGTTTAGATTTTACAATTGGTTAAATAGAAGATTTACAAGTATCATTCCCCCTCCCCAAAAAGAAAAGCATATCCTCTGGGGGTAACAGAGGAAGATAAAAAAATCATCACAAATGAAATAAATGAGTCACTTCTGATTGCTGTATCCCTAAAACCAGTCTCCAAAACTGGCTTGCTCTTTAGACCATCCTGATCTGCAGATACTTGTTTGGTACGTAGGTTTTTCAACACAGAGAAAGATAAACGCCAAGTCACAGATGGCTACAACACAGAAAATTGAGCACGTGAAAATAGCTTTAATCTGCTAGCTAGCAAAAATAGATTTATGCTGATGTTGATATCAAAACTAAAGACATTCAAATAAATTCTGCCCAAACACTGTAGCTGCTATTCCTAAGATCACAAGAGCTACTTATCACTCTTACTGGTAGCTAAGAGGGTGCGAGGACAGTCTCTAATAGCTATGGCGCATCAGAGAGCTTGCAGTGCATACAGTAGGCCTACATTAAAAAGCAAAATACCCCTGACCTCTATTTTTGGCTTGACATCTTTAAGGGTAGAATAAAACATCTTGTCATAAACCTGGCAAATATGGATGAAGGACAGTGCTGGAAGGCTGAGCACACGATTTATTCAAAATAATTAAAAATAGGGCATGAGGTTAAATGGCAGCCTAAATGAAGTAAACATTAAAAATAATCAGTTTGGGTGGTTTTCCCTCAGGGAGCCCCCCCAGATGCACTGGAAGACTGGGTAAGTGCTGAGGCATTCTTGCTACTGATTAGGTAATTGTATCGATGTCCTGAAGTGAACCTCCATCTGTTTAGTTAGTACCAAGCTCCCTCTAATGTCTCGGAGGTGCATTGCATCTGTTTAGTTAGTACCAGATTCCCCTGCAGAGGTTTTCAACCTTCCTAATGTTGAGACCATGTAATACAGTTCCTCATGTTGTGGTGATTCCTCCAACCGTAAAATTATTTTGTTGCTACTTCATAACTGCAGTTTTGCTACTGTTACTTATGAATTGTAATGTAAGTATCTGATATGTAGATGGTCTTAAGGGTGTCATTCAACCCCCAAAGGGATAATGACCCACAGATTGAGAACCACTGAGGTACACTGCATCTGCTTAGTTAGTACTAGATTCCCCCAAGTGTCTGGGAGGTGAATTGCATCTACTTAGTTAGTACCAGATTCCCCCTAGTGTCTGGGAAGTGAACTACATCTATTTAGTTAGTACCAGACTCCCCCTGGTGTCTGGGATGTGTACTGCATCTATTTAGTTAGTACCAGAAGCAGCCTAGCATCAGGATGCAGGAAGAAGCTGCACTGAGGTTTTTATTACTTTTATTATTTGTATTAGGGGTTGGGGGATTCCAGCCTGCAGGTACTCAAGAACCTGTGGAGGGAACTGGCCCCCTCCTTCGGTATACTAAAGATGCTCATTCCTTAATGATGCTTTGCAGTTGGCAGTCATGAATTCTGAGAAGGAAACACATGAAGTATAGCATGTGGTCAGCACAAGGTCCCACTGCCAAGATAACATCTGTAAGTTACCACAAACTTGAAATTAGATAATTAGAATAAGAGGGGCTGAAACTGGCATATCAAACGCTGCAGTGACTGGTATTATGCACTGAGAAAGTCAGAGTCCAGAAAATGAAACTTTACCTTGATTCTTCTCAAAAAATACCATGGACCTGTCTGTTTTTCTTACAAAAATATACAAGTCCTACTAGACATACAAACTTGGTGGAAGGGTGTGTTAGACAGGGCAGAAGGAACACAGCAGCCTCTTCCCTCCTGCAGGGAGTTTTAAGATTTAATACCAGATTGCACCTCCAGACCATCTGCATTTCAGGAAGCCCTTTATCCAGACCCTGGCAGGGGCTTACAGAATTTACATAGGGTTATGGAATATATTTTGCTCATTCCTATGCTTGATTCAAATAAGGTGACTTACAGAGGAGATATTTGGGTCCGCTGTTCATGCGATTCCAAAATAAAGCTTGAAATCAACAGAAATTATACCACCAGATAATTTAAGAACTTTCAAACAACTGGTACCACAAGGCTGCACCCATTCTGGGGATACATTTTTTATTTTTCTGCTGTTGTTGTTTTTCCTTCTCCTTTGAGCCAGCCTCTGGAGCAGGCCTATTTAACAGCCAATGTTACTAAAATTTCACATTTATCCTCACATTGTGTACACCAGATTTGTTTCCCCCCCCGAGAGCCCTTAAACCTACAGCCCGCTTCCTCGTGTCCGTGAGCAGAATGTGGATAACGTCTGAAACGGAGAGGAACAAAACCGGAACCAAAGAATCGGCTGCGCCATCCAGCTGCTCAGAAGTGGAAGTGAGCTTCCCACGGTGCTCATCTCGACGTCTCCATGAAATGCAGCAAGTGGACTAATATTTAATGAGTTGTTTAAAATGACAGTCACTTGCGGACTCCACAGACTGACTCACTTTCAGTGCTCCATCGTGAAAACTCAACGCTGCCCGGCCGGTTATTCAGCGTAACACGGGCCAGCTCTGTGGAGTCGGTTCTCCGCTTCCACCTTCCACGTCAGTCCTGCACTCAGACTGCCAGGTTTGTACACGAAGAGCCCTGACCTGCTGAGCAACACCACTGGCCCACTCAGTCTTTCTCGAGAAATCTCTTCACCTTACCATTACACGCAACACTTCATGGCGTCGCTACAGACATTCGAGTCAAAGGCTTAATGTTCAGACTTTGGTTTTAATGTGCTCAAGTTGGAATTGTTTTGGTAACACAATTCAGCTACTGCGTACATTCTATCATCGTCATTTGAAGTAAGACGCTTACAAGAACAACGGCTTCCCTTTGGTAGCTACTATCTGAGACAAATGCAGAACTCGGAGTGTTATAAACGAGAAGAGAGTGGAGGAGAGAGGTAAAACCTTGAAGCTTTCTCAGAGGACGACACAGAGGAACAGCAATGCTCAGTGTTTGTCTATAAGGCAGATGGTCAAACTGTCTATACAAGGTTGAGAGTACGGTGCTCAGTAAGAGGTAGAAAATACCAAAGCCGTGTGGAAGAAGGACATACCGGATTACTTAAACCCACCAGTGACTTCGCTGAAGTTGAGAAGGTCACTGCTGTTGGCTGTTACTGTACATCTTGTTCTAAATGGGAGACATTCCATCCTCCATAGGGACCAAGAGGAGGGCTTGCAAGCCAGGGGTGGGGCAAGAAGCTGAAAGTAGCTTCTTAAATTGTTAAGGGTTCAGCTCTCAACCAGGAAAAACAAAATGCCTGCTACCTCCCTTAGGATGGCATCAGGACAGTGAGCTAATGGAGAATTCTTTGACTGATGCAACTTCTCTAAGAAAGGGGGGCAGTTTTGCATATAAGGCAACAGAACCATAGGGAGAGAAAGCTTCCTCTTCCAGACGGGCCATGCCCATCTTACAAAAAAAAAAAAAAAATAGGCATTTCGCTAACCTTACACAGACTCCTTAAACCACTCAAATGCAAATGAAAATATCCTTGGTACTTCAGCACCAGCAGAATTGTTCTGTCTGGGCAATTCAAGAGCTGTCTGAGGCAAAAAGATATTCCAGCTACCAATTAGACTCAGATAGCTGTACACGGGTGAGTGACCCTGGGTGTTCTCATTTCTTAATGCACCGGGGAGATTTTTTTTTTTCCTCCAGCGTGGTTTTATAAGGCATAAATTTGATTTTTTTCCCCCTCTTACCTTTGGAGAATTAGTGTTAAAGCTTCTTTTACCAGTACCCACACATTAACATTCAATCTTTCATTTTTATTAAATAGTTTATATATAAAAAAGAAATACCAAGGTGTTCTACATTCATATAAACAATTGTGATAACACTTGAAATTGTAGAGAAACTTACGGAAGAAAATATATGCTTCAGTACTTCCAATGCTAAGCTAAGCACAAGAGATCATTCTAGATACTATTCTTTCAAAGTACAGACACGAATGTGTGCTGTTTCCCAGAAGCAAACGCAGGAGGAGTGCGCTGACCTATCTTTCTTCTTTACTTTTTCACCACAGGACGGGATGGTCCAGTTTGGAAAAGCCAAGGTCTTTCCTCAGTTCCAGGTAGGTCCCGTTGCTCACCCAAGAGTCGTCGCTGGATTTCCTGTGGCAGATGAGACAGCTCCTTGGAGACTCTGCGAACACATCCTCTCTCTCCCTCCTTCCCCTGCTTTCCCACCCTCATTCCAGGCACATTCATCATGCTTGCTGTTTGGGTTTGGAGTGGTGTTGGCAGACCGGCTGTCATTTTTCTACTCCTGACAGTAACTTCTTAACTTTTGGGGGCTGGGAAGGTGGGGCTTCTGAGAGGATATCTGTGTCTCTTTGTGTCTCTCTGTCTCTCTCTGAATCTGTCTCTCTTTCTCTCTCAGTGTGTGTCCATCTTCTCTCTGTGTGCTGCACATCAAACAGGGTTGGACTGATCGCCACCACACTGGGAATGATTAAATACTACATGATCAACTAGGTTGATCAAAGTAAGTTGATGTTAGCATAAAGCCAAATAGAACAAAGCAAAAGGGAACTGGACACAACAGCAGTTTGGAGAGAGAGCTTTTGGTTTACTACTCTGGGAAAAGATAACCCGCTACATAGCTAGAAGTTCAAAATGCACGGAAGGACACAGAGCCTAATGTTCTCTGGCTAGCCCTACCTCCCAGCCTCACGTCTGCTCCTAAGGCAGTGGTGCCAGCTTTATTCTGCCAGAGAAAGCTCATGCATGTGTGTGCGCCACACACACTACCTTTTGCAGTGCCAGGCAGTGCTCCACCCCATGGGCATTAGACACCACAATGCATAATGGAGATCGTTTTCCATTCACACAATAAGGTGTGTGATGTCAATCTTCATTGTTCCTCAGTAAGTCAACAAACTAAGGCCCGAGGACTTGGTTCAGCCTCCAGCACCTGTGTGTTTTGGAATGCTGGGGCTCAAGCCCTGCCTCGTGGGTGCCATGTGAGCACTCTACCGCCGGGCTGCGCGGCCAGCCCCACACATCTTTGAAATACTGTTTTATTAGAACACATCCCTACCCATTTCTTTAAATATTATCTATGGTTGTCTTCAGGCTGAACAGCTGGGCTGAGTAATTGCTGTGGCCTTGCAGCCTGCCAAGCCAGCAACATCTACCATCTGCCGTCTATAGGTAAGCTCGGTGACCGCAGCGATGGGGGTTTCTCGTTCCTCTTTAAACAGTGAGTGGCATTCCATTGAGGGGATGCCTTACTGATGGGCAGTTAAACTGCCGTTAACTCCATCAGGAATAAAGCTTATGTTCTGGTGCTATTTTAATTTTTTGCTGTTTTTTTTTAGAGACAGGGTTTGGATTTTGTTGTCATTGTCGATGGCTGCGATCCTCCTGTCTCAGTCTCCTAAACGTTAGGAGTGCGGGTCTGTGCCACTGGGACTGGCTCTCTCAATATTTTGGGATATATACTTTTCCCCCTGCTGCTAATGAGTCCTTACAGCCTTCTGAAAGCTGCTCCCGCTGCCCATTAGGATAAACAAACCCAGACCCACCCCAACAGGCTAGAGGACAGGAGAGGATCCACCAGGAATTTGCATCCTCTACGTAAGCTGCTTCAACAAAACCCCCACACCATACAGAGCTCTGGCCGGGTTGTCAGGAGAGGCATGGCCCCATCTGTAAGATTCTACCTGTAAGATCCTTCACTATTCTCTAGGCCGCTGTACTTCCATTAAAATAGGGAAAGAAGAGGCTAAAAGACTACAATTGTTTATAGCCCTTTTACAATTATATAATTACAATTTGCATATATTTTAAATAAAACCCTTTCAACAAACTATTTACTTATTTATTCATCTACTCATCCATTCATTCATTCATTTATTTGGTTTCTTTTTTTTTATTTATTTATAGGCAGGGTTTTGCACCATACCCAGGCTAGCCTCAGGCTCTTACTGCCCCAGCCTCCCTCCGCTGGGATTACAAGTATGATTACAAGCTCCCCACGCCTGGCTCCAGAAAGTTATTTTAAAAGTAAAGATTAATCAGCTCTTCCAAACTTAAGCTGATTCTGGGAATAGGTGCTTTGAATTCTACAGGAGGGCATTCATCAACCAGCCTGACATCATGGAGACTCTACCCATGGCAGCCTCAAACAACCTCAGCTGAGAATGTAACAAGATGGCCAGGCGTTGGGACCAGCTCTGACGGCGACTCTCTTCTGCTACAACGATTTACTGAGAAACTTTTGGTGGAGGTGCTGAGGGGCTGCGGGGAAGCAAGGGAGGCAGCGAGGGAGGCATCAATCCAGCTTTATCTGCCTTTGTGGCAGACCAGCATCCCAAAGGACAGTCTGGGCCTCCCAGCCGGCCACACCCTCCCAGCGCACTTCACCCTCCGGGTGCAAACCTGAAGAACCG